>ML787614.1:112242-165240 GCA_009831015.1 Picea engelmannii
GAAGATCTCACCAAGCTGGAGACTCCAAAGTTTGCTAGCGGACTTTAACAGTCACCTCCACCCGCATCTCAGCATCATCACCTCACATGTCAAACGCGATGCAAACAAAGTAGCTGACAGACTAGCCAACGAAGCAGTGGAAAAAGGCGAGGAATGCCTCAACTGGGATGGCCTGAGCCTAACCGCTCCAGAAATTCTCTCCCCGTGCCAAGCTCTGGCCAGTAGAGACCTAAACCCCCCGGATGGGGTGACAGCTAGACCAATACAGACATGTGGAGGGGAGGCAGGACGGGGAGTAAATAAACCCACTGGCCCCCATCACCTCGCCCATTAACGATACCATGTCTGCACGCCTGAGCATTCAAGGGCCGAGACCCCTCAAGCAAGCGGCAAGTACCAACAGTTATCAGTCGGGTTTAATGGATGAATTGATGGGAGAGGTTATGGCCGCAGCCACCGTCTCATTGTTTTTCATTCTCGCCATCAGTTGTGGGAGCCGAACGCCCTGGAGCACCTCGGCACACCATCATTCCGATAGACTTTGGCACATTCGCGCTGCAAAATGCCGAGGATTAGAGGCAGGTCGCGACGGGGGGCAACATGGTATGTTGCGCAGTCGCGAAGGAAACACAAGGAAACTTTCGAGCGAGCCATCGCACTAGCCACCCGACGATGCAGACAGGGACAGCGGAGGCCTACACGAGAGCTCGATAGGGGAAAAGCACAGGCGGCCAACTCGGACTCACAGTTGGGGCTCACCCGATTCGAAGAATCCGCTCCATGGCAACAGAGAGCGACCTTTGGCCTGGATGGCCCCTCCCAAACGGCAGCAGCTCTCCCCGACGAGGAAAGGCCCTACACACCATGCTATGTGGTGGAGGTACTGCCTCCAGAGCTCACCCAGACAACAGAGGAATGCAACGAGCAGGGAGGAAATGAGGCAGCTCCAGAGGAGCGCGCAGACACCAATGGCCCCGAGCGGCACGCTTCAGGGGACTGGGACCTTCTTAGTCTCCTCTTCGAGATACGACAGCTGTTGGGGGATCAGGTCTTCCACATGGCACGCCTGGAGAAACGAATTGACATGTTTTATGTAGCACATTCGAGAGCCGCCCAGAAGAAACAGTGCCCGACCTGTGCTAGAGTTTACGCCTTCCCTGCGCGATGGAGGCACGCAGCAATGGACGACGACACACACCAGGGTTCATAGGTTATATGATGTGCAATTCTAGTCTTTGTTTCTGTTTTAGCTCTTTCAGTTCAAGTGTCAAGCTAGGAAACTATAGGCGTCTCTTAGCCGTAGACAGTAATGTTAGTTTTCAGACTCTGAATGCGCGTCCCGGTTTCCTTCGGGCGGGACGTTGCAGAGACATTATCAATGTTTTTGTTCACTCTGTAAGACTGGATAACACGTGGACTGGAGTGCCCAACTGTCCCGGTTTCCTGCTTAGGCGGGACAGCTGGCCTCCCATGCAATTTTGGTTTTTGCCTATTTGAATATAACAGGACCCACCCCTTTATTTACAAAAAAAAAATATTAAAATGATAATATTGAAACCATAATATTAAAACGAAATATTAAACCAGAATATTAAGGCAGCAATATTAAACCATAATATTAAATGATAATGTTACAACCAGATAAGGGAACAATAATAGAACCATAATATTTAAAACCATGCTCCATTTATAAAAGAACCATACATGGTCTGAGTAAAACGCAATTGGTTAACTGAAAAAANGCAAACCTGGTGCTCAGCGCGTCTGTAAATTCTCTTGTCATGGGTGGTCTGACTGCGCCACAATCGGAAATGATCCCGGCGTACCGAGCGGTCGTGAAGTGCAGCGCAGTCAGGGGAGTTAGAGAGTTACCCATACTACGCCACAAATCAAGGGAGGGACGCGACCCATCTCCCCTCTAATAGGTAAGGGAAATCAGTGGTTATCTTCTTGCACTGTCAAGGATATCTGTCTTCACTCTAAACTAGCTGACAGAAGGGTTAAGGAGGACGACAGCACTACCCCCTGGATCTACCTGAACTAGGAAGGCAACCAAGAAGGGTCATCGACAGAAACGAGCAAACGTCTTAACACTTTGTTGTCCCCAAACTACCCAGGTGGAACGGGGCACACAGAGGCGTGAATTACAGATTTAAATTCGTTGTATCCCAACGCTACACAAATGCCAGAAGAAATATCTTCTGCGATCAGTTTACCCAGCAGCGAGGGCCAGACAAATCAGAGGCGAAATCTCAGATTTGACTTACAGATGAGAGTGTCAGGGACGATCTGCCATTGAAAAGCCCGTTTGCTCTGCAAGTACAGGGATGAGACAGCTAGGCGGACTCTCAATTGGGAACCCAATGTGCCCAACCTGACATTAAATGACACAACCAACGCCTACTCACAAGGATTTGAAAAGAATCTGGATGATCCTTATCCAATAATTCTCACACATTAAACATACACAGGGACGAAACTGCCAGTGAAAAGGAACAGCCAGAATCGCCATTCCTCATCAGGCACGAAATCAATCTATTCTTAACTGTTGGAAACAGAGGTAAAAACATCAGTTGCGGATGTAGGTGACAACAAAATATTAATATCTCACTAACAACGGAGTCAAGCCACTTAAATATCATAAGCGAGATAGCCAGTTTTGGTTGCAACTATCATAAGCAAAAATTTGAGCAACATTAAATTTCAAAGGTCCATTACCAATTTCTAACTGAAACTTCAATTCCTGAAGTTCTCAGCACCCAAATTGAATCTATAGTGCATAACAACCGATCCAGACCCTAAGGATGTTACATACATGTGGACTCAAATTTTCGGCATACAATCTTCAATAACAGAAACATACATGAGCGTGTAAGTTTTTCATTTGTTTTAATTCCCTCATTCCATGGCCAGGGAAGTCACACATTCGGGCAGATCGGAAAAGGGTGAGTACTGCTAAGGCGTTCGCCCACCCCAGTGATTAAAATATATATTAATTTAGAGCAAGAATTTAAACATATATGCCCAGAAATCGAATCAAACGTACCAATATTAGTCCCAAATCCCTGATCTATAATTTTTTTTTTGCCGTAAGAATTTTTAGACACACAAATACAACTGCAACCTCAATAATACACATACGGGTCTAAGTTATTCATCCTACACAAATTATCATTCAACCTATGGGGTGTACCTTTTTGCCTGTTTGCCTGCTCCGAGAGTCGCCGTGCCCTCCGTGTCTCTCCCGCTCTCCGTGCCGCTCCTGCTCACCGACTGTAGAGACCTCACTGGTACCTCCCAGCCAATCGCTAGGGGTACTCTGCTTCCCCCTTAGCCCCCCGAACCGCAAATGGGCCACACAAGATCCAGAGATAAGACTAGCTTCTCAACTCGCCTCCAAGGCTGAGCTACCAATCCAATACAGCTGAGAATTTCCCAACTCCTCACAAGCAAACAGTCAAGCCACAATCCGACAACGTAACATTATGCTAACCGATCATCCCCCTCTTCCTCATCTTCCCTTTCCTTTATAGAAATTTCAGACCCACCTACTTTCCTAAACACATTTTAATTAAGTTTTAATGGAAACTCTCAAAAATCTCTGTCGTACATGTGTCACTCATCCCCCCATGTTTCTCCCAAAATTATTTTCTTTAGAATTAATTAAAAGACTCATTTCCCTCACCCACCTATAATCGCTCCTAAAATTACTCCTAAGTGCTCCTAGATCCCCTTACACGCTTTTAATAACTTTCCCTAAAAGAAGCTGCTATTTTAGTTCATTATAGAAAGTTCTTAATTGCTGATTCCTTTTTTCTTTTTACCCTATGTCTCCTACTTTCCTTTATTAAGTTTCCTTTATTACAAGTTTCCTTATTTCTATTATTTGTTCCTTTCTTTTTTCTCTAAAACCCAAAAGATAAATGTGCTTATTAATCTTTTCATTATATTTCTAAAATCCTAACTTTTATNTTCTTAGGGTTAATCGAAATTTATCTTAGAAAAGTTTTTAGGCCTAGGTTTAGATTTGAACTGGGCGACAATTAATTAGGGGAGTCGTTTTGAGAATTTCTTAAGGTCATCTAGGTTGTCTCATCATCCTCATCAATGCGACGTTCCCTTCAGGATGCATTACGTGCTCCAAGGGTGCCACTCTCCTCGTTTGCTTCTGTTGCGCGATGTGCCCTTCAGGATGCACCACGTGCTCCAAGGGTGCCACTCGCCAACTTGTGTTTCTTTTGTGTGACGTGCCCTTCAGGATGCACCATGTGCTCCAAGGGTGCCACTCCCCAACTTGACTGATTGGTTGACATATATAACCCCTGGAGTCAACACTCTGCCAGGTGAACTTGTGGGAGACTAAGGGCTCTAAGGAATAAGGCCCCCGCCTTATTGCGCGCCCCTTAGAATCATCATGAGCGACTGTTGCAGTCTGCCCTCACGGCATCGTGGATCCTCTCGAATTAGGTAATTGTTAACCTATAGTTCGAGCCATGGCGGGAGTGCTAGTAGGCTGTGGCAGGGATGTTGTCCACACCTCTCCCTCAACCTCTCTGGAAATCATGTGTGGCCCCTTTACTCCATATGTGAGTCTGGTCGGCAAGCTATCATCAGCCTGCATCATCAACCATCATGTTAGAACATGTCAACTACAGATCATCAAATCAATAAAATATCATGGTAAATAAATCAATTCAAATAGCACACTCCCTGACTCAATCTAGAGTCCAAGGGGTTCCTTCGATGCCTCTGCATCCTCCAGGTCAAAAACCCTGCACACTCAATAAAACTGAGTCAATAGCACCTGTTTATATCAAAGAAGCAAAACATCATGTCATCTATCATAACGCATCATCATCAAGGATAAGTGTTTTATCATCATAAAAATCCAGATCACTTGCGAGAAAGTGTCCTCAAAGAATAAGTTTTCTAAGTGCGCCAGAGCGGGATGTTACAAAGGTTCTATTTTGACTGCACCTCCGCAGTATCATGAACCCTCCATTTCATTCACAATCAGTTTGCCCCTCTGCAAATTTCCCTTCATTTCACCTACCTAATACAGAAACCCACCCATGGGGCCCCCACCCTCCACAATTTCTCCAAGAAAATAGCACCCTCAGTGGCCCAACCATATTACATTGGGGCACCCATTTATGTATTTGTACACTTAACCCAAATTATTCTTTATTTATTGTAAAAAAGCCTTTATTTTCAACATTTACATTACCTTTTTGTCGTCACCTTTGGCGACCTTCTTCCCTTTCTTGGAAAAACGCAACCCATGACGCCCTTGGTTGGGACACCCCTTATTAACTACCCTTGTTGACATCGTCCATATACTCTGAGTATCCCACAGGTCACTTACCTCTACCCTTTGAGTTTGTTCACTTTGTCCTGCCTCTGACACAACTTATCCCCTGTCTTGTTGTCCCCCTGACACTTGACCAAGTTGAATGGTTGCGGCCACTTATACCTCACATATACCTCCAACCAAGGGCAGTATTGAGTCTTCTTACATCTTGATTTTGTCCATGTACCTCCTCCAGTTCCTAACCTCGTCTAGTAGATTTCACGAAGCCCTTTGCTTCTTGGAGTCGCGTCCCCCTTTTTTTGTCGACATCAACACAATTTCCAGAAGGTTGACAGTATCTTGACTCTCATTGCCTTTCCAATGAGAGGTCTCGGACGGCACAGGGAGAACCATAATTTCTCCCTGCTGTCATTGAACCCCGTAACATTCAAATTCAACACTTTCTCATGTTACGGTGGGTCTTACTTTGTGACTATTGCAGTTATTTCTTATATTCACTGAAGACCTATGAACTTGGCCAGGCTATCAATGCCTATAGAATCTCTGATATTTCTTACAGATGTCACTGCCTACTGTTCAGAGTATGTTCCTCCACAGAATTGTCTTCTGCCTTTATCATGACCGCCCCCGAGGGCGCTGCAGTTGTCTACATCAACACCTCATTCCTTTTTGAGTTACATGACATGAGCATGGGGCATGCCCACCTTGTTTGTACACAGTTTATTTTTACACACCTTATGGAAGGTTGGGATCTACAGGTTCCCTTATCCCTCCAACGGGTAACTCTTAACAATCCCACTATCGCTCTCTCTTACAACAACACTCTCAGTAGAAGAAACATTGATAGATTTCAGCTATACGTATGCTCCTAACCTCATCCATCAGGGGGCATCTGTTATCACTGAAATTTCATCCGCAAATGGTTACAAGAATTCAGCATCGCCAAACAGTTATGAGGTCACCCATGGACCAAAATTACCACAAAAGAATTTCCAAAGGGTCAAAAACTATACAACCAGTGACAAAATTAAAGTGCGCTATGACTACACAGGGCGCGCGCACATGTGCAAAATAGAAATGCAGGAAAAGTGCACATGCGCCCAATGCACGGCTGTGGTCACAAAAATCCACGCACATGTGAGAACGATGCATTTATGAGAGTGGTCGGCCTCCCACCCACTTCTGGTTCAGCTTCCAAGTTGATTTGACACTCAAACCTGGACTGGATTTGACTAGGTGGCTGGTCAAAGACCTAGAAATTCCATAATTAGCCTATTTACACACTACAAGTTGGTTGCACAATACCTCAAAGAGATGCTATAAAAAGGCCATGGATGCACTTCATTTTTCAAGGAATTCAATAGCAAAGTTATACTACCACTATTCTCTTGAGGAATCCTCTATTCTCATCAAGAGTATACTAGCATCATTGCATTGGGCAATCCATCTCACCCCTTGAGTGGATTAGCAAGGAATTCTTTCACCATTTTCATTTCAAAGTTGTAAGAAGAACTTATTTGTGTGGGTTCAAGAGCCCTCCCTTGGAGGAAGAAGGGACTCATAGTCCTCTTTCTTCTTGGTGTTTTCTTTCACTAATATCAACCTTACCATTGGTGGCATGGGTCTTATTGTTTCTTTTGTCCTTATATCCCTTTGCTCATTAGTTTAGTTGTTATTTTATTTTTTAGTTTAATTCTTAGTTTTTCTTTTATATTTCTTTCTCTAACCCTTTTTCTTACAGCTATCCTGCTTAGCAAACCCAACTAAGCTTGCAAGCACCTCTATTTTTCTCACTAAGGTGACGAAAGAGATGCAACAATTGTGTTTCAAATATGAACATAGCCACCAATGATACAATGTGGATCTATGTCATAAAGACTTCAACTTGAACATAGCCACGAGACATACATTGTGGATCTATGCAACAATACATACTAAAAAATACTCCATCGCAGCTCGGATCTATCAGATATGATTCGCAGTCTTTATTTCTATCATTCCATAGTACAAATCTAACCATGTGAATAAAGGTGTCGAAGTCGAAGGTGAGTACCTCTTTATTTTTACATAATATTGAGGAGGATAACATATGCTTGTACTATAAGCTCATCCTTCGGAGTATTTTTAACGAACCCTAGGAAGGAGTGGTTCGATCTCATATGGGTCTTTCAATGTACGTTTTATGAGTCCAAAGAAAGTAAACTCGTTGGTTTTTCATGTTTAGGGAGTTTGAAAAACACTTAAAAGAAACTCTAAAATTGATGTTTTCATAAATTTAGTCCCCGAAGTCTGAAAAAGTATAAAATAATACCTAGGAGAACTCTTCTAGCCACGATTGACTAGAGTATTCATTTTTCGTAATTAATCATACTCAGCTCGAAAAAGGGTTAAATTTATATTGAATAGATGTCCTTTCAAATTCTTTAATGAGTGTGAGAGGAAGCAAGTTCGCTCAACAATATTTTCGTATTTATATGGTTTTGAAAAGAGCTTAAATAAAAAACCTTATGTTTAAAAAGTTCGAAAGACTATAAAAACATGTTTGACCATAACTTTATGTATCAAAATTTGACCTGTAATTGCAAAAAACATCAGTCCTCCTCAGAAACTTATGTCAACCAAATGAGATACTATATAAAAGTGGAAAAAATGAAATAAAATATAAAAATAATCTTCTATTATAGGTTAAAAAGAAGAAAAGAGTAATTTATTTTTACCATTTGTGTTTTCAATAGTGAAAAAAAACCATTTTGGTGAATTCTTCAGGAAACGATCACGGAAATATCTATGGACGATTCCGAATTCCATCTCCACTAGGTAATATATCTCTCCCTCTCCTTCAATTTTATGTCCAATGTTTTCATTTCACACAAATCTTTAGGTATTTTTGGTATTTTTCCAAGCCCTAAAACGTGCCACATAGGTGTTGCAAGGCGCCCATATTGAGGACTATGATATTTAAGAGTGTCGCAGTCAAATCTTATCGAGAAGTGTGACATTATAACTCTGTGTGTAAAAAACAGGGTGTGACACCCATAAAATTAAAAAAAAAAATCATTTTAAGTTGTGAGGCTTGAAAATTTTGGATGTTGTTTAACAAATAAATTCTTCACTTGTCGTTTGCAGACTTTGGTCGGACAAAATGTTGGAATGGAGGGAGAGGGAGAATGAAATGGAAGACCAAATTGCAGGCAATGATCCAAACACCATGTTGTCCCTTCGGAGGTGTGGGTTAGAAAAATTATTCCATATCCATGGCATGAGGGCCCAAGTTTGACTATTGGAGTTCCCGGTAAAGATGTGGGAACCCGATGAACACGTTTTCATGTTTGGAGTTCACAATATGACCTTGGAAAATGAGGACATTTATTTCTTGACCAGGCTCTGAAGACGCAGAGAACGACTGTATTTGTTTGGATTCAGAGGAGGAGGTGAAAAGACGGAGAATTACATCTCTCAACATTGTGTTGCTGGAACCATGAAGAGCAGTGGGAAAATCCCCATAAAAAACATGAGAGATATTTCCTTAAGAACCATTATTTTCATTTTCACTCGAGTTTCCAGAAGTGTGGCTCCTCACCTAGCTACCAACTCTCAAATGCAATACGTAGTTGATTGTATTTCAATGACAATATTTAATTGGTGCGAAGGGCTACTTGACAGCATGAAAGATCAACTCACCAAGTGAAAAATCGGTCATTTGAAGCAATTTGGTTATGGTTCAAATTTGATATATTTCTTCCTTGAGAGAGTTCCATTGTTAGATTTGCAGAGTATGGAGTAATAATACGATTAAAAAAAAAATGGCACACCGAATCGAGTAATAATATGATTAAAAACAAAAATGGTTGCAGTTTTCTCGGTGTTATTGAATGAATCCATCGCCTTGGCCCACTTAGTGAAATAATCCACTGTGAAAATAATATACCCATGCCGCCTGGCCAAGTGAGGGTTACATGTCATGAAATCAATGTCCCATTTAGCAAATGGACCAACAAAAACTACAGGGTGAAGAGGGGCAGGAGGTGCACACAATTTATGATTGTAGATCTGGCACACATGAAAATTTTGGACCGCAAGGATGCAATATTTAAACAACAACAACCAAAAATATATGGCTCGTAGAATTTTTTTGGCAGTGACATACCTAAAAATATGACCACCACATGCTCTGGCATGAAATCCAATAAGATCTCTCTCTCAGCTTCTCTGTTTGTTAAACACCGTATGAAAATATAATCAACACCACGACGATAAAGGTATCGCCAAGATGTTTTTCGAATCGTGAAGAGCTCTGCATCTAGGGTTTGGACAGCCATAGCCACTGCGGCCTGAGCCCAGAAGATGTTAGCCCCGCAGGGGCCCCTGAATCACAGGGAGGGGACGCCGCCTGGCGTCACCTATAGCCAAATCATCACTAACGAAGACACTGGAACGGGAATGAAGAGACCGACCTTCGAAACGCCTCCAGATATGCGCGCGCAGCTCTTGACATAAGGCACCTTCAAATATCGGGAAATGGACATCGACCCAGCCAAGGAAAGGTTCCCTGCAACTGCTTCAGCCCCATGGGTGCCAGATAAATGCATCCCACAGGCACCACAGCCCCCAAAATATGTGGTCAACTCACCGCACATTGAAGAACAGAAACAATATATGAGAGATAACGCCTTAGTAGGCAAATTTTTAGGGCTTTGGCCCTCAGAGCGCGACCTAGTAAAATGGATACAATACTGGTGGAAAACAAAAGGCCACTATGATCTGCAACTGGGTTTGAAAGGATTTTTCACCATCATCTTTCAAAACCTAGAGGATCGGAACCGCATCTTCGATGGAGGGCCATACTTCTACAACTCGGCTGGATTATTCCTGAGATTTTGGACAGAAAAATTTAGCCCTGAAAAGGAGGACTTTTCCCATGCACCGGTGTGGATCGGACTGTATTCCCTCCCCCAGGAATTCTGGCTGGAAGAGGTCTTAGCAGGCATAGGCAATAACATTGGCATATATGTGAAGTCCTCTGAAGCAACCAAGCAGCGACACTATACATCTTATGCAATAATATGTGTATATATGAACATTGCAAAGCCACTCCTAGGCTCCATCACTCTGGAGTACCATGATGAGGACTGGTCCCAAACCATCGATTATGAACATATTCCCTTCCGCTGCAGGAAATGCCACGAACATGGTCACCTCTTCAGAGAGTGCCCTCTTAACCTGATCAACAAAGAAGACAATCTAGAAAGCGGCAAGGACAAGGAAGGATTCGTGCAACCAACGGCCAAAAGGTGGCAGGGAGGAAGACGACAACCAGCCCAGGTAAGTAAAGATCCATCTACTAGCAATAAGTTTTCCATTTTACAAGACCAATCAGAAACCCCGAAAAACCCTGTAGACCAGAATGCATCACTCCCGCAAAACGAAAACAAGGCTATAAGCCACGGTTCTGAGCGGCTCCCAAAGAACAAGGAAGCGGACCTTACACCCCCGATCTTGAGCTGGGAGATGCCAGGAACCCAGGAGGTAGAAGATGGAGACGAGGAAATGGAGATGGAAGAACAAGACCTCGCTGGAGTGGATCTAGACCACTTGGAGCATGCCTACAGACATTAGAAACTTTACACCATACGTCGAGATCAACTAAGGAAAGTGCACAAGGTATTTCTCAACTCCTCAGCTGGATCCTCAGCCCGGACTAGCAAAGCCCTAGGAATCCAGGGAAGTCAGATAAAAAATTCAACAAAAGGCCAAAAAGACGAGAAGAAAAGAGGCAGAAAATCCACAAACAAGCTCATATAGGAAATCGGGAACTTTATGGTAAACTCCGGGTAGATCCACCTGATCTCGGACAGTTTCCCCCCTCTCCCCACCCCCCCGTCATCATGAATATCATATCCTAGAATATTAGAGGACTTAATGGACGTAGCAAACAAAAAATGCTGCGAGAAATGATTATAGTGGAAACTCCAGACGTTGTACTGTTACAAGAAACAAAATGTACCTCAGAAGACATAGACCGGTTACTTCCTTATTGCTGGAGACAGGGAAGAGCGGTTTCCATATATGCCACAGGTACAGCTGGAGGAGTGGCTATCCTCTGGAATACCAATGCTTTACTGATGGAAAACTTTTGCACTACCAGATGGTCTATCACAGCAGAGTATAGACTCATCGGCTCTAACAAGCCTGGACACATAACCAATATATATGGCCCGACCAACCCAAGGGACAAATAGACTTTCCTCAGAAGCTTGAGACATCTATATAGCCTGACAGAGCATGATAGATGGATCCTTGGCGGGGATTTCAACATCATCCGTAGCCTGGAAGAAAAAAAGGGGGGATCAAGACGATTGGATCAGGACTCCTGTGACTTCAACAGTCTAATAGATGATCTTCGTCTAATTGACTTGGAAGTGAACAACGACATTCACACTTGGACGAAACGAAGAACGGGGGTGCATCAAATAGCTTGCAAGCTTGACCGCTTTCTCATATCAGAACCCCTGATGATGACCGGCTTGGCAATGGAATCCACGATCTTAAACCTCCCTGGATTAGATCACTGGCCCATATGATTATGGATGGATGTTCCTGCAACCCCTGGGAAGAAACCCTTCTGATTTGAGCAGTTTTTGCTAGATCATCCGGACTTCCAGGAAAACATCCAGGACTGGTGGAAGCAGACAGAGATATCAAATGGATCTAAAATGTATCGATTCCAGCAGAAGCTAAAGAATCTTAAGCAAACGCTTAAACTCTGGAACAAGCAAACTTTTGGCTGCATCTTCGACTCACAAAAGAGCTATCCAAGCAAATGGAGGAGATACAAGTTCAGATCAGGGAGCAAGGATTAACAAATGAACTAAAATCACAGGAACTTAGAGTAGCCCAACAGATCGAAGAGAGGAAGTGGCAAGAAGAGATATTGTGGAAGCAGAAGTCACGTATCCAATGGCTCAAGGAAGGAGAACGTAACACCAAGTTCTTTCATCGAACTGTGGTCCAAAGAAGGCACTCCAACAAGATCACGCACCTCATATCGGATGAAGGAGAAACACTTCAATCTCATGAGGATTTGGAAACAAACCTGATCAACTACTTTCAAAATATTCTCACAGAGCCCATCCCAAATAGACAGGCAACAATCAACAAGATTACAAGGCATATACCCTCACTTGTAACTCAATAACAAAACGTTGCTTTTCTCCGGCCCTTCACCATTGACGAAGTAGATCAAGCTCTGCAAGACACCCCCAAGTGTAAGGCCCCTGGCCTTGATGGTTTCACAAGCGAATTTTTCCACTATTGCTGGTCGATGATCAGGACAGAAGTCTGGGAAATCCTGGAGGACTCCCGAGTCACAGGAAATGTCCTCCGAGCTTTCAATGCCACTTTCCTCACCTTAATACCCAAAGAGGGGCAGGCACATCAGGCCAAACAGTACAGACCCATAGCTCTCTGCAATGTGATTTACAAACTCCTTACAAAGGTAATAGCCATGAGACTCAAGCTGATCTTACCTACAATCATTTCTCCGGAGCAATCGGGCTATGTGGAAGGTAGGCAGATCTTGGATAGCATCATCTTGACTCATGAAGTAATTCACTCCTTGTAGAAAACCAAAACCCCAAGTATGCTCCTCAAATTAGACCTCTCTAAAGCCTTTGACAAGATCAATTGGGATTACATGCGTGCAATGCTCCTGGCATTTGGTTTCAACCAAAGCTGGGTAACTTGGATCTTAAATCTAACCTCCTCGGCCTTCTTCTCTCTACTCATCAATGGCGTACCCTCGAAGCCCTTCTCCCCTTCCAGAGGAATCAGACAGGGCGATCCCCTTTCCCCCTTCCTCTTCATCATTCTAGCCGAAGCACTCAGCCGCTCCATCCATGCCGCTATCGAACAGGACCTCCTAACAGGCTTACCCTTGCATAGAATCTCGCCCCCTATCTCGCATAGCCAGTTTGTGGATGACACACTCCTAATGGGCAGCCCTACTGTGCGTGAAGCCAGATCTCTTCAGGATATTCTCCAAAACTTTTCTGAGGCCTCAGGACTGGACTGTAACAAGGACAAATCCCAAATCTTCTTCTTTAACACGCCTCCTCAAATCCAGCGACACATCTCAGATATACTTGGTTTCAACAGAAGCTCCCTTCCGTCCAAATACCTCGACATCCCTTTGATCGACAAAGCACATCGGAACTCCTCCTGGGAACACCTTTTATCTTCCTTCTCCAAAAGACTCTCCTACTGGACCTATAGGGCCTTGAATCTACCAAGTCGCCTCATTCTACTCAAAGCTGTCCTACAAGCGCTCCCGATCTACACCTTCTCTGCGCTGGCTACCCCAAAATTCGTCCTCACCGCTATCAAAAACTTACAAAGAAAATTTATATGGCAGGGCCTCAATAAAGAGAAGAAGATAGCCCTATTTAGCTGGGACAAGCTCTGTCGACCCAAACAACAGGGAGGACTAGGAGTAAGAGATCCCTCTATAATGAACAAGGTTCTCAGTGCCAAAATCTGGTGGTGCTGGTTGAAGAACCCTGGTTATCTTTGGGCCAGATTGTGGAGGAAGAAATATACCCCCAACACGGCAGAGAAAAACCTAATAAGATGGAATGGAGACAACTCGGGCTCCCTAATTTGGACAGCGGCCAAGCAAAATAGACAGCTGGTCACCCAACATGCTTTCTGGGAGATAGGGAATGGGGAAACGACTCTGTTCTGGCAAGATTCCTGGCAGCAGTGGCCAGCTCTGATTGCTGAGGATTGGGCCCGTGAGATCTGCACTCAAGCTACACAGGCGGGCCTAACAAGCATAGCGCATTACTGGCAGGACAATTCCACGGAGGACACCTGGCGGTGCTGGTAGTTGGATAAGGAATGCTTTAATCTCAGGGAACATATTGATGTGGCACCTTTGCAAGAGGAGATGACTAAACGAGGAATACCCATAATTGCAGGTGAGGACATTCTCCATTGGGGCTACAGACCATAGGGTTTCTTCAGCACACGGGAAGATTATCACCTAAAAACCCAGTCAAATCCCCCCCCGGTTATGGAAGTCTGGGGAAAAATTTGGAATCTTAAGCACTGCCCGAAAATCACACTTTTTCTATGGCTAGTCTCTCACTCAAGTATTTTAACCTGGGATAATCTCCTGAAAAGAGGTTTTGTGGGACCCTCCTTATGCATACTGTGTGGAGAAGACGAGGAAACCATGAATCATCTCCTCAACACTTGCCCATACACAGCTCAAATTTGGAACCAAGTAGCGATCATCATGCGCACCTTGGATCGCCTTAGAGACAACATCCTAGAAACCATCTCGAACTGGAGAGATCAGGCTTTCCAATCCCCCCTCCTCAATCGAATCTAACAACTTCTACCTGGATTTATCCTCTGGCATACCTGGAAAGAAAGAAATAGGAGAATTTTCAAAAACACCTCACTCCCTTTGCAATAGTGTTGGAGTCAATGTTATCGTAATATTGTGGAAACCCTTCATCTCAAGAAATGGTCGAATGCAGATGTAGCTTGTTCTCCCTCGGAGCTCACCATACTCTGCTACTGGACCCCTCTTCCCTCTCTCCAGACTCGCCCCCTCTCCTCTTCTTCCACCAGTTCTACGAGCAGCCCCTCCAATTGGGCCCCTCCTCTAGAGGATTTTGTTAAGCTAAATTTCGACGGAGCCTCTAAAGGCAATCCTGGCGCCACCGGTTATGGAGTGGTCTTTCGCAATCAACAGGGATGCATCCTTGAAATAGTAGCAGGCTCCCTGGGGCATACTACAAACAATGTAGCAGAACTCTGGGGACTTATCAAAGGACTGCAACTGGCCATCAAAAGCAATTATACAAAGGTGATTGTAGAGGGAGACTCTCAAGTAATTATTAGCCTGCTGCGTAGAATCCTAAGTGGGGCAAAATTGGACAGTATCTCGCCCAGCTGGAGACTGTCACATGGTTTAAAGATCATCGAAGGCCTGATAAATCCAAATCAGGTCATAATTCCCTCACACATCAGAAGGAGGTAAAATCAGGTTGTTTATGAACTTGCTAATGTGGGCACAAACTGGAGAGGACCATATCTTCACTGTCATGCGGCCCGGGATCAAAATCACCCCATCCTCCAGCAGTGTATTTGAAAAGCTGGAATGATGGATACCCCCCTGGATGGGGTGTCATCCGCGATGTCGTGGCAGGCAATAAATGTGAGCACTGGGCGTAGTGGACGGGGGCCACATGATGGGCTTGTGCCATGGCCCATCACCCCACCTGAGGTTTAAATGTCGTTTAATGTGATGCGAAGGGCGCATTTAACCCGATGTCCTCTCCCCTCGCTGCGTTTTTGTATGGAATGTGATATGGATTTGGTTTACTTCTACGCGCTGCTCGCAGGGCTCCTCCCTGTGCAGCTCGAGCTTAACTCTGTTCTGTCCCCTAGGTGTGTGCATTCACCCATCGCTCCCCTCCATCATGTGCCCTTTGTTTCTCCTGTTAGCTGTACCAATTCTCCCATGACGCGGCCAAGGGGACGTCCGAGGCGGGGTTCGCCTTGGAAGCCCCAGAGGCCCCCGATTACACCTCTGGATTCGACCTCTGATGACTCCTCTCCTCGCCATGACTCCTCCCCTTGCCACCGGTCTGACTTCCCTCCGGTCTCTCTGTAGGTTCCGGAGTTAAGCTCCATGGTGGTAATTCCCTGAACTCCACTTGCACTCCTCCGGCTCCTCCAAGACCATCCTACTGGCCACTCTAGCACCGTGCCCTCCCATAACCCTCCGGGTAACTTAAACTGTGGCCCCTATCCACAAGAGGCGCCTCAGGCTGCAGGACCTCACCCCCAAGATTCCTTTGACAAAGAACATTTCCGGAATAGCCTGTCAGTCTTGCATAACTTGGTTTTTGAGCTTAGACAGGAGGTGGCGGACTTGCACTTTCGCATGCAAGCCACAGAAGCCAAGGTGACAAGCTTCCTCCAAATTATTTTGTCCATGCACGCAGCTCTGTTCCCGGACCTTGATAATGTGGTGAAAAATGAAGGTCAGCACCATGGGCCGACTCCAATAGGCAAAAGCCAGCAGAAGGACGTGCGCGAGGGCGACGCCGAGGAAACGGAATGCAGCCAGGAAAAGAGAAAGCAATGGTATGAAGGGACAACGTACATTGAATAAGAGCCGTGGCTTGGAGACCTCTCGGCCAGGCAACCCAGCCATCTGCCAGGTGTCTAAGTTTTTAGAATCTAGGTGTTGATTTCTCTCAGGTTTAGATGTTAAATTCTCTAAGGCTTAAGTACTCTCTTACTGTTTAAATTATGAATTGATGGAACAATGGTTTGGTAGGGCTGGCTGGGATAGTTTCCCCATAGCTGGGGCAGTCCAGTAACTACAGCCTGAATCTTTTTGTACTTTGCTATCTTGCTTCAGTTTTTGGAAGCTCTTAATATACATATACACTTACTTAAAAAAAAAAAAGGTATCGCCAACAACAATATATTGTTGATCTTGGTATTGAATTCAACGACGTTCAGTACTAGACAAATCATGCCGAAAGGTTTGAGTCTGGAGATAGATTATGATGTCTCCATACCAAGGATATGAGGAACTGATAAAAAAAAGAGATTCATCAGGAATTGAATCTTGTGCCACATTTTCTATTTCAGCAGAGGGAAGGTCACAAATTAAATCAGCAAAAACCAAAGATTTATTGGACTTGGATTTCTCAAATTCCAAATAAAACTCTTGTAGGATAATCATCTATTTGGAGTATTTTCCCAAAACACTTGCCTAGTCAAAATATGTTGGATGGGGTTGCAATCAGAAATGATGGTGGTTTTACGCAATAAGATGTAGTGGCGAAAACGTTGGATAACTTGAACAAAAACCAATGCCAATTTCTCCACATGTGAATATTTGATTTCGGAAGTGGAAAGACTCCTAGTTAAATAGTAGATTACATGTTCATCATGCAATTCATCCTATTGGAAAAGCACCATAGCAATGGTATTGTCAGAAGCAACAATGTACAAAAGGTAATCTCGACCGTAATCTGGGGGATGTAACAATGGGGTTTGATTCAATGCGTGCTTCAAAGCATCAAATGCCTATTGAGTGATGTCGTCCCAAACAAAAGGAACCCCTTTCTTAAGAAGTGGAGTAAAACATTTGGTGAGTTCAACATAGTTGGGAATGAATCGACGTAAAAAGTTTGCTTTCCCTTGCAAATTTTGGAGTTGGCATAATGTTGAAGGAGGAGGTAAGTTCAGTATGGCCTCAATCTTCAAGGGGTCAACACGAATCCCATGCTTGGATACGATGAAACCTAAGAGGTGCCCTGATTGCACACAAAATATGCATTTATGTGGATTTAAGTGAATATTGTAATGTCGGCACCTAAGGAATATCACTCGTAGATGTTGTGGGTGATCTTGATGTCGCATGGAATACACAGGAAAATCATCAAGATATGGTTGAACAATCTTCTTAATTTCATGAAATGCATAATGCATAGCTCTTTGAAAATTAGCCCCAACATTCTTAAGTACGGAAGGAATCTTTCAGTAAGCAAAAGTACCCCAAGGACAAATAAAAGTGTTTTTACGTTGATGTGATTGTAGTATGTTTATTTGATTATAGCTGGAAAAACCATCCATAAATGAGAAGATTTCACTGTTGGCACAGTCATAGACTATCTGGTCGATAAAAGGGGTTGGATAATTATCTTTCGGACAAGCTCGACTGATATCCCTATAATCAATACATACATGGATCGTTCCTTGTTTCTTCGTGACAGGAACAATATTGGAAACATAATCAGTCAAAGGTATAGGAAAAATAAAACCAGCTTTAATAATTTTCTCAACTTCAAATTTAATAGAAGCGACTTTTCGTGGATGAACATGACGAAGGTTTTTCCGAACAGGCTTGGCTTCAGGATATGTCGTAATTTAGTGAATGACAATTTGTGGATCAATACCAGACATTTCTTTGTAAGACAAAGCAAATACATCACAAAATTATTGGAATAGGGTCGTATAAGTTTGAATTTCCTCCGAGAAACAAGAGGCTCCTATATGAATGTTTTCCACGACCTCCAGGTTTACCGAAATATTAATTGGCATAGTAATGGAGATATTCCCTAAATTCCCCTCAAATAAAATAACATGGATTAAGATGGGAGTTTGGGAAATCACAATTTTCTCAAATGAAAAGGAACATTCTAAATGAGTCTCAATAGTCTGGAGCTCAGGGAGAAACGAGGAACGATGATGACCATCATCCCATGGAGTGTCCTCCACAAACATAATCTCCATGATACTTTCATCAGTGGGGAAAGTATCATCAAAAGGATCAGGATATCTAGTAGAAATAAGCCGAGAGGATTGAGAGTATTCATCCAAAATCATATTTGTTCGATGATCAATATCAAAACCGGCCTTAGAGGTAGCTTGGATGGCTTGATAGGCCAACTCAATGGGACTAAGTGGCATTTGGTCATCATATATCTCATATTGTGTAGGACTTGGTACTATCCAAGGATCATATGACTCAAGGGAACTACTAGAACTAGTCGAAATCATGTTTATATGAGCGACAATAAGAGAAATGTCAACCGGTGGGAGCAGAGAAATGTCGAGCGGTGGAAGAGGAAAAGTTCCCATTATTGATGAATATTTTAAAATACCCACTCCAACATCCTCGTAAGAAGATGAGATTTGTTCTATTAAAGGAACATTAGCAATGCATGAATCAGAATTAAAGTAGGCAAGTTGGTCTACCGTGACTATTTTACCTTGATGAGGGAAACAAAGCACACAAAACAAGGTAGAAACTATGGCGGACATGGAATAAATCCAACTACGGCCTAGTAAAAGGTTATAGTCAAGGGGTGCATTGACCACCTCTACCTCAATGATGACCGTTTTACCTTCTAATTTGATTGGCAATGCGTTGAGTAGTCCAAAGGGTTTAAAACATCTACCGTTAAAAGATTTTAATGTACTAGGTGATCGATTTAGTGAAGGAGAACCGACAGCTTTCCAACAACTGATTTAAATTACGCAGGTTGATGCTCCTTTGTCAATAATAGTACAAAAAACAATTTTCTCCTCCACAATAACTTGAATTTTAAAAGCAAGTTGGTGGGGGAGTCTTGGAAGATGGGCTTCGAAATAAAAAACTAACATATTTGCATTGATCGGATCAACTCCACTAATGGATGACAACAATGCTCTTTGTTGCACAGGGAAACTCTGGAGGACTTCGAGGGCCGAAACCACAGAGGGAGCTTGACATAAGTCTTCTACAATATTGTAGTGTTGAGCATCTTGCGCATGCAAATTAAAATATGACTTACGAACAACACCTTTTGGAGGTGGTCAGATCACTGTGTCAAAACTGGGCCGATCAATTTCAAGAGGACCAATAGTAGGCGAAGTAGATGTAGATGTAGGAGGACTGGTAGAAGGATGATCATAAACACTTCCATTGGGATAAGAATAGTCTTTGGTTTGTGTTGTTATGAAAACCTATTTGGTATTTTCTTGATAGATAAGTACATAAGAGCTTCTCGAGGCAAAGGGTTGATCTTGCACAACCATTTGAGTTTGTTTGGATGGGAAAGGATTTTTCAAAACAACAGGCGTGGTTGAAGTTCCTTTAAGAAAAATATTAACATAAGAATGACGAGGAAACTCATTAGTATAATGGTCTTCTTCACAAATGAGACAAGGATATTTAGACTTGCATTTTTGTGTATCCTCAACGGGTTGAGTTTTCGGTCTCTCCTATTGTGGGGCATTATGCTTAGCTTTTCTTTTGCCCTTTTTCTTACTTCCAGGCTTCAAATATTTACCAGTAGTGGTGGACTGGATCGTGTTATTCTCATAATTTTTACCAGGAGTAGTAGCAGGAGGCGAAGTGTTTTGAGTGGTAGCGGTAGGAGTAGCCTAAGGGTTAGATTGACCAGAAGGTTTACTCGTAGAGTCTTAGGTAAAAAAAACCACCACACTGTCAGCGGCGTGAGATTTTGTAGGAGGTACAGTAATTGGATTAGTCAATGGGTGAGGATCCTGCAGAATCAGATCATATAACATGCCAGATTGTGAATACAAAGGTCTAAATACTGAGAACAAGAAATATCTTTCTCCTCTATTACAGTGCCACCCATAGCGACTTCGCGGGAAATAGAAGATAGTAATGACTTAGTAAACCAATCTTCCAACAATTGGTTTGGTATATTGGCTTTAATAAAACGACGTTGATGTCTCCATTCATAGATATGAGTTGATGTCGACTGTCGTAATGAGTTTAAATTTTCTTTGCCAGTTTCATAACGAATGGGCAATTGGAAATGAGTCAAAAAATTTATTGGTAACAAATTAAAGTCTTGAAAAGTTCCTCATTTTAATTCTATATACCATTTAGTAGCACTCCCAGTAAGAGTGCACTGGAAAAGACATAAAATGATAGAATCATCATTTAAGGAATTTGAAGAACACCATAAATGATAAGTCATGACGTGATTTGATGGGTCTTCTCCAGGTTTCCCATCGAAATTTGGAATATCACTTGGTAACTTGGCAGGAATAGGCAGCCAAAAAGGATAATGAAAAATAGGATCATTCGTTAACCATGAAAGGTCGGGTAAGTATAATGTTTCTAGGAATGGTAACTGTCGATTAAACATAGTTTGTTGAAACATAGGATATTAGTAAGAAACATGAGGATTAACTCTCGATGGAGGAGGATGTCCCTGTTGATAATATGTTGGTGCATCGGGCATTTGAGTTCCACTAGGATAATAAACTTGATAGGGTGGTCCCATAGTCGTTTGTGTACTAGTAGCATGAGATCAAGGAGTATATGCATGGAAAGGTTGGCCAATAGACACTTGAGTTCCACCAACCCCACAAGTTTGAGGTAAATTAGATGGAGTGCTTGCCATTCCGAGGAATGAAGAACCACTCAAAATTTGGGTACCAGTGGGTTGCATAAATCCTAATTGAGAGGGTCCTCCAGTGGGATTTCCTAGAGGAGTTTGTTGACTAATAGGCGGTTGTTGACCACGCAGAATTTGCAAACCAAAAGGAATTTGTTGGCCAAGAAGGGGTTGTTGACCAAAAAGAGGTTTTTGGCCAAAAAGAGGTTGTACTTGACCAAAAGGAAGATAAATTTCAGAAGGAAAATTTCCAATAGGAGTTTGTTGTCCAAAAGGAGGATTTATCCCGGTTAACGGAGGTTTCCCCCAAGGTCCTACAAAATATTTCCCCCTAGCAGGAACATATCCTACAACATATTGATTGACATTTAAAGGCATAGATAGCCCCACTGATGGTTGATTAATGGTCAAATATATGGATAGTCTGGGAGACGATTGAATTGGAACACCCATCCCACTCATAAAAATAGGTTGTTGAATATATCCAGAAGCAACATTAGTTTGTGAGGTATGTACCATACTTGGAATAGACATACTAGATGAAATAGGCATACCAAATGACCAAGGGGGGTAATGAAAAAGTGAGGAACTGGTCAAAGCTCCAGAAAATGTTCCATTTAGTGATTGATACCTAGGAGGTATGGAAGGTCCACCAAAATCATAAGATATGTTAGATCCACTATGCATGGAAGTTCCACCCATAATAAGAGGTGAGTTTTTCATTTTGGTACTTCCTGGTATAGATTTTGTATATGTTGATTGATCCATGGTTGACCCAGTGAAAAAATATGATGGTGTACGTAAAACTGGAGTTCAAATATGGGCAATTAAATATTGATACCAAGCGTTGTCCCACTAGGGAGATACAATTGGTGAAGGAAATTGGATAAGAAGAGGTCCCTCTAAATTTGTTATAGGTGGATTAAAATGAAGAGGGATCTCTCCTTGGATATATTCTACACTAACAAGACCATCCTCTGAAGAGACAGACTCGTGAGAGTTAACCTATATCGTATTTAATTCTAACATGTTTGAAATGATAGAGGTCTGAGGATTTACAGGTGATGGGATAGATATGGAACTTAGCGAAGGAAATCCTATTGAGGACCAGAAAGTGAAGGTGTCAAAACTAAACTTAGTGACAGAGGAAAATTGTCTACTATTCCGGGCTCAATAAGTCTAGGTTCAACAGGCTCATGATCAAAAATCTATGTTCTTTCAATCTCAGGTTCCTCAAGTTCTAAAGTTCCAGTTTGTACTACCTCAGATTCTTCTACGGTTTCAAATTTCTCTATGTTTCTCGGTTGTATAGTTTCAGGTTGTGTAGTCTCAATGTTTGAGTTTTCAGTTTGTGATACTTACAGTAGTTCATGGGGTAAACCCTACATTCTACAAGAACGATGAAGATGTTCTGCCACTGTAAAATTCACTAACAATTACCAATTATACCTATGGTCTACTAGGGAAAAAAAAAGCACTCGCTAAAAATTCTAGGAAGTAAACACACAAACAAAATATCTTCTCACAATGACACACTATTTGGTGATGAAATCCAACATCGTGAGATCAAAATGAGAAGGGGATGGTATAGAGCGGGTGGAACAGTTACATTGGCGACCTTCTTAATGGACTTACACCCTTGTGCAATATTCCTCACAGTAAAACCATGGGTTCCCTCCGAGGAGCTCGAGTGAGTTTGACTAACATATTTCCCATGTACAACAAATATTTTCCCTTCACCATCACCTTGTGTATAAATCCTAAAGATAAAATCCACTAAGGTTACCACTTACAACAACAAAAGTCTGGGGAAACAGTTGACAGTCGGGTATACTATTAGAGAGAGATTTTCCTCACCCTATGCAATCTTCCAAAGAGGGCCTTATTCCATTCCCCCATCCAGACTTACTTTCCCTGATTGATAAATCCAGAGACAAAAATAAATATTTTTCCACTTGTACGCACCTTGCAAGCTATACAACAAGCATATACACTAGCTTCTCCACTACAACCCGCGTACATCAAGATTTGTGCCAGAAAATCAAAATTAAATCTCAGGTTTCCATGTCATGACAGGAGATCTCTGATCCTTGGCCTTCCATATACTGGAAATGTTCCAAATCGGCCCTCTAGTTGCATTTTGAAGGCTATAAAGAAGCCAATTCCGAGCTATGGAGGAGGAGAGAGAATTCAACTTTGAGAGCGAAGTTACTCTGGAGAAATTATTACTTCATTATTGAGTCTGCATCCCTTTGTCCTTTAAGTCTGAACACAGTGTTCAACCCCCAAGTTGTTCCCTTATTGATGGAGAACCTCTTTGTCTCCCTTATATGAGCTTGCCTTTGGTGGAGGATTGAATTGGTGGAGGCCCAGTTGGAAGGAACTCGGTTTCTTGGTTTCGAACCATGCTGACATGAAAGTCTGTAATGTTTTCACTTTTGTTGATCATTTATTAATAGAAATACTCATTTCCCATCCAATTGATATCTTGCAAATATATGTATTATGATCCATGAGCATGTTTGTTTTTTATATTAATGGATTATTCTATCTAATGTGCTCACCTTTTATATTATCACTATATGCTTTCTCTGTTTGTTTGTTGAGAACTTGTTGCAGGTATAAATCTTTGGGTCGAAGTGCTCAACGGTGGACATCATCAAACATTTGGATGAGGTAGGCCTCTTTCTTACCTCTCTTGCACATTAGTTTATATAACATATGTTGGAATTGAGTTGATTTATATAGTCATACCTGTCTGTTGTGGTTCACCCTAGCCATAGAGAGATTTCCCTCGTAACAAAATTGGCGACCATTCTAGGGATGAATCTTCTTTATTAGGGTTTGAAGTACTTTTCTCCTTAGATTGCTCTTATTTCTATTGTGGTTCTTGTCGTATCATTGCTTGACAGCTCCTGTTCACTCTGGGTCTGAGTTTTTAGCCTTTCTCCCTTGCCTGGCCTTGTTTCAAAGCATATACATGCCTTTTTCCTTGACAGTTGCGTATACACGTAGGTTGTCTCACTGCAAGCTGCATATATACGCTTTGTTTGCCCAAACAGTCGTGTACACCCTTTTCCTTGCCTATTTTCTTGGTCTGGTGTTTGTTGGGTGGGATTTGATGTTTGTTGAGCCTTCATAGGTCCCTGTAGTGCCTGTTGAGTACCTGTGGGATGACAGGAAACCCTCTTTTGGTTGAATTTTTGAGCAAAGTTTTTCTCTTCATATTTTCATTTTTATTGTCCTTGTACATTGGGCTGGGCGTTTCATTGCTTGATACTCTGCTTGAGTTATCTCTCTTTTATACAAAATAGGGCTATATATCAAGTTACTTTTCAGTCCATGCTTTTTTCAGTTTTGATATATTGAAAATACAAAAAAATAGGCATTTTTCATTGCTTGGCATTTTTTGTCTTTTGAGTTTTTATCATTATCTTAATGCATACAGTGAAAGGTTGCATTTTTACTTCTGAATCGCAGAGTTGAATTTGAAAATTGCATCACTTTTAGGAGCATATCATTCATTGAAAAGTTAAAGTTAGACTTTGCATTATTTTCATATTTACTTTCTAGCAGAGTCATAACACCATGAGTTTCATCACCATACCTTTTTGAGTAATCACGGCCATAAAATCAACGGTATAATTTAAAATTTATTAGTAACGATTTTATTTTCTAGGGTGCACAAACTAGTCTAGGATTTAGTGCCTTGGAATAGGATTTTGTGAGTAAAATTCTCCAAGGCAATTAAATCAACATATGTGTATGAGAAAGGGAGTTGAGAATTCCATTGTATAATTGGTAAGATTAGGAGGCTCTACTCACACTGAAGTTAATCATGAGGTCGCACAAAGTTGGTTGAAGGGATATCCCCTTGATACTCTCTTAGTGTCAAAGATATTTCTATGGATTTATTCGTATTTGGGGATCTTTCTAGTGCCCATAAATCTGTGAGAGGTGGTGATTTCAAGGTTTCGGGATTTGCTACCCTGCCCATACGGTAATCTGGACTTATGATTGCTCTCCTACACATCGGTTATATAGTGGTTTATTAGTTGCTTGACTTAGGTATCTCATAAGTTACTTGCAGGGGTTATTCTGCAAGTACCCTGGGTCAGATAGGGGTCGGACATCGCACAACCTTTATGGAGGATTACCTCTCGAGGGGGGCCTGATCGACTGGTTGTTAAGCCCATGAGGGCCCCTATAACTGATTCTGTTACCTCCGATATTTAGTGGGGAGTCTCAGGTCCCTCTTAGATGAGACATGCCTTCTTTAGGGAGGGAGGCCACTCAACCACTTTACCCCGTTTGCATGCATATTGGCCATTTGACATTTGGTGTGATTTTTGCTTACTAGTTGGCCTTAAGAGTCTATACTGAGTCATAATTATCATGGACATTGGAGTCCCTTTGAATCCCTCTTTTACTGTTGCTTACCCCATGATGCCTACTCAGTTCATGGGGATGAATCCTCCCATTTCTAAATATAATATGCATAACTTCGGTACTCGGTCTGCACCATGGGTCTCTAGTCATACTCCCATTGATATGCCTTCACCCTTGCAATCCTCTCCCTCATCCAATTATATGAACTCTACCATTGGATACGGGGGCACCATGGCCCCAACGCCTATTTCTTCGTTTGATATGAGCCATGTCCCTCAACCCGCTTTCACGAAGGGATGTTGGAACCTCTCCTCTTACGGATCCAATCCTAGTTATGCTCTTTTAGGGGGCAATACTCAGATGGGTACTTATTCTGCTTATTACACTCCATCCATGTATCCTCCGTCCGCTATGTCAGTCCTGTTGAACACTTTTTCCATGGCGAGTCCTCATGTGTCCTTGGGTATTTCATATGGGGAGAATCACTTTTACAGTTTGAGCTACCCTCTTTATGGAGCCCCTTCACAAGGGGGCAACATATATCCTTACTCAAATAGTCCTTATCATACTTTTGTCTCTTCGTAGACTTCTATAATGATGCCCATACACACCTCTTCGAATCAATTAAATAGAGGATACTACCTTTCCATACATAGACAGGGGGTAAACCATGACCCTTCCTGGACTACCATGTTTCAAAGTCAATATTTCCCTGGACCTTGGCATCAAATGTCGCAATTTACCACTAGTCTAGTCACTGTCATTGATACTAGATCTCCATCACCAACCTCTGCCATTTTTGTTGGAGATGGGTTGACAACTTCTACAGGTTATGTTGACAACCCGTACTCAATCGTTGCTAGTCATGCTGGGGGCACCACTTTAGTTGCCACAAGTTATATCAATTCCACATCTCCGACCCCTGAGTACCATGTAGGAGATGACTCTCCCACCTTTGCCTGTCACATTCACAGTATGCCACCGACCATCTTGAATGACACTGGGGGAATTAAGAAGCCCAGACACCTCATACGTAAGCCTAAATTCCTTTGCGAAACCTGTGAAGGAAGTCATATTACTTGTTTATGTCAAGCCTTTGTTGGGATACCAGAAGCGTGGGGCTCACCTAAGGGTCCTTCAGATTCTGAGGCATCTGTGGTTTCCCCACACCTTGTTCCTCTGATTGACATGGTGGTAACACCATTGCAATCCTCTCTTGACCTCACCCCCATTGTCAAGGGTGATGTGTTCCCTATCCCTATTACCATGCATCCTATTCAATCTGAAATTGAAGAAGTGATCGTACCAGTGCAATCTCTGGTCAATCCTACTCTCCTTGAGGAGAGTGATGCATCCTTCGATCATGTCATCAACATTGTTGATCCTACACCTTCTGAACGAGAGAGAGTTTTCCTTTCACGAAGTCCTCTCCCTCCCAGTTTTGAGGAGATTCCTTTTGACTGGGATAGTCCTATGAGGTATCCAATGCCCCCACATATGTATTTTCCATTAAGAGACATTTTTCGAGCAATCACAAAGACTATATACTCAGTTAGTGCTTTATCCTCCTCAACTTGGAGAGCCTTGGGTTTCCCCAAGCTTATGTCGGCTATTCGTAAGATACTGACATTCCGCAGAAGGTCGGTACGGGAGCCTTGGCCTTCCACATTACATGTTGATTAGAAAAAAGTCAACGAGTCTTAGTTAAGATCTTTTCCGACTCGTCTAAAAAAGTAAAAATATTGTCGAGTGATTTGTCTCTTTCACACTCGTTAAATGGGATTTGAAAGATCATGAGTCTTAGTTAAGATCTTTTCTGACTCGTTATCAAAATCTGAAAAGATCACCAAGAAAACTTGTCTTTTTCACACTTGTAAATTGGTTTTGAAGAGATGTCTACTTGGCACAATTTTATCCCTTTTTCACACCAAGTAGACTAAAAGATATAAAAAAGGACATTTTTTGGCATTAAGTTGTGATTGCATCTCATGCCCTTGTTTGTAGTATTGAGCCTATAGTCGGTTCTCGCTTTGCGTTATAAAACATTTTCCTCAAAAGTTTTTCATCCTCAACCAAGCAGATCCTTCTTTATATCCTTCACAATTTGACACCCTATACCTAGGGGGAAACATTCCCCTGAGTGTCCATCTCCCGTATGCACTTCCCTGCATTGAGCATAGGTATGTTCCACTACTGGAACTAGTTTTGCTTACTTGCGGCACTCGTTTCCTCCTCTGTATCATAGCATTCGTTTGTTATGAAAAAACAAAAAAGACGGGTGGGAAGGGAGTATTATCTTATATCGGTAGCAGTCATGTCACCTTTGAACAGAGCACAAATTTATTTGAGTCCATTCATCATAATTTTTAGTTTAGCATGGCCTTAGGAAGCTGAGTTTTTTACAGAGTCTTTTCTACCAACTGATTACTCTTCCAGTCCCTACAAAGAACTTCATTGATGACTCCTGCATCTCATGATTTCATCATTGGGTCTATGCTGCTAGAGTCCTCCATATGTCTCATGCTCTTGTTCAAAGGAAGTTTATCAACATGTGTTGACCACTCCTTATAACTCTTGACTTTGCATTTTGGCCATACCCTTAGTTTGTCTCAGAATCACATGATACTTTAGTCCTATCATGCACCCTGGCCCTACTTTCATCATTGGCAGGTCACCTTGAACCCAACAGTCCACATTTCTTCATTGGTTGTTGACTGGGTGGTTTCCCTTGTGTTCGACGGAAATACATCTATTCACACATTGGGATTCATGCATTGTTTTGGATGCCATTAGCCTTATTGGTGGTTTCCTCACCTTTGTCAGTAGTTTTCATCATTGGATGCTATTTAGAGGGTCTTTTTTGTGTACCGCTTACACTTGGCACACACGAAAGACGCACCGGGTCATTGGTTCGTGAATCTTGTTCTTTGTCTGATTTCCACCAAATCATGAAGCTCATGCTTTGCACCTTGTGTTGATTGATGAGAGATGCCTTAATTCTCTCCTTTCAGCAGGTCTCTTTCCATCAACATCATCCCATTTATTCTGGAAACGAAGCCTAGAGTCTTATGAGTACCTTGAGACTTGCAGTCATTAGTGGCAGGATCTCTCGCCATCGACAGTTGGGAATACATCAATGTCTCTTGATCGATGGATTCTTCAGGTGTTTGTCATCGACTCCTCTATTCACACTTGTAATAATGTACTCAGTGCCTTGATACCTACTTTCATTATCAGTAGGTTGTCTCACGTTTTTTAACAGTATACCTCAATGATCGGTAATCAAACGATGTCTCATTATGTTCGACCTCAACTCCTTTATTCACATGATGTAGACT
This sequence comes from Picea engelmannii, assembly GCA_009831015.1. Lineage (NCBI taxonomy): Eukaryota > Viridiplantae > Streptophyta > Pinopsida > Pinales > Pinaceae > Picea > Picea engelmannii. The sequence goes on from ML787614.1 coordinate 141,234, forward strand.
TGCACCCTTGGCAGATAGTGTAGAAGACTTGCAGATTTCCTGAGGTGTTTCTTCCTTTTCATTGGACCAGTACCTATATGACTTCAGTGATCATGGGAGATCATATTGTACTCCATGGTATATAGATATCTTCAGTTTGGTTTTGAGACTGGTTCTACTAGGCCTTGTTCGTGACTATGACAACTTTTTGGCATGTAACTGCATTTGTATTTGACTATTCATGGCCACATACACTTGTTTGGCATATTTTTCACATGGATATGCAGTTTATTTTTGGCATCCATGTATGCAAAGTCAGTACAGAATGTAATGAGCAATTGAGTTCGTCCAACTAGTTCTCTACCACTCCACTTCTAGGTTATTTATAATGTATTTCAGCCATCGCAGATTCTCCTCTGACCTCACACATTAGGGGGAATTTGTTAGAGAAATATTTTCCTCACCCTATGCAATCTTGCAGAGAGGGACTTATTCCATTCCCCCATGCAGAGTTACTTTCCCTGATTGATAAATCCAGAGACAAAAATAAATATTTTTCCACTTATACGCACCTTGCAAGCTATACAGCAAGTGTATATGCTGGTTGCTCCACTACATCCCGCGTACATTGGGATTTGTGCCAGAAAATCAAAATTAAATGTCGAGTTTCCATGTCATGACATGAGATCTCTGATCCTTGGCCTTCGATATACTGGAAACGTTTTGACTCGGCCATTCAGTTGCATTTTGAAGGCTATAAAGAATCCAATTCTGAGCTATGGAGGAAGAGAGAGAATTCAACTTTGAGAGAAAAGTTATTCTAGAGAAATTATTACTTCATTATTGAGTCTACATCCCTTTTTCCTTTAATTCTAAACACAGTTTTCATCCCCCAATCTCTTCCCTTATTGATGGAGAACCTCTTTGTCTCCCTTATATGAGCTTGCTTTTGGTGGAGGATTGAATTGGTGGAGGTCCAGTTGGAAGGAACTCGGTTTCTTGGTTCCAAACTATGTCGACACGGAAGTCTGTAATGTTTTCACTTCTGCTGATCATTTATTAATAGAAATACTCCTTTCCCGTCCAATTGATATCTTGCAAATATATGTATTATGATCCATGGGCATGTTTGTTTTGTATATTAATGGATTATCTTATCTAATGTGCTAACCTTTTATATTATCACTATATGCTTTCTCTGCTTGTTTGTTGAGAACTTGCTACAGGTATAAAGCTTTGGGTCGAAGTGCTCAACAATGGACATCATCAAACGTTTGGATGAGGTAGGCCTCTTTCTTACATCTCTTGCACATTAGTTTATATAGCATATGATGGAATTGAGTCAATTTTTACAATCATATCTGTCTGTTGTGGTTCACCCTAGCCATAGAGAGATTTTCCTCATAACATATACATGCAATGGAAGGGAAATTAAGACCCGAAATCCCCTTGCGATTTTCCTCTCAAGTGATTCCCAAGTGTGTTTTGACACCATTTGTAATACGTCTAGACCACGCCACCAAGACCAAAAAAATAGGGTTAATTACTATGTTGGCCCCAATGTGACCTCGTTGTTACATGTCAAATTTCCACGCTTACATAATGTGTCACACGTGGTGCAATCGTCACGTTCTAAGTGTCGCAAGTGTCACATGTGGCACAAACGTCACATCATAAGTGTCGCAAGTGTCATAAGTGTCACACCAAAATTGTTGCAAGTGTCGTAATTGTTGTAGCATGCCTCATACACTTTTTGTAAGTGTCGCAACTCAATCGAAACCATGAAAAAACTTGTCACAACCCCTAAATCATGTTGAAAGGAAAATCCCCATCATTTGGCAGTTAAAACATACTTTTTCACCTGGGATTTTAACAAAATTTGAGCATTTTATAAGACTGGCACTCCCATGCACATGCTTTGGGAGTGTCGGTGCTTCGTACACCATACTAAGGGGGTGCCATGGTGCTCTGTATTTATCATTAAGAGGGAGACATTATTGGTTAGAGAAAATCATGGTGAATCCCACCTTCTTCTAAGGGACAACTCTGAAAGGTTGGGGATTGTTTAGCTCGATTCCTACTCCATGGATCTATCTAAGGAAATAATCATAACCTATGGATCCATACCCTCAACCTATTCCAAAAATACTCAAGGTGGTTGAGCCTCTCAAAGCCTATAAATTGGAGGAATTTCCATGGTGAAAGGGGGGAAGAAATCAATAGAGTATCATCATTTTGATATCGATTCATTTGTGCAAGGGTTGGACAAGGAGAGCTTGAAGAGGTTATTGCAACATCAATCATGGTCTATAATTATATTCTTATTGGTTCTCATTTAATATATACTTGGCATATTTCCTTCAAGTTATGTCTTGTTACATTTTCTTGTCTACTATTTCTCTAATCTTCGTAGATAGACTTTTCTTATCTAATCAAGTAGAGTAGGAGACAGTCGTTTCTCTTTGTTGTCTATTGCAGATCTCAGTTTGCACCAGGAAGTTTGAAGATCAAGCTCCGGGATTGGAAGTAGCGATGACAAACGTCAAAAAAGGTACATCATATCCTTTCTCCCCTTCTCAATTTGATTCTTGTAGATGATTTTAAAGGGATGTTAGTGTACACTTGTACTCTTTCTGTCTTGGTATAGGGGTCTAGAAATCCAAGGGAAGTTTCACTTGTCCGCAAGGGGAATATTATGTAACACTCTTTATTGACTCTTGTGTGAGAAGGGCTACCTAGAATAGTGATGTGGAAAATGGATTTCTCTCTCTATCTCAGGATTCTAAATTTGTGTTGTATCTTTGGAGAGTTAACCTCAACACCTATTCCAAATCCCTACAACTAATCTAATGTTGTTTTTCTACCAATAAAAAAAATCTAGAATAAATTTTATTACCATTGATTTTATGGCTGTTGTTAACTCAAGAGGGAAATGGCATGGAAAAGATGGTGTTTTGACCGACTTGAAATGATTGAAAGAGATGAAAATGAAATATTTCACTTCAATGAAAACTATATTACAAGAGGGAGAAAACTTTTATATTCTCGAATGCACAATGTCCCAATTTTTCATATATACCAAGAAATTTACAACTCAAAATATCTAAAATGCCCCTCCAAATAATGCAATACAAGAATAAAAAATAAGATAAAGATAAATGGAAAAGAAACAAATTTCTTGAAAAGCAAAAGTAATCCAGGCAATATGTAAAAAAAAATTATTTTGGAAAATAAAGAATCAAATAAAAAGAAAAACTCTCTTTTCACCAAATAATCCAAAAACAAACACTTTGGTAACAGAAATCAAAGGCCAGACTGAAAAACAGATAATAGATTATACCTCTTTTAGAAGTAAGAAAAATTTTCCAAAACAAATCTAATAATGGAAAAATTTCAATGACGAAACAAATGGTCAAAAACAAACTTTAAAAATGTCAAGAAGATTGTTGAGAAAGCCTAAAATTCACAACAAGAGCCAGATATTAAATCTGGGAAGGAAAGAGTAAAAAAATTGTTCGTTCAAGCAATGTTGCAGGATACCTGTGTGACAACCAAGAGTGTTGTAGACTACAGACCAGTACAGTGCGATAGTGTCACTCTATATCTCAAATGAAAAGTGCGGCAGTCAAATAAAAAGATTGAAAAAACAAAAAAATATGGAAAATTTATAGTGAATTTCAAGGTTTAATGATTAAACAGTATAAGGCAATGATTTAGAGAGATAAAACAAGGCAAGGAAGCAAGACCAAGAGAAAAAATTAGGAGGATTGTTCCCCAGTGGAGTTGCCAATTTTTTTATCGGACAAATTAATCAATGCAAACATAGACCAATCTCCCCAGTTTGGGAACCCAAAGCTAGAACAAAACAATACAAGGCATATTACTTTCATTAGATTCATCCAATCGAAATATTGATAAGTAAGGACTTATACCTTTTTATCGACGGTTGTCCTTGCTAATTGTAGCTCCTGTCTTTATCCAAAGGTTTTTTAATGGAAACCTGTATAAGAAGACAAGATAACTACTGAAAGCAACAATAGTATTTCGACAAATCTATACAAATGATCAAGGAGAAATGAAATAAAGACCGTTTACAATAAACAATCTCTATAGGAAAGGAAACTTGTTACTGCATTAATAATAATGGAAAAGTTACAACCAACGCCTTGGTGTTGTGAGGCTCTTTCCAATGATTCATTTCTCCAATACCCACATTGCTTACATGAATTCCATAACCATCAACTAAATACTTTGACACAAGAATCTCTCAAGGCCAAAGAACAATCCTCTAATAAAAAATCGGAAGCTAAAGCTATCAACCACTATTCACTACTAGTTATTCTCCATTAGCTATTAACCTTTTCTCATGAGAGAAGCCTCCTTTTATAGATTGAAGAGAAGGTTAGGATAAGAGGTTAGGATCTCCCCAAATCAGGAGTACAAGTGAGATCCAAATCGATTGGAGGACAACTCATATCTAAAGCTTCTCTTCTAGAAACTTCGTGAATTCCTTATTTTTCCTCCTTTCCAAACAATGTTGCACCCTGTGAACTAGAAACATGAGACATCTTTGCATGTTGTTGTGGTGCAACATGGGACACTTAAGAGTGTCACACGTTGCAGTGGTGCAACATGCGACACTTTCACAAAAAGTGTTTTTAAATACATTCTGCTTCTTTCAAGGAAAATCCTTTCTTCAGTGATCATGGCTTTGAAGCTTTGGATGATAGAAAGTAGGTGAACATTATCGGTTGCGAAAAAATAATGTGTAACAACATAGATTGTAGTTTACAGCTGTTGGGATGGTAACCATATCTGCCTATTTATTAGTCCTCGTCGAAGTTGCATATTTATGATATTTATTAGTTCGTGACAAAGTTACATATTTATCATATATGGTTATTCAACTATCTCTATATCCCTAGTGATATGTTTGAAAACTGAATTAGTAGTTGCATATTTATCATATATGGTTCTTCAAGTGTCTCTATCTTCTCGGAGATATGTTTGAAAACATAATTATAAAGGGACTAGATGGATGAGGTTCCATATGTTGAAGTTGTTGGTTCTCTTATGTTAAGCTTAGAACCTAGCACTAGTTTGTTCCTAAAATTATATTCCATAAATAACCACAAACATTACTCTCGGTTTCCACGGCCATAACATAATTGTATCAAGCTTAGAATGTAGCACTAAATAAGAATTATAGAGACTGCAAACTTTACTCTTGATTTCCCTTTCTGTTACCTACTTGGGTTTTATTTTTTTAGACTTAATCGCAGATACTACAAACTTCTCATGGCAGAGATATTCATCATAGTGGCAATTTAACCTCAGGCTCATTTTGAAACCGACCTTTGTCCTTAACCCTAAGGATATGATAGACTCTCTTCCAAAAATTAGCACAAAGTGGTATATATAATTAATATGCTTGCTTCATTCAGTGATGATCTGTAAACATTAGGAGAATACAATTTAAATGCAAAATCTCCTAATGATAGAAATCTTCCTCAAATCTACCAAACCATTAAGCTAAGAAGAATAAATATAATCATTTTATAGTTCCATAAGGAGCAGCTTTGACATTCTTTCCTACTCTGGATATCTTTAGTATTCCATTATCTTCTTGTATTAAACTTCAATTTCTCACATTTGCAACTACTTCCACCTTTCATTTGCTAAATTATTTTTGGCATCAAGGTCGACTTCTTTTTTATAGGTCTAGAAGTGGGTTGGACAGAAATTGGATGGTCGGTTAGTGAGATTCGAAATGTTGTCAGTGATTATCCATTCCATGTGATGAGAAGGTGCGGAACAAGTAACATCATCTCCCATTAGCTTTGAATCCTTTTTAAAAAATATATTAACTTTTCTGGTGTTATCAAAGGTTGTTGAAAGCACATATGTTGGTTTGTTAGAAATAACACGCCTCGGCTTGAGATCATTATCAATTGAGCTTCACCCTAGTTACCATTTGAAGAACAATTAGATTGTGAGTGAAATAATATTATTGAAATAATGTAATTAGCACTATTTATATGCTAAGTGCATAATAGATTTACACTGAATCAAGACAATGTAGCTGTTGGTTTAAAAAAATATAGCAAACAAATTCACTTATGCTCAAGAAAACCTGAAATTTTATTTATTGATCAATGAAATGAAAAATGGTTCTAGTTTATATTTCACTTTGCAATTTCTCTTATTATGCACTTTCACTTTTTCAAGTTCTCTTATTATGCACTGAACAAAATGTAAAAACTTTGATTTGACATGGACTGTTCTCTAAAGGCTTTAAACCCTGATATTCCTTCCTAGCAAAAGCTTATATTCTCTATTGTTTATCTTGGGAGTGGTTATTGTTTTTGTATGTATATATAAACTACAAAGTGTAATGACATTGAATACTTCAATCATGTAGCAAATAATTTTTTTATAAGGTAATTTGTTGAAATTTGATAATTTAAAAAATATTTTAATAATATAAATTTACAATTTTTGAATTTTTTTTTATACAATAGATATATTTTTCTATGATCTATAATACAGATTCAAAATCTATATAAACATCAAAGTCATAATGTGTTCAATGGTGTATATAAAAGGCTCGTGTGTTGACAAAAAAGTATCGCAAGACTAAGAATTCTTGTTGTTGAAAATGTAGGAAATGTCGTGTTAGAGTCAATACATCAAAATAACCAAACAATAAATCTCATTTTCTAACCAAACAATATGTGATAAATCTCATTTTCTATCGAAAGAACATTGAATTTAATGCTTTGCATTTAATCTCTTTGAAGCTTAAAAGATGGATCATCTATGTTATGGACAAAGTTTGAAATAGCAAGACTAAGCAATCTAAGGAAAAGATGTGCATCACGTTCTAATTAATCTCTAATCTCAACTTCAATTTTGATTCCATGGTAATTTATATTAAAAGATAATATGTACGAGGTTGACTCAACTACAATTCATATTGAGATTTTTATTTTTAAATTTTTTTGGCTTATCCTAAATTTAATTTTGATTCCATTGCAATCTATAGTTGTTGTAATGTTGATAGATAAGGGTAGTTTATTGATAAATTGATAGTAATTGATTGCTTGTTTAAAGGATGCATGATAGGGGATACTACGTTGATGTATTTATCTCCATGTTTTGCTATTGGTTTTATTAGTGAATTACCTAGTAGTGTTTTTGAGATCAATATCTTATATAGAGCTAGTATATATAGATTTATGATTGATTGGTTAGTTGTTCTAGTTGCAAGATAGATGTTAGTTGTGAGAGAGGGTTTATTAATTTATGTGTTTCTGATAGTTGATTCGTTGAATCTATATTTCAGGATAATGTATATTTTCCTTTTTATACCAAAATCACTTCATGATGCTTAATATTTAAGCTACTAAAATGTTCTCAATATATTCACGAGCACACTAAAATGTTCTCAATATATTCACGAGCACACTAAAATGTTCTCAATATATTCACGAGCACAGCTTGTGTTTAAAAATACCTTGTGAAGCACATGTATATATAAGAAAAATGTGAAGACTATTGTCGCATATGCAAGAGAGACCTTACAACGAATTAACAGAAATATGTTACACGAGGAAGGAGTTGGTTTTTTAATTCATTAAGTTCAAATACTGTTGAATTTTAATGGAAATTACATCATATCCCATTTTGTCTTTTTTAAATTGTTAAGGCTTGTTCATGAGAAGAATCCCAAATATATACTCAAATATATACTCATTATATCTATTAATATGAAAATGATGCATAGTATAACTTTGTGTTTATTATTAAGATGTTATTTATATTTTTTAATCACATTAAATTCACAGTGTGTTACTTATTAGTCCCAGTGTGTCACTTATTAGTCCCTGCCCTTCGGGCTGGAGGGACTAATAGTAATCGGTTCATGGTTGTTCTATTAATCTCTACAAGTAGATCTATCTAAACGAATCATTTTAACCAAAAAATTTTAAAACTCATACAATTTTAGAGATCAAGTTAATATTTTATCCTAGCTTTTTAGTTTGAAGTCCTATTTGTCCTCATATCGAGGCAAGAGGCCTCAAACTTAGGAAACCCGATGTTTGAAACTTGGTAAAGTGTATTTTTAGAAAGCCAATTGAATTAATGTTAACTTTCAAGTTAACATTACTTTCAAAAAATTAAACGTTAATGTTTCCATAGTCATAACCATAACCCGTTGCAATGCCCTCGGTGGTTTTGGTGTTGCGGTGGCTTTGGTGTCTCATAGTGGCATTGGGTGAGACTTCCACGAGACTTCCACTTGGTGGCTCGCATGTATCTTGACTAATTTCAAGGTCCTGTTGGGGTTTTTTATTCTTCTCATGGTTTTCCCTTATGCTCAACGTCCTATCTTGTCAAACTAGTGAATATTTGCAAGAGTGCGTCCTGTCTTCTCAAATTGGTGAAGGCGTGCAATATTGAAAGAGTAGAGTGAAAAGGTCCTCCTCTTCTTCCTGCAATATTGTAAAGAGTATAGTTATCATGGAACTTGTGTTATCAAAGTGATCCTCTTCTTCCTGCAATATTGTAAAGAGCATAGTTATCATGGAATTTGTGTTCTCAAAGTGATCCTTTTCTGACTTCAAAATGATCCTTTTCTTTTTTGACTTCAAAGAGATCATTTTCTGAATGCAAGATAGAAAAGAGCAGAGTGATCATATTGCTCAATTTATTTCTTGTCACCAACAACTTTGAAAGAATTTGTTTTCTAATTGTAATATGAGTGATCTTGACGGTCAATTTTCTATTTTCAAAACTATCCTTTTCTTTTTTGACTTCAAAGCGGTCCTTTTCTCACTGCAAGATAGAAAAGAGCAATGTGATCATATTGCTCAATCTATTTATTTTCACCAACAAATTTGAAAGAATTCGTTTTCTAATTGTAATATGAGTGATCTTGACGGTCAATTTTCTATTTGTCATTAACGGAGTTGAAAGCATTCAATCATTCATTTTCTAATTGTGATATTTTGTAATGTTTTTGTTGCATTTATTCAGGTTCTGGAAAAGTACAAAGTAAGGGGACAAGTTGTACTAGAATACACTACGCACCTCTTATTTGCAAATTCATACTTTAACTCTTGGAGAAGATGAGGAGAGCCACTTTAACTCTTGGAGAAGACAAGGAAAGCCACTTCTGCAACAAACAATTTTCCCCTCTAATATATTTTTTCCTGTACGAATCTCTCTAGCAGATGGCGTAAGATTTGGAGAGGTAAGAGTTGGAGATGCTATTCTACTAAGCCTGGGTTGGGGTAGTTTCAGATTAAACTACTAGAGCTACTTCATGACAATATTATTTTTCCTAGAATCATTTTTATATGGTGGATGCACTCTTCGGGGCAAGTCCCTTCTTCGATAAATTCAAGGAAGTATAGATTTCCCAGGACGCTGATGATGACCATAGTTTTATTTATTGCTTGTATTTGGCATATTTTCATAGCCTTCGCTCTTCCTGGTTCTTTGTACGTTGCATTAATTGGACTTTGTTTTGGAGCTCAATGGCCTTTATTGTTTGTTTTCATGTCAGAGATTTTTTGTCTCAAGTATTATGCTACTCTCCTTAATCTTGGAGCAGCGGCAATCCCTTTGGGATCTTATCTTCTGTTTGTGAGAGTTGCAGGATACGTGTACGATCGAGAAGCAAGAAGGCAGTGTGCTGCTCTCCAGAATTGTTTATCTCAAACGAAGATTAATTGTATTGGGAAAGAAAGCTTTTGGATTTTGTTTATCATTATGGCGCCCGTGACCTTTTTAGGAGCTCTGATTTCTAGCATTCTTGTTTTGAGAAAGAGGCAATTCTATAGAACTTATAAATATTCGAAATTTCGAGAACCAGAAAACTTAGCATCATCCCAATACCATAATCATAACAGTGTACATATTATCAATGTTGAAATCCAAAGAGCAGAAATATAGTTGTTTTGGGGTATAAAAATTAGCTATACCATCTATACAAAACCACTACCTGTACTATGTAAGCGAAGAAATACTTTAACACAGACAAAGAAACTTGGTACAGGAATTATTCATGCGAGGGTTCAGTAAAATGCACAACAAACATATATCATATTAATAGAAATTAAGTCTGTAACATAAACTGAGTTTGTGTTTAAACGCACGGTGTTAGTGAGTGCACAACACTGGAATGGAGATTTGATTACCTATTGCCAGTCGAAGGTTGTTATGCTTCGTCTAATACCTTTTCCACTGCATTTGTATTTCCATATCGATTTCTTCCTGGAAGATATGTTGGATCATTTACTCGATATTCACTCGTCTCTGTCAATGGGTTCACGATCCAGAGCATATGGTTATCGAACTGGAAAAGGATATGGATTTAGTCTGAAACCGTTGCCTTCCCTCTATCACCTGGATTAAAGGTGTTTTTGTAGAGTGGAACGCTGGGCTTGGCTTTTAGTGGTTTTGTAAATTAATTTTGGATTAAGAGATTAGGGTTTTGGTATCTGGAATCCCTAAAAACATTGTATATATTAAAAACATTGTATATATTGTATGGTGAATGGTGAAATTTGATATAATAAATATAAGAAAGGTTTTCCCAGTTAAAGTTTTTGGTATAAATATCTGTATACTATGTGAATGAGTTATTAATTAAATTATGTTTTGCTTAAAAATCTATATACATTTTTTTATTTCACATATTTAAAACTTACACATATGACTAAAAAGCTAAGCTCATGATACGACATTACAGACATTGCTTTAGATTATGAGTACCACTCATGAAATATAAGTGAAATAGTACTTGGACAATACATATTGGAAATCTTAGTATAATTTCACTCATACTACTACATATTAGAGATACGTGATTACAAATTACCCTATTTACTTGTTAGCACGGTATATTCTATCATGTAAGCTGGTTTTACGTGCATGTCACCCTGATTATATATCCTATGTAACGCGTAATCCTCCATATGGCCTTTAAATTACCAAGATCCATTGGACTTATCACACGTCGTTGTTAATTACAGACTATTAATTTCTCTGAATAAGCTGCTAAGAGGTAATTTATAAATGGTGACCAGGCTCACATAATTTCCCAGGTGTAAATAATACTCTGAATCAATAGAAAGTAGTAACGTAAGACTAGAAAGGAATGGTGCTTAGGTGCATAATAGATTAGCTAATGAGCTTGTAAAAAGGATTTATGCTGGCATATAATAGTGAGTTGTGATTTAATCTTAAGTACTTTATTCCTTGTAACTCGGCAAGTAGTAAATCATTGGTTTAATTCATGTTATTTACGGAGTGTAATTGGTACTAGTCATAGAGTAATTCAATAAGCCTATTAGAGTTCAGGGATTATATTCTGCCTATTTAATTTCTTTCTACTATATTGTATAATACTATAAAGTCCTCTTAACCTAAATATTACTGCTTAATTACTAGCCTTGTGATATTGATTCAATCTCCGGAACTGACACAATCCCAATGGATTTGAAATCCTTTAGAGGTGCATATCCATATCCATGTTAATGTATGGATATTTAAAAATCGACGAGGAAAATATCAATGTGAAGGCATGGGATTTCATTGCACTGCAGTTGAAGGTAGAGAAAACTCAAGCTTTCCTCGCATTTTCTAACAACAACTATACGCGGTTTCTAACAAAAAAAAAGTATACGTTTGACAAAAAAAAATTCGACGAGAAGAATTGCACTTGAAGGCAAATAAATCCCAAGTTTATCTGAAATCAAAGTGTTTCCCTCTTCTTGGCCGGGACTTGTTGGTATTCAACCCCACTTGTTTCATTTTGTATTCATTTATGATTGGTATTGTAAAATGGTGATGTAGGTAAGGAACGTAGTAATATTGAGTTTTTAATTTTTTTAATTTTAAAGTTATTTTCAAGTAAGAGTGTTTTGTTTTAATGTTTTATACCATATTTTTATAATTAATTTTTAAAGTAAATTTTATATTTTTAAAGGTGTTTTTATTAGACGTTGCAGATTTCAATTTTGCATTGTTGGGGGGTTTTTAGTTTATTAAGGTGTAAATATTTTATCCCTCAGCTTTGTATTAACATGTACTCTAATATTTTTATTGGTGTGCAATATTATCCATCAACCTGAGGGTTCTGTTCTGAGTCGCGAACTAGGGTTTTGTAGTCGCCTGGAGCCGCGCAGCCCCTTCCGTAGCCCCGCTGGGGCTCATGTCTCGTAAGGAGGGAGGGCCAACGGGCGCCTCCTACAGCCAAGCTACCGCGAATGGGAATGTGGCAGAGGGAATAAAACGGCCAGCCTTCGAGCCGCCGTCCGAACTGCGCTCAAAACTGATTGAGGAAGGCACATTCAAGGACCGTGAAATGGACATTGACCAAGCAAAGGAGGCCAACCCTTCTCCTGCGTCAGCTCCTTGGTTTCGAGGCAAATGCATTCCACAAGCACCACAAGCCCCAAAATATGTTATTAGCTCACCACCCATAGAAGAGCAAAAACAGTACATGAGGGATTATGCCCTTGTTGGAAAATTTTTGGGGCTCTGGCCTGCCGAGCGGGATCTGATAAAGTGGATACAATATTGGTGGAGACCAAAACGTCATTACGAGCTGCAACTGGGATCCAAGGGGTTTTTTACAATCATATTTCATAACCTTGAGGATCGCAACCGTATCTTTGATGGGGGGCCGTATTTTTTCAACTCCGCGGGTCTCTTCCTGCGGTTTTGGACTGAGAAGTTTAGCCCGGAGAAGGAGGACTTTGCTCATGCACCTGTATGGATCCGACTATACTCTCTTCCACAGGAGTTCTGGCTAGAAGAGGTCCTGGCCGGCATAGGCAACACCATCGACATCTATGTCAAATCTTCTGAAGCAACCAAGCAGAGGCGATATACCTCCTATGCGCGAATCTGTGTGTATTTGAACATAGCTAAGCCACTCCCAGGAACCATCGTACTGGAATATCAAGACGAAGACTGGACTCAAACCATTGACTACGAACACATTCCGTTCCGATGCAGGAAATGCCATGAACACGGTCATCTTTTCAGGGAATGCCCCCTCAACACGGTTCAGAAAGATGGGAACTCTGAAAGTGGCAAAGACAAGGAAGGCAATGACAAGGACGACTTTGTACAACCAGCAGGGAAAAGACGACAAGGAGGAAGAAAGCAACTAGCCCAAGTAAGTAAAGATCCCTCTACTAGCAATAAGTTCGCAATATTGCAAGATCAACTGGAAAACCACACCACCCCCTCGATCCCAGGTGCACCACCTCCGAACTTGGAACCTCAAGACCCAAGCCTAGGAACCGAAACTCCCCAGCAAGGCAAGGATTCCGATCCCCCTCACCCAAACATGGCTCAGAACACGCAAGAACTACATGAGACAGAGGACGGGGACGCGGAAATGGAGCTGGAGGAGCACGACCTAGTAGGGGTGGACCTGGAGCACCTTGAGCACGCTTAGAGGCAGCAAAAACTCTACACCATACCCAGAGACCAACTAAGGAAGTTACACAAGGTCTTTCTTAACTCTTCAGCCGGATCTTCAGCCCAAGCCAGCAAAGCCTTAGGAATCCAGAGAATTCAATCAAAAAACCCAAGTAAAGCTCAGAAAGATGAGAAAAAAAGAGGGCGAAAATCTGCTAACAAGCTCATACAGGAAATAGGCAACTACATGGTGAACTCGGGACAAATCCACTTGATCTCGGATAGCTTCCCCCCGCTCCCCACCCCCTTGTCATTATGAAGATCATATCTTGGAATATCAGGGGACTCAATGGACATAGCAAGCAAAAAGTGCTACGGGATCTGATCATGACAGAAAAACCAGACATAGTAATGCTGCAGGAAACAAAATGTACTTCAGAAGACATTGATAGGCTTCTTCCCTATTGCTGGAAGCAAGGGAGAGCGGCCTCAATTGATGCCATGGGTACCGCCGGGGAACTGACCATGCTCTGGAACACCAATGAGGTGATACTGGAAAATTTCTTCACCACTAGAAGGTCCATCACAACGGACTACAGGTGCATAGGCTCAAACAAGCCTGGATACCTGACTAATGTATACGGTCCAGCCAGCCCAAGGGAAAAGAAAGCATTCCTCAGAAGCCTGAGTTATATATCTACTCTAACACGGTATAACAAATGGACTGTCAACGGAGATTTCAACATCATTCGCGGACTGGAGGAGAAAAAAGGGGGATCAAGACGACTGGAAAGAGATTCCGGTGATTTCAACAACCTCATTGACGATCTCCACCTCATTGATCTGGACACCACCAATGGCACCTACACATGGAAAAACATGAGGACCGGAATACACCAAATCACATGCAAATTAGACCGCTTCCTCATCTCTGATTCCCTTATGATGGAAGGTACGGCAATGGAAGCTACCATTTTGAACCTCTCTGGCTCAGATCATTGGCTCATACAGTTATGGATGGACGTCCCGGCCACACCTGGTAAGAAACCCTTCAGGTTTGAGCAGTTTTGGCTTGACCATCCAGACTTCCAAGCAAACATCCAGGACTGGTGGAGGGAGGTAGAGGTCCCACGTGGATCTAAAATGTTCAGATTCCAGCAGAGATTAAAGAACCTCAAACATACTCTCAAGCTCTGGAACAAGGATACCTTTGGCAATATTTTCGACTCCAAAAAGAAGCTGATGGAACAAATGGGCGAGATCCAACATCAAATTAGATCGCATGGGTTAACTAATGAGCTAAAAACCCAAGAAATAAAAATAACCCAACAGCTCGAAGCCAGGAAAAGACAAGAGGAAATCTTATGGAGGCAGAAATCACGCATCCAATGGCTAAAGGAAGGAGAACGCAATACTAAATTCTTTCATAGAACTATCATCCAAAGGTGGCACTCCAATAAGATCACGCATCTTATCTCGGATGAGGGAGAATGAGGACATGGAGACAGCCTTGATAGACTACTTTCAAAATCTCCTCACAGAACCCCTCCCAGACAGGCATGAGGCCATCAATAAAATTACACGGAATGTTCCATCCCTGGTCACCCAGGAACATAACTCAGCGCTGCTCCGACCCATCACAATCGAGGAAGTGGACAAGGCGCTTCAGAACACACCTAAGTGCAAGGCTCCGGGACCGGATGGATTCACCAGTGATTTTTTCCATCATTGCTGGCCAATGATCAGAACAAAGGTCTTGGAAATTTTGGAAGACTCCAGAGCCACTGGTCAAGTCCTCCAGGCCCTCAATGCTACTTTCCTCACCTTAGTTCCCAAAGAAGGGAAGGCACATCATCCCAAGTAGTTCAGGCCTATAGCCCTGTGCAATGTCATTTACAAACTCCTCACAAAAGTGATAGCCCGGAGACTCAAGCCTATCCTGCTGTCAATCATATCCTCGGAACAATCAGGATATGTGGAGGGCAGACAGATCTTGGACAACGTTATCTTGGCTCATGAAGTGATACACTCTCTGCAAAAGACCAAAACTCCAGGTATGCTCCTTAAATTAGATCTCTCTAAAGCCTTTGATAAGATAAGTTGGGACTTTATGCGAGAAATGCTCTTAGCTTTTGGCTTTGATCAGAGTTGGGTGAGCTGGATAATCAATCTTACCTCCACGGCCTTCTTTTCACTGCTCATCAACGGTGTCCCCTCCTGACCCTTCTCCCCCTCAAGAGGAATAAGACAGGGGGATCCTCTTTCCCCCTTCCTCTTCATCATATTGGCCGAAGGTCTCAGCCGCTCGATACATGCCGCAGTCGAGAATAACCTTCTGACAGGCTTACCCCTGCACGATATCTCTCCCCCTATTTCGCACAGTCAGTTCGTGGACGATACCCTCTTGATGGGCAGCCCGACGGTCCACGAGGCCAACTCTATCCTGGAGATTCTTCGTTCCTTCTCAGACGCCTCGGGCCTGGATTTCAATAAGGAAAAATCCCAAATCTTCTTCTTCAACATGCCCCCTCCTATCCAGCATCATATCTCTGAGGTCTTAGGTTTCACCCGAAGCTCCCTTCCGTCCAAATACCTGGGAATCCCCCTAATTGATAATGCTCTTCGGAACTCCTCCTGGGAGCAACTACTCGCATCCTTTACCAAAAGGCTGTCTTCCTGGACCTTTCGAGTCTTAAACCTCCCCAGTCGTCTTACTCTCCTCCGGGCTGTTCTCCAGGCCCTCCCGATTTACTCTTTCTCTGCATTGGCGGCCCCCAGGTTTGTCCTCACAACTATCAAGAGCATACAAAGAAACTTCATTTGGCACGGTCTCAACACAGGGAAGAAGATGGCGTTGGTCAGTTGGGATAAGCTCTGTCACCCAAAGGAGCAAGGAGGCCTGGGTCTAAGAGACCCCTCCATCATGAACAAGGTTCTCAGTGAAAAAATATGGTGGCGCTGGTTAAAACATCCCAAGGACCTCTGGGCCAGACTTTGGAGAAAGAAGTATACCCCAAATGTAGCCGAGAGGAACCTAATTAGGTGGAATGGGGACAACCCGGGCTCACTAATTTGGACTACGGCGAAGCAGAATAGATAGTTGGTGACTAGGCATGCTTTTTGGAAAATCAGGAATGGGGAAACAACGCTTTTCTGGCGAGATTCTTGGCAACAATGGTCAGTCCTAGACACTGAGGATTGGGCTCGAGACATTTGCCCCCAAGCTATTCAAGCAGGCCTGACAACAGTCGCTGACTACTGGCAGGACACTACCTAGGAGGACACCTGGCGGTGCTGGCACTTGGACAGGGAACGCATCAATCTAGGGGCACACGTGGACTTGGAACCCTGGCAAAAGGAGATGGACAAAAGGAAAATTCCCAAAATTGAGGGGGACGATATCCTCAGATGGGGATACCGAACGCAGGGCACCTTCAGCACGCAGGAAGCCTACCTGGTAAAGACTATAACAGACCCCATCCCGAATATGACAGCCTGGCACAAATTATGGAATCTTAAACACTGGCCAAAAATCACCCTCTTTCTTTGGCTCGTTCTCCACTCAAGCATCTTGACTTGGGATAATCTAACGAAACGTGGTTTTGTGGGGCCTTCAATATGCATTCTTTGTGGAGAAGCAGAGGAAACTATGAACCATCTCCTCAATACTTGTCCCTACACTGCCCAAGTATGGGATCAAGCGACACTTATCATGCGCACATCAGACCGTAATAGGGACAACATCTTGGAGACCATAACGAACTGGAGGGACGGGGCTTTCCAGTCTTCCCTCTTAAATCGTATTTGGCAACTCATCCCAAGCTTTATTCTTTGGCAAACTTGGAAGGAAAGGAACAGGAGAATTTTCAAAGGCCACTCCCTCCCGTGGCAACAATGTTGGCATCTATGCCGTAGTAATATCTTGGAAACGGTCCAAATCCAGAGATGGTCTGAGGCAGATCTGAATGGCTCACCCTCTGAACTTCCCATCTTTCAGCATTGGGTGCCGCTTCCCTCTATTCCAGTACCCATAATCTTCTCATCTACGCTCTGAAGTCCCTCCTCTTGGTCTCCTCCCCCGGAGGATTTCATCAAACTTAACTTCGACGGAGCCTCCAAGGGCAACCCTGGTGCTACAGGCTATGGGGTCATCTTCCGTGACCATCTTGGGCACATCTTGATCATAAATGCGGGCTCCCTCGGGCACTCAACGAACAATATAGCAGAACTCTGGGGACTTATTAAAGGACTGCACTTAGACAGGAAAAATGGCTTCACCAAGCTAATCGTCGAGGGGGACTCACAAATCATTATCAACCTCTTACGCAGAATGCTAAATGGAGTACATCCAGACAGACTAACGCCTAGCTGGAGACTCTCCCATGGGCTGCAGCTTGTCTCATATTTATTTCATCCGAATCAAGCTATCATTCTGGCCCACATCAGAAGGAAGGTGAATCAAGTTGCGGATGATCTAGCTAATTTTTGCACCACTTGGAGTGGACCCGAACTTCTATGCAACGCAAACATGGACCCTGATCACCCGGTCCTCCAACGATGCATCCGCAAGGCTGATTCAGTAGATCATCCCCCGGATGGGGTGATATTGGAACACACTTGGCAAGCGGAGGAGGTCGGCAATAGCCCACTAGGCACGAGGCCACGTGACGGGCTCATGTCGATGGTCGTCACCCCCCTCCAGTATTAAATCGCACCTCAGTCGACGTAAATGTTCATTTATGCACCCCCCCTCTACTTCGACCGCTATAGCATGGCTCTACTACAGATGCACTGCTCCCGTCTCTGGTCGAAGAGAGAAGGGCTTCTCCCCTCGCGATCATGGACTAACACGCCTGGCTTCCTTCGGCTCTTGGCCAGCCTCCTCTGTCTCCGCACACCCCACCTCCGTTCGTTGTACCTTGCTTCTTCGAACAGTCCAATGCCACGCCCGAGAGGGAGACCAAGGCGGGGCTCCCCTTGGAAGCCTCGTAGACCCTCACTCTCGCCTCCTGGTTCGCCCTCCATACGCTCTTCACTTCCCATACAACCCGAACCTTCCCCGTTGGCCTCACAATTGCACTCTTTGGCAATTGTCCCTTGGACGATGGATGCTCCCTCGCGTCTTTGTATCGCCTCCTCCATGCCTGTACCTAACCCGACGCCAATCGTTGATTTCCCTCAAAGCTTTCCAGGAGCACCCCCTCCTCCCCGTAGGCCAGGGAATTCTGATCACCAGCCTTCCGACTCCTACAATGGTATGCAGCTCCGAGATAGTTTAGACATTATCTACGGCCTGGTGTTTGAACTTCGTCGGGGGGAGGAGGACCTCCACTTCCACTTGCAGTCCATAGATGATAAGGTTACCACCCTCCTTCAACTCCTTTCCTCCATGCGCAAAGCCTTCCCCTCTCACCTGGATGAAGCGACCTCAGAGGAGATGCCTCGTACAACAACTGGTGAGGGAGATGACAAGGAAAAACGAGCAGAGGAGAAGGGGCTAGAGCAGACCAACTGCAGTACAACGAAGGCAGACATGGAAAATCGACAGCGGCAGGAGGATATGACAGATGTCGAGGGCGCTGCGGACAATGTGGGAGGCAAGGTGATATGAGCTACGAGGCTGACTTACATCGAGGAGGAACCTTGGCTGGGGGACCTCTCTGCCACGTACCCGGGATACTCACCAGGTGTTTAAGTTTGTTTTTATGCGTAGCCTATTAGTTTCAGTTGGTTCCAATGGAAGAACAGTTCATCTAAACCTTTTTTGTCTTAGTTTTAGAACTGTTTTGCGTAACTCCTATGCTGGCTGGACTGGTTTCTCCTCTGTTGGGGCAGTCTAGTGTTTCCAGTATGATTATGAATGTAATTTGAAACACCAATCTGGTTTTGGCAGGACCTTAATATACAATACCTCTTACTTAAAAAAAAAAAAACATGTACTCTAATATTGCCCCACCACCCACCTTCTTATAGAGTACAAAGAGAAAAAACATGTTTTTCATTATACTTTCTTCTTCATCAATGAATGAATCCAATGATTTCAAATTTCCATTGCTAGATTATTTTAGTTTATAAAAATATAAAAAGACACAATATTTGATATTTAGTTAATATAACAAGACACCAAATAAACTACCCCCTTCTTATTAAAACATGTGATTTTCAAGGAGAAAATGTTTATTTTCAAACATTAGTAAGCCCACTAATTTACATCCATTTTAACTTTGAATTTATAGAACATGTTAATAGCAGTTAGCATAATAAAGAATTCACATAGTAAATTAGGAGAATATTGTAGATAACATAACATAAATACCATGTATCACATGACCATGTAACGACAAGACCAAATCAAATTGCGTAAATATTTATTAACTTTAATTATTCCATTGGTTAAATTCACACTATTGCACATAATTGCGAAGAACTTTGTCACCCTTGCGCAAGGTTGCTAAATGGTTATGCCTTCCTTTTTTATCCAACTGAAAACTTCTCATTATGTTATGTATATACTTGTGGGATTTCAAAGAATATTAATGACCAATTTGAAGGCACACATTTTCACGACAACCCCCACATTTCATGGAGCAACCATTAACAATCATGGTATGAAAGTTGTTCACTGCATGGATATCGCAATGTTTCTCTTGGGATACATGACAATGAATAAATTTATGGATGTTGACGTTATCAATTAAGATAACGAATTTGTGTTGCTTGATAGAACCAATTAATTTAAATGTTTAGGGAGCTGAAAGACCAGTCAAGGCATGTAGGGAGATTTGGGGTTCCATAGCGTGTTGATCAAATGAGGAATGTCATCATCTGTTTGAGGCATAGGTTCTTGAGGGAGAGAATCACCATGATCTTCATAAATGGCCATAAAAATTTTATGCTCCTTGCATTTGTGCCCAAGAAAATATTTGTCATCACAATTGTAACAAAGGAATTTAAGTTGATGTTCTACCATTTCAACCTGAGTTAATTTGTGGATCTTGAGAGAAGGAGAGAGAAGAGAGGGATTGGTAGGACGAGGATGGGGAATAAAGGCTAGTTTTTATTTTATTTGAGTAGTAACCACCTATTGTGCTTCCCTAGCTCTGTGAGTGGCTTTGAGCCAAGTGGTAGGGCAAGCCATTAAAACATAAGCATGGATATATTTCTTCAGACTACTAATAAAACATTTCAGAAAGAGGTATATGACATGCCTTCGGTGTGGAAATCTAGTTTCTCAAAAGTAGAGATGTAATATTCAACTATACCTCATTGTTTAAGCTTGATTAAGTGGCCCAAATGATGAGTATTGGATTCAAAACATTCATAAATATTTGTGATAAATTGAGTCCAAGCAATATTACCTCTCCGGGAATTCTTATGTCATTGCCAATGTTTGAGATCTAAATATAAGACACCAACACGAAGTTTCATTAACTCATTGGTGATGCCATGTAGTGAAAAATAGTGTTCCATTTGAGTGACCCAACCAGAGGGTTCTTAGCCATCAAATTTATTCACATTCACTTTAGGAAGGCGCAAATCACAAACAAGGGTGTGAGACTGAAGCACTATGAAATGGGAGAATTCAACTCCTTCTTGGTGTAAGGGTTAGTCCAGGTAATTGGTGTCCGTGAATTTATTAAGAAATTCATATAGCATGTCATGTATTCTATCCATTGTTCTAAGCTTGGTATTAACTATGGAAAGTTGGTCATTAACTATAGCAAAGTGGTTTTCGATATCATCTCAAGATTTCATGAGTTTGGTTTGTAGGTCTTCACATATCCATTCCACATTTAAAACAGGGTTGCCAAGGTCTTGATTTTTTGTTGCAATTTGGAGGGGGTGTACAAGAAAAAATGGGATGGGAGGGTGGGGCTAGGGAGATGGCGCTAGTGGGTCCACACAAAATTACTCATTGGAGAATTGTAAGAATGTGATTAGTGTGACTTTCTGGAGCTATTGAGATAGGCAATCAATAATGGGGCAAGTGAGTCCGCATAAAAAATAGCTTATGGAAGAGGGGTACCATTGCGATCAATGAGATCGCAATGGAGTTAAAATGGAATTATACTCCCAACTAAAAAATGTTGTGTTGACAGAATGCTCAAATTCTCAATATTGAATATTATATCATAATTTCCCAAACTGGAAGCAGGAAGCAAGGTTTATAGTGGTTGAATGTTCAAAATTTCAACACACTCCTTGGTTTAAAAATGTTTATGGACTGAAAACAAGGAGTAGGGTTGCAAGGGTCCTAAGGACAAGGGAGTTCTATGTGTTATAACTCTCTAATATACTTGTGGGATCCAACAAGAGTACTTGGCCCTTGATATCTCAGGGCTTTAACTAAGGAGGTTCAATCGTACCCTTACTCATACTACTTCATTACCAAGGTAGAAGAGATTAATCTTCCTGAGTGTTGTTCTTGGTGCCACTATAACAGTCAGGTGGTTGAAAAATTGATCTAAGGTTGGTTTCAAGACACCTATAGGACTTTCGATATATCCTATAGGTGTCTTGAAACCATTATACACTGCATTAGGCATTATATCCCTCTACATTTTCATGCTTCCTCATGTATGAAAACTGCATCAATGGCAAGTGACAGACTGAGTGCTTTTCCATATAGCTTACTATCTTCTTACATTCTCTCAAAACTTTCTTTAAGAGCTGCAACATGTTTCTTTGTGCTATCTAGTCGATGGTGACACCTCTGCACTTTATTACCCCATTTCAAATTTTCCAGTGAATATTTTCCTAATGAACGAGAAATAACAAAACGAGCAATTAATACTGTCCTATTCTTTCATTACTCTCAGCTTGAAAGTTTTGAACTTTCAGTTTCCATGGGTGATATTGATAAAGGGAACATTGGTAAATGTTTTCAGAAATGGGTGCAATCCACATCTTTAAAAAGAGTGAAACAAATCGTTCTCAGCAATGTATGGACTGGCATTGTATTCGATGTTCCAACTTCTCTGTTTTCTTGCCTATGTCTAACATTATTGAAGCTCCGGGTTTTTTTCTTTTACACAACTGCCCCCTTACTTCAGTGGTTTCAGATGCCTCGTAACATGTTCTCTATCACTCGTCTCTACAAATGATGATACACTTGAGCATCTTACAGCAAAATGCCCTCTTCTTGAAAATTTGACTGTTCAACACTGTATAGGGCTAAACAATGTGAAAAGTTTTGCAGTCAATCTCAAGTGTCTAGAATTTACTGGAGTTAAGTGTGCAAGCTCAGTGAGGGTGAACTGCCCAAATCTGGTGAATTTCATAGTGCATGATTGTCCCAAGTTGTCAATTTTGAAGCTCAAGTCTTGTGGGTCTCTGCATTTGTCCACGACGGAGGTTAATGTACTTAAAGGCCTTCCTAATACAAATTCGTTGAAGAAATTTTCCCTTCATGGGTTCAGTAAACAGGTGCCTTCCCTCGAAGTCCTTGAAAGTTTTGTCTCTCTTGAAGAACTCTCAATAGAAAGTAAATGGTTTAAGGTTAGTAATTGAAAGTAAATGGTTGAAGGTTAGTAATTGTCTTGCTTTTAGCATATATGTTAAACACCATAATTTAATTTAATAGGGATATTTATCACACAAAGTTTGGATTGCAGAACCACGCAGCAAGTATGGAGGCTATGGAGGCATCAAGTTTGACTCTTTCACTCAAAAGTCTGAAAAAGGTGCACTTGATTACAGTATATTATCGGTGAAGTATATTTTGGTATGGGATATATAGTGTTATGAAATGCTTACATGGTGCACTATGTTTTGGTATTGTAATGCCCCATATTTTGACCTTAGGTAGTTAGAACATTGTTGTTTAACCAATCTTGATAGTTCAAAGTTTATCATTTGTTTGGAGTCAGTTAAAATTTGTTAGACATTGAGATGTGTACCTCTAGGCCTATTTGTATGTTACATGATATATGCTCATGAAAAAGATAGTTATTTGATTTGTTAAACATGAAAATTAAATAGGCAAGTTCGATACATGTATACCACTTCAAGTTATATTGTGAATGTATAATAGATGCAATGCGTGATGTAAATAGGAAAACATTTCTTAATTGGGCGTCAATGTAAATATGGATTCTTATATAAATTTGTGATGTATCTGCATCAATATGTGTTATTGGTGAACTAACCTATAGGATGATGAGCTATGTGATAGCCAAATGACTAGAGTATTGAGGTAACTGGGATGTCGTAGACATCAAGAAGATATTGTGTGCTATAAGTTGTACTTACTATTTGATTTATGATTCGAAATATTACTATGATCTATGGTAAGTGTGGTTTTGACAGGATGCATGACTTACCCAGAGTGGATGTTTGATGACGTGACTCCAAGAACAGTAGTTGCACAGTATGGCTCGATATAGGGTGTTGACCCTAGTTCTATGAGGAGGGGTGGAGGTATTTACCACCGTTTATCCTCTGAAACCTAGAGTCGTGGGAGGGTTGTGTGAAGTCACGCTCCCCTAGACGTGTGATGACGACTGCTAGTTGCCTGTTGGGGAAGCTTGGTCGAGATGTAGGACACTTCCGCTTACGGGTTCTATCTGGAGTTAGGTCAATATAG
>ML787614.1:176212-257205 GCA_009831015.1 Picea engelmannii
TTAACATTAGCACCTTGAGAAACTGGATGAAACGAGCAGAAATCAAAGATAGATAGAAACGACTACATGCCAGACACAAACACTATGACGCCTACAGGCTAAGGGACAACATCCACCCTCCCGACACATGGTCTCAATGACTAATAACTAAAACCTCAATGGGGTTCCAACCAAACGCATGAAGGCATTACAACCCAAGCGTTAACAACAACTTACAACAACCAACACACCCACAACGGGAAGCACAGACTCTGGATAAGTTATCATTTGTCTCTATCCAATAGGGTGCACCATGATCCCCTCATTAGGGATCTTGTCATCCCCAGGCGATAGGCGCGACAATAACCCTGGCGCAACAACAGAACTAGACCCTTAACACAAACCGGAATCGACGCGCTAGGAGATCAAGTTCACTATCTAAACCCCTGACGACTAACCCTAGCCCCCAATCGACAAGTCAACCAGACGACTATGACACGAGGAGATATAATTACTATAGCAGTCGTACATCACAATAGATTGTTAGATCCACATAAGTGATACATTCTGTAAACTGATCCTTCTTTACCAATGAAGGGATAACTACTCGTTTGGGTTTGCACTACAAAGGAGAATTAGCAAGCATTATCATGATCATTAAAAACACTATCGTAAAGAGGAGGGTGAATATGAATTACGCCATGTTCACAAGGTGAGAGGTATATCTCTAGCATGTACTGGGTAATCCTTGGTGGCACCTTGCCAACCTAAATCTTTACATATTAAATATTTATTCAATAACAATTCAATGTAACCAATTCCAAATCTGAAAGTTTATGGTGACTATATTCACAAATCCACTGTAACTATAATTGTCTTGGTGCAACAAATATCGATATAACCATCACAACAAGCATTAACCTTAAGTATTAGTCATTAACCTTAAACATTACTGATTGAACCCTCTCATGTAAGAATTAGCTTTAAACATTAATCATTAACTTTTGAACACTATCGCCTTATCATTCACATATATCTCTACCCCCAAAAGAAATGTTGTCATGCACACAATATACCACACCCCTTTACCACCACATCAATGATACAATCACTAAATAGAACTCACTGTCTATTGGGTGCATTTACACAGTCCCTCACTTACACAGTCCAAAAAATAGAATTCATTGTCTAAATAATTGCAATACCCCGTCCCCCATTTACACAATAAAAAATGGATTCGTTGTCTAATCAAGTGATTGCACAGTCACCCGTTCCCATAGTCATCAGCGGAAATCATTATCTAAACTTGTACTGAAAACGCGGACTATAAAACAGTAACAGTTAATGCAATCGTAAATGTAATTAAATCGAATTTTAGGAATGGTAATATCATCGTCTAAAGCATTCACACTACAGGAATCAACGATAAAATGGAATCGTTGTCAAGGATCGTAGCCAATGCATGGGTAAAAGTTGCAGTAAATATAAGGTAAAAATAACAGCCAAAGATGGGTGGAATGCCCCAAAAACGAATCGTTGTGTTGTTAAAATAAAACGCAGACAATAAACATTGTGTTCATTATAGAAGCTCCTTACAAGAATCGTCGAGACACATCAAGAACAAATTCGCTGAGTTAACAAAATTTTCACCGTGATAGCAATAAATGGATGGAATAATTGATAGGAATTGCAATATGTAAAGAAGAACGCAGACTCATCCCTCCAGGTGGAAATGCGAACAGTATCAAATACTCGATCGGGTATCAATGTATTTAGATAATTTTCGTTGCCATTGATAGCATGACTTGGCTGTCGGTTAAGTGGAAAAATGTAGGGTAACAATTGAATTTGGTGGCAAGGTTCTATTATCAAAGATGTGGTAATTTCAAGGGTTAGTGGGTAAAATCGTGGATAATGGAAACGCAGGTATGAATACAATTCAGAAACACAGAGAAAATAATTAAATCACACTAGTTTATCACAAAATCGTGGTCAGTTAAAGGGGGATAAATCACTGAGTTTAACATCACACTTGTTGGGCTTCATCAATAAAAACAACTGAGTTTTACCATCAACAATAGTTCGCTGAGTATAAACTCAAAGTCGAAGTCAATAACAGGTAAAATCTCCCTGTAGATAGGAGTCACGAAATGTAGCCTTAAAGGTAAATTTGTCAATAGACAAGAGTAGTGAATCACAGTCTTAAAAAGATAAAAATTGCCATGTAGATAAGAGTATCAATTTGCAGTCTAACAAGGTAAAATCGCCATGTAAGTAAGAGTCAGGAAATGCAGCCTTAAAAAGGTAAAATCACCTAGTAGTTAAGAGTAACGAATCCCAGTCTTTAAAAAGTAAAATCGCCATGTAAATAAGGTCGCAATGTGCAATTTTAAAGAGTTGAAGATCGCAATGTATTCCAAGTAATATTTCCAGGCCATTACACCCCCAAAAAAACCAGTCCAACATACTTTGTAAACTGTCATTCGAGTCAAAATTAAAGTATAGAGGTAAAATTGTAGGCCGTAGGTGTAAGAACGTATGGTAAAAATCGCAGAGTAAAGACAGACCAGATGTATAAAAACCACATAGTAAATTCATCGAGAAAGCATTAAAAAGGCAGACGAAATTTCATTAAAAACACAGAGATCATTTCATCAAATGCATAGAGTAATAAGAGGATCGTGGAAGGAAAGGATAAACAATCACATAAGTACTCATCGCAAAGGTGCAAGGTAATCCATCAACCAGGAAAAATCAACAGGGGTAGAGAACTGGGAAAAAACATCATTCGCTCATCATCCATACACAGAAAAGAAGGGCATTAGAATCTATAGGTCGTTGTGCACCGAAGTGACGATCATTGATTCAGCTCCTGGCCGACTACTCAGGCATGGACTGACGAACTGGGGATGAGGACGAAGTAAAAAACACAACTCTTCACAACAAATCAATATGACCAATAGGACAGTCACAACATTCGGGGATCGAACGCCAAGGGAATCAAGTCAAACAACGAGCTTAAGGCTATGGGAAAATTTTAAGTCCTCAATTAAAATGCTAAGTTAACACCTTCTTTACATAGTCAAATGTATGGAAATTAAAGTGTAAGGTAAATAATAATCTACCATGCAGAATAAAAACAAGCATACTGTAGCCTGAGTTGACCGCTCTGAGTCATTGTCCTGTGCGCTCCGTGCAGCTCCCGCTCGCCGACCGATGAGACTTCATCGATACCTCCCAACCAACGCTACGGGTATTCTTCTTCCCCCTTAGCCCCCCAAGCCGCAAAGGGGCCACGCACACTGAACCATAGAACAACTAGCTTCGAGCTCACCTCTCAAGGCCGAGCTACAACTCCTCACCAAACTGGGTATCCCAACTCCCACAAGCTAAGTCAATCAAGTCCAAAATTTTGCAGCATAACGTTACGCATCACCGAAGAGATCCATCCTCCTCCTTCTTCCTCATTTATATAGAGTTTCTAAGTCAATTTATTTCTCAAATTCCCATTTAATTTAATTTCCCAATAATTTGATTCAGAAAAATCCTCCCCGTACATGTGTCACCCATCCCCTTCATTGCACCAGAAATTAATTTCATTAATTATTTAATTACACCTATTTCTCTCACCCACCTAAAAGCATTCCTAGAATCGCTCCTAGGTGTCCCCATATCTCCTCACACAATTTAATGACTTACCCCCTTACTAATTTACTAGTTGAGTTCAATTTAGAAAGTTCTTAAAGGCAAGATTCCTTGCCAAGTTAGTCATTCTGCTTTTTTCTTGAGTTTCCCTTTTCTCTTTTTGTTTCCCCCTTTTTCCCTTAGTTTCCTAAATCTTTTAAATTTCCCTCTTTCCCTTTTTATCTAAAACTCAAATTAGTAAGTGCAGACTTTACCCTTTTTCCCCCTTTTTCATTTTAGTAAAAATTTAATTAGCATATGTGACAAGCAATTAATTCCCTTTTAAAATTTTAAATCTCTCCATAATTTGATTTTAATAATTTAATCGAATTTCTTACTCCCTTTTGTCACATGTTTAATGATGATTATTAGTATTATTTATTTATTTTTATTTTCATATATATATATATATATATATTTTTATTTATTTATTTANTTTTTTTTTTTTCTTTTACCACAAGTATCACCTAGACCTAGATTTTATTTTTCTAGGTTGGGCAACATTTTATTAGGGAAATCGTATTAAATATTTCTTATCACATTATTCGTTCTAAGGCCATCTAGGTTTATTCACTTATTAGTTAATAACATGGCATGCCCTTCAGGACGCACTAGGTGCTCCAAGGTTGTCACTC
Organism: Picea engelmannii; assembly: GCA_009831015.1. Classification (NCBI taxonomy): domain Eukaryota; kingdom Viridiplantae; phylum Streptophyta; class Pinopsida; order Pinales; family Pinaceae; genus Picea; species Picea engelmannii. The sequence continues at coordinate 180,511 of ML787614.1, forward strand.
GCCTCATTATGTTTCCCTTGTGCAGCGTGCCCTTCAAGACTCACTATGTGCTCCAAGGGTGCCACTCGCCTCTTTTCGTTTTTCTTGCGTGACGTGCCCTTCAGGACGCACTCCGTGCTCCAAGGGTGCCACTCACCTCTTGACTAACTTGGTAGACATCAAAAAACCCTGGAGTCAATAATCCGTCAGGTGATCTTGTGGGAGACTAAGGGCCTCTAAGGAATAAGTCCCCTGCCGTATTGCGCGCCCCTTAGAATCATCATGAGCGACTATCGCAGTCAGCCCTCACGGCATCGTGGGTCTTCTCAAACTAGGAAATCGTTAACCTACATTTTGAGCCACGACGGGAGTTCTAGTAGGTTGTGGCAGGGTTGTTGTTCACACATCTCCCTCAACGTCTCTAGTAGTCATGCGCGACCCTTCTACTCCACATGTGATTCTGGTCGGCAAGTTATCGTCAGCCTGCATCATCAATAAATCATGTCAGAATAAAATCCATAATCATAACATCTAATCAGATGCACATATGTCATATATAGAACAATCAAAACCCAATATTCCACTCCCTGACTCGATCCAGAGTCTAAGGGTTTCATTGATGCCTCAGCATCCTCGAGGTCCAAATCCTGCACACTCAGGAGAACCGAGTCAATAGCCCCTGTCTCAGTCAATACAAAAAAATAACATATAATCACATCCATAATGCCTAATAATCATAATCAACGGCCAATAGTATAATAATCTAGATCACTTGCAAGCAAGTGTCCTCAAAGAATAATTTCACGTAGTGTGTGCAAGAGCGGGATGTTACAATGACTCTGATTAAACTTTTGACATGTAGGAATTACATTGTCTTGTTTTTATTCATTTGAGATGCATTTTAGGATGCATGATGACTAAACTTTTTACATTTCATTTGGTAGGAACTTCATTGTTTAAATTAGTTTAGAAGTTGAAACTTCATTGTAAGGAAACACAATCATTATAATCTATTAATTGAGAAATAAGTATGTATAATGCAGAAGTTGCCCTAATTGGAATATATGTACAAATTTTATGATATATGATTGATGCCCCACAACGTGTGGCACAATTTTTTTCCTCTTCACTTGGAAGTAGTAGAGATTCCATAATTAACGTCTAACTTTTTGTTTGTAAGTCATATTTTTAATTGCACATTTTTTAATTGTAAGTCATAACTACTCCTTAGACTTTTATGAAAAAAAGAAAATTATGACAAATTTGGTTTCAATATTTCAACAAATTCGTAATTATGGGTTGACCAAAGTTCATGGTGGATGCATATGTTTTATTAAAAAATTCCTAATTATGTTTGTAAATGGATTGAAAACGTTGTCATAATCATCTATAAGTACACAAAGTTGCGGGGAGACGATTTCTCTGTTGACACTAAAACAATGTTTACTATGTTATATTAATGGTTAAATGACATGTCATCACAATTAAGGAAAATCTCTATAATGAATTTAGAGTTTTTTTTGGTGCAACTTTATCTTCTTAAATTTAGCAATTCACTTGTTGACTAGAAGTTTTAGAGACTTGCAACTAGCAACCATCACACGTTCAAGCAATTAAGTGATGCATTGTTAAGTTAAATGCATTGTTAAGTGATGCGGCCATCACACGTACATTTGGAGGGGAGTGCGTTAACTGTAATAACTGTTTTAGTTTGGTGACATTCACACGTTCAAGCAATTAAGTGATGTATTGTTAAATTAAATGTGTCACGGTGCATTAGGAGTGGAGTGCATTAATTGCAATAATTGTTATTTAAAGGTTTATAATGGTCTCTGAGACCATCAAAATGAATCAACCAAGAATTGTGAAAAAATAACAAATCTATGGATGTTGGGATCAGGGTTGGAATTTCAATTCATTTTTACCCGTCAAACAAATTGTTTTTGACGTTTTGGGTCTACATATTATCCTTCAAAAAACGTTATCTCTAAAAGTGTGCCCTTCAACAATAAAGTTTTGATAAGAAGTTAACTCTTCAACACGGAAGATTATGTTAAAGATTTTAGTTAGAGATCCCATTTTTTACAAGGATGTACTTATTTCTAGAGATATAGGGAGTATCATATGCCTCCTCCCTACTCTAGTAATTATCACTTTCTTCCTACACTACTACACAATTTTCACACAAAAGAGTCCATCAACTATTAGAAGATTAATGTTTACAGTAATTTCTAGTCTTCCTAAACTATTTAAGAAAACATGATTATCCTCAAAATTTAAGGAAGAAAAAGGCTCCAATGTTTAAAAGTCTACATAGAGCTTTTATGCTACTAAGAATTTATAAGTTACATAAACATTTTATTTCTTTGGATCTCCACCTAAAAAAGTTTAACTGTATTCAAGGTTAAAGGAAGGAAAGGCCCCTATATGCATAAAAATACACATCAACCGGGCCTCTAAATGCATAAAATAGACATCAACTTTTAAATAAATATGAAAGGATATTATTTCAACAATTTGTTAATAGTATTTCTTCAATCTCATTTTTGAGGATTTTCAACTTAATCGTGATTGAGGAAAAGGTTTATAAATGAATAATGATATGATTTTGAGAGCTTCACATATTATTAAATAAATAAATAAAATACACTAAATAAATTAAGAGGTAATTACCAATTCGTTTCCCAATTCAATTGCAAGTGCACTTGTCTCTTACCAGCAAACAAAATGTCAATTCCACAAAATTTATGTTGATGAGCAAACAAAATGGATGAAACAAATTAAGATATGGATGAAACAAACTAAGAGGTCATTATATTTACATATTTGTTTCCTAAAAAAAACTCAGATGGTCTTGAATCTAAATGCCCTGTCATTGAACCTTGTTCCCGTCTTCGTTTTCTTCTTTTTCTGCGTCTAAAATTTAGATCAAATCAATACACAAAAACTACCCACTTTTGAAGTTTGACAAAAACCCAAAGGTGATATATATCTATATCTACAGATTTGACTTTGAAGAGTTATTCCTCATTACCTATACCTACACCCGTACCAGACTTCCATATTGAAATTAATGACGTTTTATACCATTATAACCCGTCAAAAACACGTTATCTCATTTTGGATGCTCATTCTGGAGACGGATTGGACAAAAAATTAAACGTAAATTACGAGCAAAATTCCTCATGACGGGCATTTTTCCCGCCAAATTCCAACACTGGTCGGGATAGTACGTGAGTGGGTGTCAAAAGATGTGGACGATTAATTGGCAGTGGTGCGTTGATAGGCGAGCCTTTTAATACGTATCCATCTTTCTATCATCAATGGCGGCATGTGCAGAGGAAGGATGATTGTGAAAGCAAAAAGATGGTTTGGATGGATCTGGGAACTTTGAAGATCTGGTTAGGTGAATTGATGGCTGGTATGGCGATTTATTGCAGTTACGATATTCAATTGATTGTGAACTAAATGTGGAAATCGAGATCCTATGTATAGTATATTGTTGGTTGGTATCATGGATATTTTATTGACAGATAGATCCATATTAAATACACTGACAAATCACTTAATGTCTATGTCCAATCATCCACATACTAGAGAACCCGACAGTTGGTTATGAAATATGTCCATGTTTAATCATCCATTGGAAACTCCATGTTTAACTCAACGAGAAGGTAGATTCAATGTCCAAACCCAAGTAGTTTCATTTATTGGAAAAAAGGGTATTCAATTTCCATATGATTCCAAAGATCAATATAGTTTCCCGTAAGAGAAAGGTGGTCCTTGTAATTAGAGTTTCTACAAGGTAAAAAGAGAAAGGTGGTAGTTTCATGGTTATGCAGGAGTGAAGCTTTCCACACAATGTAATTGTAATAGAAAATTTTTTTTGGCAATAACACATTATTTCAGACAAGGAAAGGAATGAAGAGACAAATGAAATTCATTAATTCAGGGAAAGAAGAGACCAGTGAAATTCATGAATTTGTTCAAATGATGCTTAGCACACAGATTTATGCATAAGAGAGGTGGTGTTCATAACTGGACTTGCAGGATAAAGGCGGAATTTGAGGTTTATGTAGGAGTTGGAAGATTTTCCGAACACCCGAGGTAAAAGCTTTGGTGGGTTATTTCAAACGAGAAATGTATGATATAAAAACCCATAGATACATCTGCCTTCGCCAGTTGTACATATGTATCTCTATCTGGAAAATATGGTTCTTCAATTGTCTCTTCTTTCCAGAGATATGTTTGAAACCTGAATTAGAAAGGGAGTGGATGGCTAGAGTTCCATATGTTGAAGTTGTTGATTCTCTTATGTTTTATAACTAAATCAATCTTATAACTAAATCAAGCTTAGAACCTAGCACTAGTTTCTGTTTCAGATTCCATTCCACAAAGAAACACAAACTTTACTCTCAATTTCCACAGCCATAGCTTAGAACCTAGCATTAGCTAAAAATTACAGAGATTGCAAACTTTACTCTGGATTTCGTTTATGTTACCTGCTCTAGTACTGTGCTAGACTTAATCACGGAGACTACAAATCTTTCATGACCAAGATATTCATCAAAGTGGAAATTTAACCCTGGTCTCATTTTGAAACTAGTCGTTGTCCTAAACCCTAGCGATATGATAGGCTCTCTTCCAAAAATTAGAACAAAATGATATCAATAAATAGGATGCTTGTTTTTATCATCATAGTGGAAATTTAACCATGGGCTCATTTACAAACCAATCTTTGTCCTTAACCCTAACCATATGATAGGCTCTCTTTCGAAAAATAGCACAAATCTTCTCAATGATTGCAAGCTTCATCAAAGATGCCAAATCGTTAAGCTAAGAAGAAGAAATATGAATATTTTATAGACCCATAAGAAGGAGCAGCCTTGACATTCTTGTCTGCTACCGATATCTTTTCTTGTATTCAATTTCAATTTCTCACCTTTGCAACTGCTTCTTCTATCCATCTGCTTAATGCCTTGTGACGTCAATGTCCTTCTTGTCTAACGTCAATGCCCTTCTTGTCTGGAATCTGAATGTATTAGAGAGAAACATCATTATTAATTATTAATTAAAATTATAGTGATGGGTTATTCAAATTTCAATTTTATCAAACTAAATTGATTAGGAGAGTTCTAATATCATTAGATTGTAGTTTACAGCTGTTGGGATGGAAACCACATATGTGTTTATTAGTCGCCTAAGTTGCATATTTATCATATATGGTTTTTTAATTATCTGAATTAGAAAGGAAGTAGATGGCTAGGGTTCCATATGTTGAAGTTGTTGGCTATCTTATGTTTTATAATTGCATCGCACTACGTTGTGCTTCAGAGTCCAATCCATAAAGAACCACAAACTTTACTTTCAATTTCCACAGCTTAGAACCTAGCACTAGCTAAGAATTATAAAAACTAAAAACTTTACTCTTGATTTACCTTTTTGTTACTTGCTCGGGTTGTACTGTGCTAGACTTAATTACAAAACTACAAACTTCTCATTAGGGAGATATTCATTACAATGGAAATTTAACCCTAGGCTCATTTTGAAATTGGTCTGTGTGATTAACCCCAATGATATGATAGGCTCTCTTCCAAAAATTAGCAAAAATTGATATCTATATATAAGATGCTTGCTTGGTTCAACGATGATCTATAACCCTTAGGAGAATATAATTTGAATGCTAGTTGATGGCTGAAGATTGCAAAATCTCCTCAATGATTGCAATCTTCCACAAAGATGCCAAACCAAAGCTAAGAAGAATAAATATAATTATTATATAGTCCCATCAGAAGAAGTAGCTTTGACATTCCATTCTCTTCTTGTATTCAACTTCAATTTCTCACCTTTGTAATTGCTTCCACTTTCCATGTGCTAAATGCCTTTTGGCATCAATGTCGACATCTTTTCTGGAGGTCTAGAGGTGGGTTGGCACTTTTTGTGTGCTAAATTCCTTTTGGCATTAATGTCGTTGTGTGGAGGTCTAGAGGTGGGTTGGCCAGAAATTGGGTGGTCGGTTAGTGAGATTACAAATGTTGTCAGCGATTATCCATTCCATGTGATGAGAAGGCATAAAACAAGTAACAACCTTGCCCACTAGCTTTAAATCCTTTTTAAAAGAAATATATTAACAACTTTTTTGGTGCCATCAAAGGATGTTGAAAGTGTATCCATTGGTTTGTTAGCAAAAACATGCTTCATCTTGAGATCACTTTCGACTGAGCTTCACCCTAGTTACCATATGAAGAACACTTATATTTTGAGTGAAAGAATATGATAGAAATAATGTAATTAACACCATCTATATGCTACGTGACCCCTGAGTACATAGTAAATTTACATTAAAAGACAATAGTTGGGTCACCATTTTGTCATATTTTCCGTCATTTAAACTATTCTTTTCACCATATCATTTCATACATTTACCAGTATTTCCACCATATTTCTTCATAAAAACGCCATGATAAACTTCCATATGCTAAAGTGGTTAATTGTTATTTATTTCCTTTGTTTCTAATGAATTATAGAAAATTATATTTGGTTTTACTAATGATGGTTTTATGAAGAAAATCCGCACACTTAACATTCAATCCTGGTAGAAAAATTATTGGTTAGCATATTTTCGCACCTCCAGAAGGAATTTCGCCACATGGGTTTTGTTCCCAGGTGGCATGAGATGGTTCCATGTCACTAAAATCAAACCTGAGTCACATACAACAAGTCCCATATCATGAAAAATGTTCCAGTCAAATGCCAATTAAAGAGTTTCATCACAGATCAGATTGGGCTAAAAATAAGGCAATGATTGGGTGATTATGCATGATATTTGTGGCAAAAGATTGAAATCCAATTCCCCATGAATTCGTGATACCTATGCATAGTCAACTCCAGTGCAGATCTAACAATTCTTGCATGAAATCATGAGTTTTCAATCCAAACAGCTCCAACATGATTTGGGTATCCAATTAAATGATTGTAAACAATAAATCGTTGTTTGGTGAATATTCATAGTATCAAGGAGTTGTATCCCCTGTTTAATTGTGTTATGGAAGGTGAATTCCAAGGGATTCAATGTTATCCCTTTAGAAATTGATTCCAGTGAGTTTGTACTTGTTATACATGATAGAAAATCACCATATATGGGATGGAGACTGATGAATGTAATGTTGGAAAGGACATTGTAATCAAAAGAACTTTGTTCGACAGATAATACAAACAATATTTTCATGAATGGTGGTGTGTTAAGAAGATCCTAGAATCTGAGTTTTATTGTAGCTTGATTCTGGAAGAGGAAGGCCCCCCTCGCTTCAGAAGTAAAGCTACACCTGTTCTTTTTCTTTTTCTTTATTTTTGTTATTAGTTTATGCTCTTTTCATATTCAAGTATTTGTTTCAATACTGTGTGTTTCTATTTCATCTTGTTGTGTGGAGTGTTTAATTTCCAGGATAGAGTTTCTCTTAGAGCATCCTCTCAAACGAATCAAGCCTTATAGATTAGGAATGGTCCCTGTGACAGCAAAGTATTAACATTACAAATAATTGTTGTGGCCTGAACGTTTACAAAATACAATCATAAGGGTATTTGATTCAAAGTAACCAAGTCTCAGGAGGTCTAAATCTGCAAATGATTTTGAGTTTGTTTTTAATGTTACTTTCCTTATCACAACATACATCTTCACGTCTAACCATAAACTCTTAATAATCAAAATCAAAAGACTAGGAACGAAGTATTGTCACTATCGAAATATCAACTATTTGTTAGAGTTGGTTTCAGGGTTGTTATAGCTGTATTCATTTATAGCTTCTAGGTTGTTTTCAGATCCACAAAGATAGGGGTTTGTTATAGGCTTACCTAGCCTATTTATTTGTAAGCAATTTATCAAAGTAATACAATAGATTATGTGAGCGTAGAATCACGTGTGATGTGCCCTTGTGGCCTCACTGTGATTGATTTTAATTTGGTATCAGAGCCGAGAAGGAGAGAGCATTCTTGCCGAGAAGGAGAGGGTGGATCGTGAGGAGGCGAATAGTGAGGAAGCCGATTGCTCCATTAGTGGTCTGCGAGATCGCGTCTAAGGAGGATTCGAGCCATCACGTCTAAGCTCTGAGATATTCGCTGGAGGATTTGAAAATTGTTGTTCGCTGGAGGAGCGTCACGAGAGGCAGATCGCTACTGCGAATATTCAGAGTGCTAAGGGAGAGAGCCAATCACTCTTGAGAGAGGAATATCGTTGTGGTTTGTAGGATCGTTTCACTCAGAACGTTGTTGTTGGATATTCACTGTTGGATAGTCGTTGTTAAAATCGTTGTTTGTTGGAGCGCTAAGATATTCATTGCTGGATTCGTTGTCTATTCATCCACCTAAGTCATTGTCTATTCACTAAAGCGCTGAAGCGAGATCAACGAGATCAAGAGAGTGCACCCAGATCAGATCAAATCTGCGTGAATGAAATCGTTGGAAGGGTGACGTCTTTCACTCAGAACGCGAGGCTGAGTAACCTGTGGTGTGGAGCGTAACTAAATTGAGCGTGGAGAGTCTGTGATCTGAGAGATCAGAACTGTGCTATCTGGAGCGCGAGGTAGGTCACCCGACAGAGAGGCATGCGAATGCAATTAATCATTTTGCAAGGGAAATCTGTGTAGACAGGCGTGTGAAGAAGATAGGCATGTTGTCTACAGAAGAGAGAAGCACGAAGAAGAGAGGGATCCTGAGTCCGAAGGTGAGAGCAGCAATGCCAGTGGCTGCGGAGTTGATGGTGAAATCGTGGTAGCTGTGACTGTTATTGAGAGGGTGATCGAGATAGAAGTCTTGGAGGCGAGATCGTTGCGATAAAAGGAGCGTCCCTATGATAGGAGGATAATTCATTGTCGTGGAGAGGCTCATATCGCCACCTGCGTGAGAAGGCGTGGAGAAAAATCTGCGTGGAGGAGAGAAATTGGACGTGTATGATAGCGTATGACAACTGCCATTTCTATAGTGAAGCAACTACCAATTATTCTGTATCTGCGTTGTTGAATTGGAGGAGCCTGTGAGCCCGTGGACAGCGTTGGAACTGTGTGGAGATTAAAGGAGCCCATGAGCCCATGGACAACGCTGGAACTGTGTGTTGAGAGATCATTTCCAGCATAGAGCCTGCGTGGAGGAGTCTGGTGAACCCGACGAGTTCAGATCGAGTCAGTCGCAGGCCGTGGAAAGTCTAGATTTGCACTGTTGTTGTATACCAGTATGAGCATCAAAGTGCCCCTCTGTGAGCGAATGTTTGGTCGACTTTCGGTGAGAGTAGACTTCTTACTTGGTCAAATTGAGACCTGCGACCTATGTGCAACCTGTTGACTGCAGTGTTTGAATACGTGGAATATTAGTTATTGGCTTGAGTGTGTCATCCACATAATGAGAAAGAGATGTGCGACCTGCTAAGTCTAGCACATAATTCATTTCCGTGATCGAAATCGATACCCGGGGGAAGGAATTTGTTTGTGTCAATTCAACCATTCGCCTTTCTATACACTCTGCGCATGATAAATTGGAAGGACAGAGAAATAAGCAGATAAAAGGAGAATGCAGCATGGGTCAGCAAAGGAGAATTAAACAATTCCGGAGAAAACTGAGACAGGTCGAGAGAAAGATTCAAAGAGCAGAGGAAATATATTTTGCAGGTAAATATAAAGTGTCTTTAGCAGTAGCCGAGGAACTCATACCTGATGGAGACTGGGATCAGATTGCGGATCTGGAGCAGATTGGTGAAGATGAAGAAATCAATGCAATAATGAAAAGGTTAATGCCAGTTTTACCATCATTTTCGGGTAAAAATTTTGATCTTTGGAAAATGAAAATGGAAGGTTTACTTGGATCAATAGATTTATGGGAATTTTTTCAACATGGTTATGAAGATCCTACTAATAAGAGAAGAGATAAATTAACATTATATCTTGTTGGTTCAGCATTGAATAATGGCATCATGTCTGCTCTGTTATATGAATTTGGTGAAATAGAGAATGCAAAAATGTTTTGGGATAATCTAGAGATGAATTTTAGTGTGAGGGGGATCAAGATAGCTAAAGACAAAATTAATCACGTCACTACTGTTGAAAATGGTGATTGTATTGATAGTATTATAACTGAAATAAAGACTGGAAATGATTGCACTGAAATTGCAATGATTGATGATGAAAGTGTGTATGTAGCTGATTGTGATAATGAGAATGAAAACTTTGTGGAGGAAGATCTCTTTGAAGGAGAGACATATGAAGTCAGATTTGATGAAAACAAGTCATCTAATGAAGAGTGGTCAAAATTGATGCATGAGAAAAATATTATTGATGAGTTGTTGTTTGGTGAGAAGAATGGTCCACTTGCATACACAAATCAAGTGGAAGACAACTTTATTGTTGCAGTGAAGGAAGAGAAGGAAGATGAACAAGAGAAAAATCAAAAAGCTCTCTTAGAAGAGAAAAATGAAATGAGCAAAAATTATATTGATACTCTAATGAATGTTTTTGAGTGTGCAGGGTTTACTAAGGAAGAATGTGATGTGAAGCACTTAGGTGAAGTGCCAGATAAGTTTGATGAAGAATTAGAATTTATTGAGGAATGGATTCAAAAGCCATATTATAATGAATGCAAAGAAACATTAGATTATGATGAGGACTGTATGGACACTGAAGAAGAAGAACACTGCATTACAGATATAGAAATTGAGTCAGTTTTTATAAAGTGGAGTCCTGAAGAAATAAAGTATTACTATGATCTAATGTTGCAAGATTTCGTTGAGCAGGACATTGTTGATTGTATCCCGAAATGGGAGCAACATATTTATGTGGAGTTGGAAGCATTTGTGAACATTAAAGACAAATGTTCTCAAGAAAATGCAGAAGTGTTGAGGACAAAGAACAATAATCAGAAGTCAAATTCCAAAATGCCGAGGAACAAAGTAAAAAGGGCTATGAAGCAGAACAGAGTCAAGATGAAACATATATGGAGTAGTAAGCCAAGGAAGAAGCTCCATCTACATCACTATCTAAGATCAAGAAAGGTTAAGATGAAATTGTTAATTTGTAAGCTTAGATGAGACTGAGACGAGCAAGCACGTTATGTTCTGCTCTATTATGTTTGGTAGAAAATCCATTTCTCCATTAAGGGGAAGTGTTGGAATAATGTCGAAATATCAACTATTTTTTAGAGTTGGTTTCAGGGTTGTTATAGCTGTATTCATTTATAGATTCTAGGTTGTTTTTAGATCCACAAAGATAGGGGTTTGTTATAGGCTTACCTAGCCTATTTATTTGTAAGCAATTTATCAAAGTAATACAATAGATTATGTGAGCGTAGACTCACGTGTGATGTGCCCTTGTGGCCTCACTGTGATTGATTTTAATTGTCACAACAATAATAATTGATTGTAGAATATGTTGTAACATGTGTTTTAACAAATACCAGTCATCTTGATCTCTGATTTAAGAGTCACCAACCTAGAGGAGGATAAATTCTACGATTGCTTGATTTGTTTTACATTTCAGTAGCACATAGATTTTAGAAAATAGGCTCTGATCCTACACATATTGTGTTTGCATCTCACAATATTATGCCCCTGGTTTGATAATAAAATTTAATAGAAATTATACTTATAATTTTCCTGACAACAATATAGTTGCATTTGTCTGCTAAAAAAAGGTATAGCAAATACATTCACTTATGCTTAATCACTAATATTATTTATTGATCAATGATATGAAAAATGGTTCTAACTTATCTTTCACTTTTCAGGTTCTCTTATTATGCACTGAACAAAAATGGAAAAGTTATAATTTGGGAGGGACTATGCTCGAAAGACTTTAAACCCTGATATTTCTTTCTAGCAAAAGTAGGTATTATGTCGTGTGGGAGTGGTAATTGTTTTTGTATGTATATGTAAGCTATAGAGTGTGCATTGGATACTAATGACATCGAATAATTTAATAATGTAGCAAACAATTTTCTTTATAAGATAATTTGTTGAAATCTGATAATTAAAAAAAGATTTTGATAATACAAATTTACAATTTTTGAAGAAAAATATTACACAAATAAGATTTTAGATACCAAACTCTCTATTTATTAAAAAAAACATAGAAGTCATAATGTGTTCAATGGTGTGCATTATATCCTCTTGTTGAAAATGTAAGAAATTTCATGTTACAATCAATGCATCAAAATAACCAAACAATACAATAGGTCTCATTTTCTATCAAAAGAACATGAAATTTATGCTTCACATTTAATCTATTTTACTCTTTGAAGCTTAAAAGAGGGATCTATATTATAGACAAATTTTGAAGTAGAAAGACTGAGAAATCTAAAAAAAGAGGTGCATCACATTCCAGTTAATCTATAACCCCAACTTCAATTTTGATTCCATGGTAATTATCAAAATAACCAAACAATAAGTTTCATTTTCTATCAAAATAACATTGAAATTTATGCTTCACATTTAATCTCTTTTACTCTTTGAAGCTTAAAAGATGGATCTATATTATGGACAAATTTTGTAGTATGATCGAGCAATCTGAAACATCACATTCTAGTTAATCTTTAACCGCAACTTCAATTTTGATTCCATTGTAATTTATAGTTGAAGATAATCTATATGAGGTTGACCCAACTACAATTCATATTGAGATTTTTACTTTTGAATTTTTTTTGGCTTGTTCTTAGCTGAAATTTGATTCCATTGCAATCTACATTTTAGGATAATGTATATTTTCCTTTAGCATACAAGTTTATTCCATTGTAATTTGGAATCACTATATTTTCTTTTATTATACAATTTGATTCCATTGTAATTTGCAATCACTTTCCCATCCAAAACAAAATCATTCATTCATAGTACAAAAAAAATGGATCACAATTATTAGAAAAAGGTTCTTTAAGTCACAGGGTGTCTTGTCACTACAAGTTACGGTGATTCAACGGTAGTATTATTGACTATTTGAGATAAGCTTATAGGAATGATAATCTACTACATAAATGATAACCTGGACTAGTGCACATCGACTTACATAGAATTTCCCAAAACGTTTTGCAATATAAAGAGATACTAAGAGGCGTGTAAGCCTTGTAAGTGAGGACTAGCATATTATACTTCAGGTTCCATGCCCAACTAGATAGTGAAATCCAAAACCAAAGTACTTACATTATCCATCTAAAATGAGAGCTCGGGCACCAAATGGACATGAAGCAGTGATATAGGGAAGTTATTTTAGGCCATCTAGGGAAGTTATTTTAGGCCATCTATCTATTCAAGAATCGGTGGAGCACCTGAGTATGGGTATGAAGGATGTATGTATGCATAGTGTAAATCCCTCTGTGACATCCACCGAGCGTGCATGCTCCTTGGGTAGATTCCGCTGAAAGTTGGTCAAGAGAACACAAGGGGCATGTGATCGGTTGGACAGATGAAGTCTTTGAGGCATGGGAAATAGCACCTTGGGTGCACGATGGTGACGTATGGACCAAAGGGGAAACAGGCCTCACTTTCCTTTCGATAGATGATGAGGATTTGGGTTACGTTTGGGAAAGGATGGGGTGACTTAGGTGTGTGCCCAAGAAGTGGACGTGTCTTCCCTTGGTAGAATGGGTGCTTTGGAGAGGTTGAATGACCTAATCGACACACCCATGAAGAGTCACATCTGTCGGTTCAAGGAAACACACAAGGAAAGGATGCATTATGTGGATGGGGTGTGTCGGCATGAGGAGTGCACCCAAGAATGGGTCACGTCAGTTCGAAAGGACATGAAGGTTCAATGAGTGCATGTGTTCATGGGTGCGTCGATCCACAAAGGGGCGTGTTAGTTCGTTTGGATGCATTGGTCTGTGAAGGGGTGTGATTCCCAATGGACACGATGATTCTCAAAGGAGATGGTTGGAGGCCATATAAAGAAGACAAGGCACATGAGAAAGAAGGCTTAGTGGACAAGCAAGAGAACAAGAAAGGTCAAGCGACTAAGGCAGAGTTAAGAAGACATGGAAGACAAGTAACCAAGAGTGGGACGTGTTATCTCCATTTTGTTGGATAACTAAGGAGATGATGTATCGACGCCCTCAGGTTGAAGATATGGAATGCTAAGAGACCGCATGACTAGCAATGTCCTCTTGCACATACGGAAGCTCACTCTATCACCAAATTCTTATCCATATTCAGTGCATCCACCACACCAACTAGCTTCTAGAAGGCATATGGGTCTTGCTCCATGCGATACAAGTCAGGTATTGTGGAAGGTAATCACCCTAATATTTAATGCATTTAAACTTGTTGTATTTTAGATGCTTTTTTATTATATAACGCCTGCTTGGACATTATACTTTTGACCCTCTTTCACCTTGGTGAATGTCATAGATTTCCTAGTATGTGGCCAACCTTTGGGGAAGGTTTGTGATTGGGGGTCCCTTAAGGGGTTATTGTACCGTTCCCGACCATACTTACCACTTTTTTCTCATCACACTCCCATCATATTGTCTTCTTCTAGACCCTTTGACTTTAGTGACCCAAGAAGGGCATGTACCTCATTTCATGGGAAGAAGGAGTTGAAGGCCTAGGGGGAGCGTTGCTGGAAAAAGATAAAATCCAATCATTAACCTTGTAGATGATCACCCAGGGATCCCGAGGACAATGAAATGTCTCTCATAAGAAACTGATGGGACCTGTGAAAAATAATTAATACAAAATTTCGACCAAGGTGGAGCATGTGTGGGCATTGTTTTTAATTCTTAGGTAGAAGGCCCACACATGTTTCAACTTGGGGAAGCATGATGTGACCAGGGTGGAGTCAAGGTGGGCACAATTTTTCATGATTAGGTAGAAGCCCCACCTTGGCTTCAATCTGGAAACATCCTAAAAGAATAAAAGGCAATAAATGGGCTTGGAAAAATGTTGCATTTAAAAAGAATGTGCATCACACCCCCTACAAAGGCATCCATAAGTGAAGCAATAAAATCCCTTGTATGTCATGAAAATCATTGACCTATGAACTATAAATCTCTTTCCACCTCATCATCCACTACATGACCTTGAAAGGAAATCCTTGGAAGCATACCCTACTTGAGGGTTTTGGTCTACCCAATAGGACTTTTATGACACCCCTCCCATACCTAGACGTGGTCAATTGTATAGGGTATTGGAGAATTTGTTTAATTTCATGAGGTAGTTTTGATGCACATGTTTAAGTGCCTTGATTATTAGATGTGGTTTACACTTGTCATGATAAATTTGACTTGATATCTTTGGAGTGTGTACCCTTTTGTTTTGCAGGACCTTGCTTGGTGGCCATTTTTGGGAGAACAAGCCTAGCTTGGGATTCCATGGGGTAAAAATCCCACAGGTTGGATGTTGTAGGCTTGCACATCGGATCAAAAAGACATGCCTTTGGAGGATTACATGGCATCATGGAGGACCCTACCCAGCCCCTATTACCCAAACGAATTTCCTAGGAGACGAAAAAACTCACTTCTTGAGGCTTAACGTCATGCTTAAGGGGTTTTGGTGGTGATGGAGTTAGTGCACATTGACACTTGGCATGATTTGACTGAAGGAGACATGGATTGACCCTAGCACATGAAGAGGAGGCTCAAGGAGCCCCAATGACATCTTTCTTCCTCTCCAACAACTTGGAAAAGTGTCAAAACGTCCCCTAAAGGGGTGACATCATCTTACTTTTAGGGTTTCTAATGTGTAAAAGTGAAAATTAAATATTATTATTTGGTTCAAGGGGTAAGATAAGGGTTTTTTAATCCTCATCTTATGTTTTACCCTTTCTAAGTGGACAAACTATGTTTTAAGACTTTTGTATAAATAGAGATCATGTTAATCTCATTTCATAACATAATTCTCCCATTTAGAGAAGTACTTGGCATAGATTTATGCTACCCTTGGGGATTTTATCTCTCTTTTGAATTTTTTCATGGTTTACTTTGCTATTGGTGGAAGGAAGTGGTGCACTATCTCCTATGGAGAATTTCTCTTGCATATTGGTGGATAACTCTTGGTAAAGTAGAAGTTTATCTTGTTGATTCTTTCTCTAGTTGAAGGGTTTCATCTTGTTATTGTCCCTTTTTCTTAGTTGTAAGGTTAACTAGTTGAACTTCTTGGGGATTATAAGTGCATAAAACCCCACTAATCTCATCAATTTTTTCTTGGAAGTAATTTGTTACTTAAGGAAATGATAGGAGAAGTAAACAGGCTTACACCCTCCTAGCACTATGTTGAGGGGTCCTAAATCCTTTTAACTCAACAGTAGGAACCAAACCCGCCACCGAGACCCAATTAGACTCTGCAGTGTTTAATGGTAGAATGGTTCTCCATATCTTGCGATCCAGCCAATTAATCGATGGGCTTTACATAGTGATCGATAGGGTGTCTTTTTATGAAAACTCCTCCTTCAGTTCAGATGTTCTTTTTTTGTATTTTCTCTTATAGGTGGGATTGATACAAGATGAATGCTAGTATAAACCAGCTGGGTAACAAAAGGGGGGGGACTTAACTACTGAATGAGGATGAGTTTGGGATAACCCTTATGCTCGAGCATACAGACAATGATTCTTACACCTACGAAAAACTTAGTACTAATACATTAACCTATTGGTGT
Source organism: Picea engelmannii (assembly GCA_009831015.1). Lineage (NCBI taxonomy): Eukaryota > Viridiplantae > Streptophyta > Pinopsida > Pinales > Pinaceae > Picea > Picea engelmannii. Next base: position 197,106 of record ML787614.1, read on the forward strand.
TTTAATTTTTGACTGAGATACGATTATCAAGAGAAAACATACATGCAATAAACGATGGCAGAAAAACAGTTTTCTTAACTCTAATCATCAATCACATATTAACGCAACAATTTATTGTTCACCATTAAAGACAAGAACTGTAAAAATATTGAATCAGATAACTTATCAATAGATTTAGAAGCTCTTACTCGTTACAGCATCCATTCATGAGATGAAATCAGAAATAATTCTTCTTCATATCCAATCATACACGCTTTTGATGAAAAACACAAACTTGTCTATGGTCCTAAATAGGACTTCTCAATTAAGGTAGCTCCGAAATAGTTCTTTACAAATCCAAAAATGAGGGTCTTTGCAACGACCATCGACCCTTTCTAACAGGTCAATCTTCTTATTTATAACATATAATTAACTAAAAATAACTATCAAAGTGCAGCTAAGTAAAAACAAAAATTTCCACATGGCGCTTTCATCACTCAGTATTCCAAAGTCATCCAATGGTTTCACTTGAGTGGAAGACTCTTCTCATACTCCAACCATTGGACGAAGAGATCCTCGCATGTGTTGGCGTACGGGAACCTGTGTTGATCCATTGGGGCCGAAAGGATCTCCTTGATATCTACTGCCCATGCCCGATATTAGACTATTTTAGCACTTAATTGTTGTAGCACTATTTGATCCTTGATCGGGTGCTCCATGAACTGCTACACTTGACCTGGCACCATGTTCACCACCTTTGTTATCTCCGTAGCCCACGACGAGTCTTTTTTGGCATCTAATTTGACTATGTCATTCAAGTCGACAAAGTCATTGGGTGTGTCAAATTTTGGAAGGTCGATGTCTCTCATCACTCGGTTCACCGTGGTCTAGCTCTTTTCGCACTCAACCCATTTCTCTTGGATTTTTTGATGAGGTTATTGGGCCATTCTCACCTAGTATTCGACCGACTTCTTTATGCGGTCAATGATACTATCCCTGAGTACCCGAATGTCGTGCTCTTCGGCGTCTTGACCCTGTTGAACGAAGTTGATGTAGTCAATCCTCTCTATGACTTGGTGTGCTTTCTCATACAACCTCTCCATATATTTACACGTTCCTAGTGCCATGAGGGTGTTGTTTTGGTAATCGACTATTCTTGTTGTGAACATGTGCCTCTCATTTGCAAATTTATCATAGGCGTCTTGAAATTCACTTCTTAAGAACACCGAGGCTTGTGTGGACTCTTAGTAATATTTCACCAAATGGCATAGATGTTCCAACTCCTTCGGTGTAGCGGCTAGCTCCTCTTCATCCCTTTTCGCTCTGTCTAGGGTGGCATCTATGATTTTCATCCCTACGTCGATGAGCTTGGATGTCTTGGCATGCTCTGTGTTAATCAACTTTTCCTCTGTGGTGATGAGGATGGAGTGATATAGAGTAATCCTCCTCCTCTTGGTGATTCTCTTCACAATAGATTTCATTTTCTGGTCATAGGAGATAGCATGTATATCAGAAACGTCATCCACGGGTTCGGGGATTTGTTGATCTCCCCAGATAAGCATATTTCCCAATCTCCCGACAGTGTATATTTGTTCAAGACTGGTTTCTTGAAGCTCCTCCATGTGTTCTGAAGGTTCGGCCTTTGTTTTTTGTTCATCGAGAGGTTGAGTACCAGTTGAAATTGAAGCATAGGGGGTAGGCTCGGTACTTGATAATCAGTTGTTGAGATGTTTATTTCCTTCTGTGGAGCTTCTTACTTTTACTTGCCCAACCCTAGCTTGTCCATCAGACTGTCCATTTGAGTTTTCGGTACATCGAGTAGTTCATTGTCTAAGACACTTTTGACCTCTTGTCCATTCTGTGGAGGGCCTCGAATTTGAGCATCAGGATATGAGGAAGATGCTTTCTCAGGATTATTTTCCTCTATGATCTGCACAGGAGTCACCAGGGACACCTCCGAACTTTCTTCATCATCATAGATTTTTATCAATTCGCAGAGGGGGTTTGGTGTACTTTCTCTCCATTATATTTTTACTATCTCTGGCTGAGATGAAACGTCCCCCGGTGACTCAACATGTGGCATTGTAACTTCAAGGTTATCTAACCCAGTGATTTCATCAATTTGTATTAGCTCAGGGTCGCTTATGCCTACCTGAATTTCATTTGGGTTGTCGGCAAGGGCCCTGGTCATTCCTACAAGGTCCAGGTCATCCTGCAGCTAATCAAATACTCATTGCACTTGTTCTATCATGAGAAATCCCCTTTCCCATGCATCTGGTGTCATAGGAAATCCTTTGTTCTGCATCAGAGCCACCAGGGGAACCTTTGTTGCTTCTATCACTCTGATTTCTTCCCTGGCTCTAAGGGCCTCTTGAGTCAATTTCTCTATGGTCGTCGCATGTTCATCCAATCTCATGGCCCTGAACCTAGTCATTTTTGGGTCGACCATCCTTGCTATCACCTCATCCCAGTCCTAGGCATTTTTCATGAAAACTTCATCTTCAAATTTTTTGTGAGTGTACGGACAGCAAGATAACACTTGTGAAGCATGTTGCAAGACCAGGCCCTTTGGATCATACTTGCAGAATCGGACTTTCTAGAATATGAACTCGATTTGGCTCAACCCTTCTTGTTTGGCTTGAGTGGTATCCTTAACCAATTAGAAACCTACATGGAAACCATAGGGTATGAATGCCTTCTTCTTGTCCTTGACCAAGGTGGCATTGTAGCCTTGCAATATGGTTTGATAACATATTTATCCTACTACAAGCCGGTCCGGGACATGAGCTGGTAGGATATGTGGCGCTCCAGTGGCCCTGAACACCCTGATGTAGGTGTCGCACTCGTCCAAGTACCAGTGGCCTACCTTTGATATCATTTTCTTGGCTGCAATCGATAGTATTAGGCATTCCTTATTAAAAAGAACAAAATAAATTTGCGTGATGAACTCATTGCAGATGAGGGAGTAAGACTTTCTATACCTATTTTCCCATAGCATGCTGAAGTAGACATGGACTCGGAACTCTGCAACATGACAGCTTAGATTCATGTTGGTGAAGATGTTTCTTGCACACATGACATCGAGAAAATAAGAAGCCATGGTGTCTCTCCTTCGTTTGACGTCTAAGCCTGTTGTATACAAATGATTAGTTGTTTATAAATTATCACTCCCCAGTTGAAACCAATCCCGGAGATTGCCACTGGGTAATCCAAGGGCATCCACACCTCTGAAAAGCTAGAGCAGTCCTTCTCTCCATATAATCAGAAGATGAGAGCCATCAAATAGATGTATGACTCCCTTAAATTGGCCGTCATGTACCAGCCAGTGCTCCGGTTGGTGTACTTATTTTCCTCCCTCCACCATGAGGCCATCACCCGGCTAGTGTCGTGGCGTTCATAGAACTTCACCACAAATTCTATGTTCAACTGCTCCTCAGGATCTCTAAGCTTGTAGTATTTCTGAACTTCCACCGATAAGAAAACTCCAACACACCCATCATTGTCATCATTGATTGAACATATATGTGTGTCTATGTGGTTGATGAGACACTTCAAGACTTCAATACAGGGAAAAACAGGGGTTCTACTTGCCACCATATGAAGGTACGACCGTTGGATGTTTGGGAACACCTCGTTGTCGAGCGCTCTTACATATAGATCACTGTGTGGGACATATTCTGGGTATTCCTCCCAGCTGATCTTGTTAAAGAGTTCTCCCTAATGTGGGAGTACCATCTTGGACCCCGTGGTTTCCTCTGTATCTCCAAAGGTCAGAGGCTGAATGAAAACCTTCTTTGTTGTTGTCTTAATGACAGGTTCTAGCCTCAGAGTGTATTCTAATTGTTTTGTGGCCCCTGGAGAAGAGCCTTCACCTACCTCTGGTTCTTTCAGCTTTGGTGCCCTCGGGGATCATCTTGTGGTTGGATTTCTTAGTGGCATTGTTCCTGCAACTTAAAATAAAATTTTAGAGACTGTGTAAAGAACACAACCGGATAAAAAAACATATAAATTGTAGCCATGTAAAATCCACAGACTTGGATACATACCTGTAAAGCTTGCTAAAACTTGGTTATTTTGATACTCACGGGATCTCTGCAGCCTTCAAATTACTCATCTTGCTTCTTCGGATGATCTGGAATTTTCTCACGCACATAATGATTTCATTTACAACGGCTCAAGAGAATTTAAATAGGGAATAACTTACCGTGTCTCATAAGACATTCAATTCAGGTGATGAGTGAGATTTTAACAAATCTATCGCTGAATCTCTAAAACTTAAATTCATCATGGGTTGACAATGGAGGAATGGGTGGTGATGTGTTTTATCAGTGATTTTAAATGGATGTTTTGATTGGCGCACGAGGTAGCAACTAATGTGGTATTTGGCATTAATTAGCTCCTTAAATTCTCAAAATCTGATCGTATCTAATGCTAAAACATCCCATCGTGTCACTCTCTCAGTGGGTGGATTGGGAATTGGGGATGTGTTATGAATGTTTTCATTGATGTCCTTCTACAAAAGCTCTGATGCCGATCAATTTCATCGTACAATGCTGTCATGGAAAAACTGACTCGGAGGTGTGACTCGAACCTAGGGAACCAAGAATGACTCGAGGTAAAAATTAGACCGTACGGTTCTCCAATCTGGTAAAGACACGTGGCATTGAAGATCGGTGACCTAATTATCGTGTATTAATCGGAGTTGGGACTTTCTTTAAGTTATTCATTATAAAACAAACCTTAGCTTGCCGATACCGAAAAGGTATCCAGGGTCAGCGATCAATGACAAACCTATCAAGTGCTTTCTTCGGATTAGCTTCCTCGAAAAAGTCCTAATGCTGAAAACACATCGGGGATTGGCGATCGGGAATATCTTTTAGCACAGTTAGAATGTTTGTTGCAATCCTTTTAGGCTTTCCCCGATTCTGATAAGCATGTCGGGCATCGGCTATCAATGATATCTTTTCTTTATTTTTTAATGTTTAGTCCCCTCGTATTTTACCGATGTCGAAGGGGAATCGGATATCGACGCTATCCTTATGCAAGACCTGTCACAAAATAAAAACTTCGTTTTTACGATATCGATGAAGATCGAAACTCAACGACTGAGGTTTCCCAAGTGGTTCGTTTCCTTCTTTGAATTCCTTTCAATGTCGAATCTAAGCGCATCGGGTGAAGTGCTTGAGTTGTTGATTCTTTAATCAGGTGTTAAGGACTTTTAAGTCATGGGGTTTCATAAGTTGAAACGAACCTGAATAGATGATGAGAGTCGTGATAATAAGCAAAGACAAAACATTTCTCAAAATGAAGTCAAATCAGACAGTGCAAAGATCAAGTGGTACCCAAAAAAGTAAAAATTTGAGATATGTGTTTTTAGGGTGTGTTGAGTGGTCAACAAATGGCGACTTACTGGGCGAAAGTAGAATCCTTGTTCCTACCTCGGGCTTGGTTGATGCAAAAGTTGGTTAATATCTTAACTGGTTCTTTTATCAGAGCCTCTTTTATGCTTGCATTTGAAATTATCTGGTTTGTGCATTTGGACCTGCCTGTGGGGTTTTCAACCTTTATTCCACCTTTGTTTCCTACAACCCTGAATCACACCCCTTTTGAAAAGAGTCTAGTAAATCATTCATTGGAACTAGGCCTTTTAGTTACCCTTATTCACTTACTACGGTGTTTCTTCGCTGCCAGCGAGTGTCCATAGCCCCGGTGGAGTCACCCCGACATCATAGACCTTGATCTGCTATCAGTGAGCGTCCATAGCCCCGACGGAGTTATCTGCATACCCTCTCCTACCGTGTTCTCATTTTATATAGTTGATTTTATTTCGACAGAACACCCTGAGCGAGTGGAAGAGGAGGACGTCTGTTATTTGCAAAAATCAGATGGTTAAGGTGAATTTTTTCTAGCTCTGTCTCTGAGGTACATGTAGTCCTTTCCATCTTACCATATTTCCCTTAAGGTTTTACCAGACCACCAGGTAGCCACTTCATTGGTTTTCCAAGGTTGTTCCATTGCGTAGGTTAGATAGAGAACCCCTTAAAACAACTGCAGGTCCCCTTAGCACTTCTTGTGTTGTGTGTGAGTGATAAGTCAGGAACAAAGTTTGTCATATTGCATGGATTGAGGTCAACCACCATCTTGCTAAACACAATCTTCAAAAGAGTGGAAGTACTATAGAAAGAAACAAAAACAAAAATGCATTCGGAAACAAAACATCGTGAAAATACACACACACACACACACACATATTGTTAATGGAAATATTGTTTTAGGGCTTGGCCATTGACTGGGAGGGCGTCAGGTTCCCCCCTTAGATTCTGAAACCGATACATATCCACCCGAATCTTCTGGACCACCTGAAAAGGTCCGAGCCATAGATTCTGAAACTTAGAATGTTTTCCTTTCGGCTTATTTTCTCTGTCCCATTTTAGGACTAAGTCTCCCACTTCAAAACTCTTATATTTAGCCTTATGCTTATCAAACCACCTTTCCACTATTTGTTGATGAGCTACAAACTTTGATTTTTCTTTCTCCCTTTCTTCTTCCAGCATGAGGAGGGTATCAATTCTTTGTTGTATGACTGATGAGGTTTGTCCTCTCGAATATTGAGAAAGTTGAAGAGATGGAAGATATCTTCCGTTCGGGTGAATGGCTTCATGTCTGTATACCGAAAATTATGGGGAATTACCTATATCTTCCTTGGGTGTAACTCAATTGGCCCATAAAGAATTATGAAGTGAAATATGTCAATTCCTCTAGTTGTCTTCAATTGTTTTCTTTAATATCCTCACTAGGTTCTTATTGGTTGATTCTGCCACCCTATTCCCCTGTGGATAATAGTTTTCAGAGTATCTAATTATGATTCATTTTTTTAGAGAAAACTTTGTTAATAGGGTGGAAGATAAGTAAGCGATGTTATCAAAAACAAGGACAGAAGGCATACCAAACCTTGTGATCAGTTGTTGTTCTATGAATTGGATCACCACCTTCTCGTTTACATGAGTCAGAGGGATGGCCTCTGCCCATTTCATGAAATAATCTATGGCGGTTAGTATGTATCTATGTTGTTTTGAAGAACTCAGTGTAATTTCCCCTATGATATATAACCCCCATTGCTCGAATGGCCTGGAAATGACCATCGGTTGGAGTGGGACAACTGCTCTCTTCTCCTTCCCTGTGCTTATTTGACAATTCTTACAATTTATAGTATATGTGTGAGCGTCCTTGAACAAAGTAGGCTAATAATAGCCAGCTCTCAGTATTTTATGAGCAGTGGTGTTTCTTGGGAAATGTCCACCTGCAGGACCATCATGGAGCTCCTTTAGAACTTTGTCTGCATCTTCACATTCAAGACATCTTAAAAGTACCCCATCATAATTAACACGAAAGAGCACTAAATTTATGAGGTGATATTGTGCCGATTTTAACCTGAGGGCTCTCCTTTCCCTAGGGTTTAGGTTTTATGGGCAAGTCCCATGATGCAGGAGATAAGTCAATTTCTCGTACCAAGACTCTTGCCCTAGGGAGACGTATGAAGCTTCAACACACCATAATGCCAATTCATTCTCCCATATGGGGTCTTAATTTACTTGGTCTTGGGCTTCAACTGCCAGTTTGCATAACCCTTGCCCCTTAACCAGTTTAGCAGGTTTTATATGTAGATCAAATTCTTGGAATACTTCCATCCAGTTTCCTCTTCTTTCCCCCATCTCTTGTTGAGTGAATAGGGATCGTACTGCATGGTGAGGCACAATGACTTTGGTATGGTTCTTAAGGATGTAAGACTTGAAGTGTTTCATTGCTTTGTCTACAACATAAGCATGCTTGTCTATAGAAGGGTAATTTAGTTCATCCCCCTGGATATTAGTGCTCATGAATGATATCGGGGCCTCATTGTTGTCATCATCCTTTTGAGTCAATAATGCAGCTAGTGATTGGTCGAAGGAAAAAGTGTAGAGAAAGAAATCTTTGTTGAAGTCGGGACTCCGTAACACTGGAGCCTGAGATATTGAAGTCTTAATATTGCTGAAGGCCCTCTTTCATTCATCATCCCACTTAAATTCATGATGTTCACAAATCATTTTTTGTAAGGGTTTGATAGTTTCAATGAAATCGGGGGTGAATTTCCTCACAAAATTGATTTTCTCGAAGAATGATTGCATAGCCCTTTTGTTGTGGGGTAATGGAAGTTGATCTATAGCCCTAATCCTTTCTCTGTGTATGTGAATACCTTCTTGAGATATAATATGACCTAGCAATTTACCTTCCTCGACACCAAAGATAGTTTTCTTAGGGTTTAAGGAGATACCCTATTTCCTACATCTTCAGAAAATCTGGGTTAAGTGTTTGATGTGATCTTGTCTGTTCTTCGAATACACAGTCACGTCATCCAAATAGACTACTGCACACTTGTTGATTATTCCCCAAAATGCTACATCCATGGCCCTTTGGAAGGTCGCTCCTGCATTGATTAACCCAAAGGGCATGCATTTATAAGCAAAGGTTCCCCACTTGGTTTGGAAGGTAGTTTTCAAGTGGTCTTCTTTTGAAACTAGAACCTAGGTGTAACCTGAGAAACCATCTAGCGAGGAGAAAATCTTAGAGCCAGACATGGTCTGCAAGATTTGCTCCATTGGTGGGACTAGGTAGTTGTCCTTTTCTGAAGCTCTGTTGAGGTTTATGAAATCTATGCATAGGCGGATCTCCCCAGACTTTTTCCTCACAGGAACCAAATTTGCTACCCATGCGGAGTGTCTAACTTGGAAAATAATCTTGGCATCTAGTAGTTTCTTTAACTCCTGACACATGAGAGGCTCTAGGGATGGGTGGTATTTCTGGAGCTTCTGTTGGAAGGGTTTTACTTCAGGTTTTAACAGGATAGTGTGTTGAATGATATGAGTATCATAAGTTTTCAGATCTCGGTAGGACCATGCAAAGACATCTTGATATTGTCTGGAAATTTTGAGATAAGCCTTCCTTTCGTCTTTAGATACTATCTTTCCGAGATTTATATTTTTGGGGTTTTCCGTGATTCCTAAATTTATAGTTTTGTGCATAGGACAAGAACTCCTCATCTTCGCATTCTTTGACCCTTTAAATCTTTCCCTTAGGTCAAAAAAATTTTCTAAATTGGATATTCCCTTCGGTATTGTGTGAGACCTTGGTTCGTCATTCGGTTGATCTTTCTGAGGATCGGTTTCTTCTGATTGTTCTTGGAATACTTCATCTTCAATATCCAAGTCTTTAAAATTATCTTGATTGGTCAAAAATTTTATGATCTGTTCATCTCCTTCAAAGACCTTCCAATTAGAAATATTGTAGGGCACTGAAGGTTTGTAGATTAGCTCCAAAGTGACCTAAGAGGCTTCATAATCCTCTAGAGGTGATAGCCTTGAGGCAGCGGTGGCCATAGAATCAACAAGAATTTTCTTTGTTCTGCAGATCGCTCTAATGTTGAAGGCTTCAAAATGCTCTATTATCGTGTGCACTTCCTATTGGTAATTCCTTAGGTGTGGAGAGTTGCAATGTATAGTGTTCCTTACTTGTCTAACGATGATTTCGGAATCTCCGAAAACCTTCAATTCTTTAATTTTTAATTCCATGGGTTTCTTTAGCCCTTGTACTAGAGCTTCATACTCGTTTTTGTTGTTCGTGCATTCGAATTCTAGTCTACAGGACAGGAAATTTCGTTTACCATTTGGATCAATGAGGATGCACCCTTTTCCTAACCCTTCTTGTGATTTAGATCCATCAAAGTATAAGGTACAAACTTGTGGGAAAAACCTATCAACTTCCTGTTTCTTGTCACTTTCATCCTCTCCTCTTGTTTGTTCTGTGATTTCTAACGGAGGTTCTTGACAGAAGAGGGTTTCCTCTATCGTCGTCGGTAATTTCTCTTGAAAAATCATTTCGGAGTTTTTAGTAAGAGGGACATCAGATGAGAAGGGGGATAGATGCTTGAAATCAGAGTCATGGGAATAATTTCCTAGCACGAGGAAATATGTCGATGAGGGTTCATTAAGGGTTTCTAATTCGGAGATAGTATGTTTTAGATATCTTTCCCTATCGATCCTGATCATATTTGGGTGTCCTTTTAATGGCATCCAAAGGTGATCCCAGTCTGTACTAAATATTTGTTTAACTTCTCGGACCAATCTTGACTCAATAACAATCCATAAGATTCTAGGATATCTACTACAATGATGCAATTACTTGCACAAATTTAGGGTATGTCGCTATTCTGATCATTACATATTTGAGTTCTCACATGACCTTCACCTGGGTTCTGTCTAGTTGTATCACATGTTTATCACTTTTGAGAGGGACTGCGTTTAATTTTTTGCAAATAGACAATGGCATAACATTGGAGGATGCTCCTGAGTCAACCAAACAATTATGGAGGTTTCTATTGAAAACTTCAAACGTCAAAAGGAATGGTTGGACAAAAGGTTTTCCCTTCTTATCCTCAGAGCATGCATTCACAGTTGGTTTATTTCTTAGATCTGTGGGAGTTAGATTTCCTCCTTGGTCAGTTCTTGTTGTAGGAGTTTCTACTGATTTCAATGCTTGTAATAGAAAGTCCTTTTGTTGAGGGATTATACACATGTCCATGACCAATATATTTGCCTTCAACTTTTTCAAGTCTTCTACTATGTTTTAGTCTAGCTTAGGCGATTCTCATGTATGGATGTTTATAGGGTTTCTTCGAGGATCAAAAGGTGCTTTCAAGTGATCGAGAGCTACATTTCCTCCCGAAGTTTGGGTTGTAGTAAGGTCGTATGAGACAAGTTGACCCCTACTTTGTGTTTTCATATCCAAGACTTATGTGGGTGGTTCTTGAACCTCAAATAGGTCATCGGAAGGCATAGGTAGGTCAGGGTTCCATATCATCATGGTTGTTTCTTCTGGTGGATCAACTTCTTCCTGATCAACAATATTCATAGGTGAGCCGCTTGATTGTTTGGTTAGGGAAACTTCGTCTAGAAACCGGTTGGCCATCAAATTCATGGCATGCACCCATTGAGGGAGGTCTCTTTTAGAGTGTTTCTCTTGATGATAATTACAGAAAGAATCGGATGCTACATTTCCAAGATCGATGTTTAAGTTGGCTGGGGAGTTTCAATTTCTTTGTAAGGCGGATTTATTTTAAAAAAGGGTTTATAGGGCCTTTGACCTTGGTTTCCCTCCCCTGCACTTCTCTTCATGTCTATGATTTCGTTTGACAACTTCTTGACCATTTGTTCGAGGTCTTCTATGTCCCCACTTCCCTTTTCGAGACCTTGTTTTGTTTGTTTCCCTGGGGGTCTAGTCAATAGGAGTCCTCTCCTGGGAGGAGGCTGAAATTCTTTCTTAACTAATGAGACTTGGCCTTCCTTGCATCCTTTCATTTACAACTCTATCATTTTGTCTTCTTCAACATTCTCAGCTAAGGTTGGTTTGGTATCCCATTTCACAAACATGGAAATAGAAGTTGGGAAAGCATTAACGTATACTTTGATTTGAAACTCCTGAGTAGGTTTAGCTTCGAGTTGGAATTTGTTTAATATAGTGGTAAATATTTGATTGAAGTATTTAACCTTCTCCTTTGAACTCATGGTGGAGGAAAACAAATCAGCCATCAAAGATCCTATAGTGGTTTCTTCTGCAAATTTATCTAGAAAATCCTTTTGAAACCTCGTCCAACTATTTATGGATCCTACAGGAAAGTTCAAATACCATGTGGAGTCCAAGTTCTCAAAAGTGTAGGGGAATATACTGCATACTATGTCTTCATGTTGGAAATTCATCCGTCTGATAGCTAGTATGAATTTTTTAATATGGTCTTCAGGCAATCCTGAGGTTTCAGGATCAAATTTAGGGAGTAACTTTTATGGATGTCGGAGAAGGTTATGTACTTGCCCAGAGATGGCCAGAGCATCTCTGGCCAACCAAGGTTGATTATTCTAAGATGGGTTTCCCCTTTATTCATTATGATCGTTGTTATATTCCATGTCATCTGATCCCAAGACTGAGCATTCTGAGTTAAACCCTTCCTCGTCGGAGAAGTCATCGGGCTCAAAGAAGTTATCCATCAGTGTTTCGGGGATTAGATTAAGAGGATGTTTGATTTCAATGAGGGAGAAATCTATCAGGTCTTATACTGTGTGGAAGAAAACATGGTCGGGGGTGTCAACCATCGGTTTGCTTACTTGTTTTCTACGCGGAAGTAATGGGGCTAAGGTAAGCGCTCTGATTTGTCAGGCGTAAGCTCTTGTGATTCTTCTGAACTGGTTCAAATACTCGTGAGGAAGAGCGTAAGGTATCTCAGGGAATAGATGTTCTTCCGCGTGCTGGTGTGAGTTACTCATTTCAGGAGTACTTAGTGTGTGTGGTTTGTCTTGAGAATGACTAGCCATGCATGTGGGCTATTTTGAATCTACAGGTTGTCTAAAATATTATGTTAAATATATTGTCAACCATTCATTCTTCAAGCCCTCCTTCTAGTTCCAATTCTGTTGACGGGTCCTAAATACTTTTAACTCAACAGTAGGAACCAAACCTACCATCGAGGCCCAATTAGACTCTAAATCCTTTAATGGTGGAATGGTTCTCCAGATGTTGTGATCTGGCCAATTAATCGATGGGCTTTACGTAGTGATCGATAGGATGTCTTCTTATGAAAACTCCTCCTTCAGTTCAAACGTTCTCTTTTTGTATTTTCTCTGATAGGTGGGACTAATACAAGATGAATGCTAGTATAAACTAGCTAGGTAACAAAAGGGGAGGGAATTAACTATTGAAGAAAGATGATTTTGCGATAACCCTTATGCTCGAGCATGTAGACAATGATTCTTATCAAAATTAACCTGTTAGTGTTCCAATTGTTGGTTAGTACTAATACATTAACCTATTGGTGTTCCAATTGTTGATTGAGATATGATTATCAAGAGAAAACATACATGTAATAAAAGATGGAAAAAAATAGTTTTCTTAACTCTAATCATCAATCACATATTAACATAATGATTTACTTTTCACCATTAAAGACAAGAACTGTAAAAATATTGAATCAGATAACTTATCAACAGATTTAGAATCTCTTACTCGTTACAACATCCATTCATGAGATGAAATCATAAATAATTCTTCTTCATATCTAATCATACATGCTTTTGATGAAAAACACAAACTTGTCTCTGGTCCTAAACAAGACTTCTCAATTAAGGTAGATCCGAAATAGTTCTTTGCAAATCCAAAAATGAGAGTCTTTGCAACAACCATCAACCCTTTCTAACAGGTCGATCTTCTTATTTATAACATATAATTAACTAAAAATAACTATCAAAGTGCACCTAAGTAAAACAAAAAATCGCCGCATGGCACTTTCATTGCTCAGTCTTTCAAAGTCATCCAATGGTTTCACTTGAGTGGATAACTCTTCTCGTACTCTGACCATTAGACGAAGAGATCCTCGCACATGTTGGCGTATGGGAACCTGTGTTGATCCATCGGGGCCGAAAGGATCTCCTTGATCTCTATTGTCCATGCCCGATATTTGACTATTTTAGCACTTAACTGTTGTAGCATTGTCCGAGCCTTTATCGAGTTCTCCATGAACTGTTGCACTTTCCCTGGCGCCATGTTCACCACCTTTTTTATCTCCGCAACCCACGATGAGTCTTGTTCGGCATGTAATTTGACTATGTCGTGCAAGTGGACAAAGTCATCGGGTGTGCCAAATTCTGGAAGGATGATGTCTCTCATCTCTCGGTTGACCTTAGTCCATCTGTTTTCGCACTCGGCCCACTTCTCTTGGATTTCCCAAGGAGGTTCTTGGGCCATTCTCATCCAGTATTTGACCGACTTCTTTATGCGGTCGATGCTACTATCCTTGAGTACCCGAATGTCGTTCTCTTTGGTGTCTCGGCCCTGCTAAACGACGTTGATGTAGTCGATACTCTCCATGGCTTGGTGTACTTTCTCATACCACCTCTCCATATATTTACACATTTCTAGTGCCATGAGGGTGTCTTCTTGGTAATCGACTATTCTTGCAATGAACAGGTGCTACTCGTTTGCAAATTTATTGTAGGCATCTTGAAATTCACTTCTCAAGAACACCGAGGCCTGTGTGGAGTCTTGGTAATATTTCTCCAAATGGTGTATATGATCCAACTCCTTCAGCACAGCGGCCAACTCCATTTCATCCCTCTTCTCTATGTCCAGGGTGGCATCTGTGATTTCCATCCCTGTGTCGATGAGCTCATATGTTTTGGCATCCTCTGTGTTAATCAAATTTTCCTCTATGGTGACGAGGATGGAGAGATCTAGAGTAATCCTCCTCTTCTTGGTGGTTCTCTTCATGATATATTTCCTTTTCCGGTCATAGGAGATAGCATGTATATCAACAACTTCATCCACGGGTTCAGGGATTTGTTGATCTCCCCAGGTAAGCATATTTCCCAGGCTCCCGACGATGTATATTTGTTCAAGACTGGGTTCTTGAACCTCCTCCATGTGTTCCAAAGGTCCAGCCTCTGGTTTTTGTTCATTGGGAGGTTGAGTACTTGTTGAAATTGAAGCATTGGGGGTAGGCTCGATACTTACTTCATAATCAGCTGTTGAGATGTTGATTTCCTACTATGGAGCTTCTTCCTTTTTCTCTCCCAAACCTGGCTTGTTCATCGGAATATCCATTTGAGTTTCTGGTATATCGAGTAGTTCAGTGTCTAAGAAACTTTCGACCTCCTAGTCATTCTGTGGAGGGCCTTGAATTTGAGCATCGGGAGCTGGGGAAGATGCCTTCTTGGGCTCCTTTTCCTCTGTGATCTGCACAGGAGTCACCAGGGACACCTCCGAACTTTCTTCATCATCATAGATTTTTATCAATTCGCGGAGGGGGTTTGGTGTACTTTCTCTCCCTGATATTATTACTATCTCTGGTTGAGCTAAAATGTCCCCCGATGACCCATCCTATGGCATTGTAACTTCAGGGTTATCTAACCTGACGATTTCGTCAATTTGTATTAGCTTAGGGTCGCTTGGGCCTACCCGACTTTCATCTAGGTTGTCGACAGGGGCCTTGGTCATTCCTACGAGGTCTGGGTCATCCTACCACTGATTAATTACTCCTTGAGCCTATTCAATCTGTAAGTTTTAAACCTTTGAAGTAAATCAATGCATATAGATTCTTAAGAAAAACAGAATTTAATCAATGCCTCATACACAGAGTACACAAAGATTTTATACCGGAAACCCTCAACCGGAAAAACCTTTCTTATATTCATTATATCGAATTTCACCATTCACCATACAATATATACAATGTTTTTAGGTATTCCGTAGATACCAAAACCCTAATCCCTTAATCCGGGATTAATTTACAAAACCGCTAAAAATAGCAAAATCTGTTAAAAATAGCAAAAACCGTCAAAACAAAAATTTGGGGCACTACCCCGAATGTTGCGTGTAACCAGGGGGGGCATACCTGCCCCCTCCTAGGAGCCCCCTAGGAGAGATCCCAGTGCACATGACATAAAGGCCACTGCTATCGGGATCGTCAGATGCAATTGTCATATCTAACATGCCCACACACACACATGCAAAGAATATAACACATACCCAACATTCTCCCACTTGTTGTTTTCTTTGCATCCAAGGATCCAGGGGGTTATATAGTCAACAATATAGGGCAGCAATGCCCATTGTTACTCTACACCAGGAGACATTTTCTGTGCTCACATACTTTGTCAATTAATCTGCAACATTCTTCAAAGTGTCAACCTTTTCCAACAACACCTTCTTTTCCTCAACCATGTCTCGCACAAAGTGATACTGAACATCAATATGCTTTGTCTTTGAATGATAAGTTGGGTTCTTTGCTAGGAAGATTTCACTCTGACTGCCACAATCTAATCTCACTGCTTGTTGTACCAACCCAATACCTGAAAACAATCTTTGTAACCATATTGCTTCCTTTCTTACATGAGTGGTTGCCATGTATTCAGCTTCTGTAGTTGAGAGTGCCATTATAACCTGTCTTTTGCTCATCCAACTGATTTCTCTTCCAAACAGGCTAAACACATACCCACTTGTAGATCTTCTATGATCCATATCTCCAGCCCAGTCTACATCAACAATGCCATGTATCTCCAACACTCTGTCCAATCCTGGTCTTCCTTGGTAGCACAATCCATAACTAGTAGTGCCACGAAGATACCTGAATACCCTCTTTACTGTTGTCCAATGCTCCTTCCCTAGTTTTGACATATACCTTCTCAAAACTCCCACTGCATGTGCAATGTCCAGTCTATTATAGACCATTACATACATCAAACTGCCAACTACACTGGCATATGGAACATGGCACATGTACTCTTCTTCTTCCTATGTCTTGGGACACTGATTTGCAGATAACTTTACACCTATAGGAATAGGACCTTGACCAGTTTACTTGCATGCATATTAAACCTCTGCAATATCATCTCAACATATTTTCTCTGATTCAACCAGAGTTTCATGTTTGCATGATCTCTTTTAATCTCCATTCCCAGAATGAAGTTAGCAGCACCGAGATCCTTCATGTCAAATTTGGAGGATAGTTGCGATTTCACCTCCTTGATAACATCCATGTTATTTCCTACCAACAACATGTCATCAACATACAACACTACATAAATGAAGTGATTACCAACCTGCTTGGAATATACATAGTGATCAGCCCTGCTTCTTACAAATCCCAATCCAAGGATGTATGTGTCAAAATTCTGGTACCACATCCTAGGTGATTGCTTCAGACCATATAGTGACTTCTTTAGCTTACAGACCAGCTCTTTCTTTCCCTTCACTACAAATCCTTATGGATGCTTCATGTAGATTTCTTCTTCCAGATCCCCATGTAGGAATGTTGTCTTCACATCCATCTATTCCACTTCAAGATCAAAAGCAGCAGCAATAGATAAAATAAATCTAATAGAAGTTAACGTAGCAACAGGAGAAAAAATCTCACCAAAGTCAATTCCCTCTACCTGGGAATAACCTTTTTCTACTAACCGAGCTTTGTATTTCTCCACTTTACCTTGTGCATTAAAATTCTTCTTAAACAACCATTTTCTACCAACATATTTTCTTCTAGCTAGCAACTCAACTATATCCCATGCCTCATTCTTATCCAAGGCATCCATTTCTTCAACCATGGCCTTCTTCCAGAGTTTACTATCCTCTAAATTTACTACTTCCTTGATAGTTCTAGGATCATCATCAGTAATAGATAAAGAAAAATTGGAATGGAAATCAGGTGGACTATACCTTTCTAGTTGCCTTTTATCTCTCACTGATCTCCTCAATACTGGTGTATGAGGTTCTTCTTCTTCTTCTTCTTCTTCTGATGATTCATATTTTGCATCATCCAACTCAAGCTCTATTTTCTTAGGTTCATCTTGCGTTGGTAGGAATTCCTATTTGGACACATCTTTTTCCTCTCTGAAAACAACATCTTGACTATAAACAGTCTTCTTGGTTTCTAGGTTTCAAAGTTTATAACTTTTGACACCATCTTTATAACCAATAAAGATACATTGTTTTGTCTTTTTATCCAGCTTACTCCTATTTTCCTTTAGAACATGTACATAAGAATCACAACCAAACACTCTAAGATGTTGAAGAGAGGGTTTCTTTCCAGACCATACCTTGTGTGGATTTTTATCATCCAACGTTGATGAAGGCGATCGATTGACCAGGTAACATGTTGTACCCACTGCCTCTGCCCAGAATTCTTGTCCTAACCTGGCACTGCTGAGCATGCTCCTTGCTTTTCCCATCAATGTCTTGTTCATCCTTTCTGCAACTCCATTATGTTGAGGAGTGTATGGAGTAGTCTTCTGCCTTGCTATACCACACTTCTTACAGAATTCTTCGAATTCATTTCCACAGAATTATCCACCATTATCTGTTCTCAATACCTTTATTTTCTTCTTTGTATGATTTTCTACCAGATCCTTAAACTCTTTAAATTTATCAAATACCTTAGATTTATTTCTAAGAAAATAAATCCATGTGTTCCTTGAAAAATCATCTATGAATGAAACATAATACAAAGATATTCCTAGGGATGGAACAGGAACAGGTCCAAACACATCACTGTGTATCAACTCTAAGATCCCCTTTTCTCTTGTAGCACCAGATGGGAACCTTACTCGATTTTGTTTACCATATATGCAATGTTCGCAGAAATCAAAATCCAAAGTGCAATTAGACATACCTTCTACCATACCTTTACCATGTAGTGTTCAAAGGCCCTTTTCTCCAATATGTCCTAGTCTTTGATGCCACAACATGGTCTTATTTCCAAGGACAATATTGGTCTTGTCTTCTTTATTTCTCTATACAGGGACAACAGAAGTGTTACACCCATTAGTATAAGTTCTTCCCAGCAACTTGTACATATTTCCACACCAAAATCCCCTCATCAACACCATTGCTCCTCGTACCATCTTGCAAGTGTTCTCTCCAAATATAGTATCCACTCCTGCATCATCCATCTTGCTTACAGATATTAGGCTCCTGGCTAGTTTTGGAATGTTCAGAACCCCAGGGATATTTCTGATCCTTCCATCTTTTAGCAGCAACTTAACCCTTCCACCTCCCAAGATTTTTGTTGTCAAGTCATCTCCTAGGAATACATCACCACCATTGTATTTTTTATATTCAGAGAACCACTCCCTGTGAGAAGTCATATGGTATGACGCACCTGAGTCGATCAACCATACATCATGGTATGCATGTGTACTTGTAGATGTTAGGTAAACATCACCTCCTTCTTCAGTGGAGGTTTTTGCCTCTGTGGAAGAGATACTATCAGATCCCTTTGGTTTATCAACCTTCTTAGACTTGCAATCTTTCTTATAATGCCCTATTTTACCACACTTCTAGCATTTCCTCAAAGATTTTCCTGGAGACTTAGATCTACCTGTAGATTTAGATCTCCCCCCCCGAAGGTTTACCAGGATTCATGTCTTGGGTACGACCTCTTACAAATAAAGCATTTGTGCTATGACTATCCATGCTTTTCTGCCTCATCTCTTCAGATAACAAGGATGAAACTACATCCTCATACTTCAATGTAGATTGAGTGGTACTACCAATTGCTACAACCAGATTATCCCAAGAGTCTGAAAAAGAACATAACAAAGTAATACACTTATCCTCTTCTGCAATCATAATATTAATAGAGACAAGTTGATTTACCAGAGTATTAAGGGCATTTAGATGTTCTGTCACAAAATCTCCATCTTCCATCCTAAGATGATACAAATTTTTTCGAAGAAACAACTTGTTTACCAGGGACTTTGATTGATAAAAATTCCCCAACTTATCCCATAGTTCCTTGGCTGTAGATTCTCCCGAGACAGTCAACAAAACCAAATCTGATAGGAAAAGTCGAATAGTACTCCTTTCTCTTCTGTCTAAATTCTCCCAATCTTCCTTCGACATACCAGTAGCCGGTGTACTAGTAGTTTGTGTACTAGTAGGTTGTGTACCAGTAGCCTATGTGCTAGTAGATGGTGTACCAGTATCCACAATGATCCATTGTTCTTTGTCTACAAGAAGGTCCTCCATCTTGAGCTTCCATAGCTCAAAGGTTTTACCATTGAACTTCTCTATCTCAATTCTAGATGAGCTTGCCATTCCTCTTTCTATAATCAAATCTCCACTGCAAAAGCTCCCACTAAACCCGGGTTTATCACAGACCCAAGATAAACTTGATCTATCAAGACCGAGCCAAACCCTCAACAACAAAGGCGTCCCTCTGAAGCCAAAAACGAGCTCTGATACCACATGTAAGTTTTAAACCTGTGAAGTAAAGCAATGCATATAGATTCTTAAGAAAAATAGAATTTAATCAATGGCTCATACAGAGAGTACACAGAGATTTTATACCGGAAACCTTCAACCGGGAAAACCTTTCTTATATTCATTATATCAGAGTTCACCATTCACCATGCAATATATACAATGTGTTTAGGTATTCTGTAGATACAAAACCCCTAATCCCTTAATCCAGGATTAATTTACAAAATCGCTAAAAATAGCAAAAACCGCAGCTGTCATATGTGACACGCCCACACACACACATGAAAAGAATATAACGCATACCCAACACTATCATGAGAAACCCCCTTTCCCATGCATCCGATGTCATAGGAAATCCTTTGTTCTGCGTCGAAGCCACCAGGGGAACCTCTGTTGCTTTTGCCACTTTGATTTCTTCCCTGGCTCTAAGGACCTCTTGAGCTAATTTCTCTATGGTCGTCGCATGTTCATCCAGGCTCATGGCCCTAAACCTAGTCATTTTGAGGTCGACCATCTTTGCTACCACCTCATCCCATTCATGGGAATTTTCTGTGAAGACTTCATCTTTAAATTTGTCGTGGGCGTATGACCAACAGGACAACACTTGTGAATCAGCATGTTTGGAATCTGAACTCGAGTTGGCTCAACCCTTCTTGTTTGTCTTGAGTGGTATCCTTAACCAAGTATAAACCTACATTGAAACCATAGGGTATGAACGCCCACTTCTTGTCCTTGATCAGGGTGGCATTGTAGCCTTGCAAGATGGGTTGATAGCATATTTATCCTACTACAAGTCGGTTTGGGACATGAGGTAGTAGGATATGTGGTGCTCTGGTGCCCTCGAACACCCTGATGTAGGTGTCGCGCTCGTCCAAGTACCAATGGCCTACCTTTGATATCATTTTCTTGGCCGCAGTCAATAGTCTCGGGCATTCCTTCTTAAAAAGAATAAAATAAATTTGTGCGATGAATTCCTCGCAGATGATGGAGTAAGACTTTTTATACCTATTTTCCATAGCATGTTGAAGTATACATGGACCGGGAGCTCTACAACATGCCAGTTTAGGTTCATGTCGGTGAAGAAGTTTCTGATGCACATGGCATGGCGAAAATACAAAGCCATGTAAAAAGTTGGCATCTCTCCTTCCTTCAACGTCTGAGCCTGTTGTATACAAATGCCCATTTTTTTATAAATTATCGCTCCCCTGTTGAAACCACTCCTGGAGATCGCCACTCTATAAGCCAAGGGCATCCACACCTCTGAAAATATGGAGCATTCCTTATCTCCATATAATCGGCAGATGAGAGCCATCAAATAGTTGTATGGCTCCCTTAAATCGGTCATCCCATACTAGCCAGTGCTCCGGTTGGTGTACTTCTTGTCCTCCCTCCACCATGAGGCCATCACCTGGTTGGTGTCATGGCATTCATAGAAATTCACCACGAAGTTTGTGTTCAATCGCTCCTCAGGATCTCTAAGATTGTAGTATTTCTAAACTTCCATCGGTAAGAACACTCCGACACACCCACCATTATCATCATTGATTAAAAATTTATGTGTGTCTGTGTGGTCGATGAGCCACTTCAGGACTTCAATATAGGGAAAAACAGGGGTTCTTCTTGCCACCATATGCAGGTACGGTCATCGGATGTTTAGGAACACCTCGTCGTCAAGTGCTCTTACATCTGGATCAATATGGGACATATTTTGGGTATTCCTTGTGGCTAATACTGTTAAAGAGTTCTCCCTAATGTGGGAGCGCCATCTTGGACCCCGTGGTTGCCTCTATATATCCAAAGGCCAAAGGCTGAATGAAAACCTTCTTCGTGGTTGTCTTAATAAAAGATTCTGGCCTCAGAGTGTATTCTAATTGTTTTGCGGCCCCTGGAGAAGATCCTTTGCCTACCTCTGGTTCTTTCAGCTTCACTGCCCTCAACAATCGTCTGGTGGTTGGATTTCTTGGCGGAATTGTTCCTGCAACTTAAAATAAAATTTTAGAGACTATGTAAAGAACAAAACCGGATAAAAAAACATATAAATTGTAGCCATGTAAAATCCACAGACTTGGATACATACCTATAAAGCTTGCTAAAACCTAGTTATTTTGATACTCACAGAATCTCTGCAGCCTTCGAATTACTCGTCTTGATTCTTCAGATGCTCTAAAATTTCCTCGCGCACAGAATGATTTTGTTTACAATGACTCAAGAGAATTTAAACAGGGAAGAACTTACCGTGTCACATCAGCCATTCAATTCGGGTGATGAGTGAGATTTTAACAAATCTGTCACCGAATCTCTAAAAATTAAATTCATCGTGGGTTGACAGCGAAGGCACGAGTGTTGATGTGGCCTATCGGTGATTTTAAACGGTTGTTTTGATTGGTGCATGAGGTAGAAACTAATGCGGGATTTGGTATTAATTAGCTCCTTAAATGCTCAAAACTCAATCGTATCTAACGCTAAAACATCCCATCGTGTCACTGTCTCAGTGGATGGATCGGGGATCGGGGATGTGCTATGAACATTTATGTTGATGTCCTTCTACAAAATCTTTGACACCAATCAATTTCACCGTACAATGTTGTCGTGGCAAAGCTAACTCGGAGGTGTGACCTGGACCTAGGGAACCAAGAATGACTCAGGGTAAAACTTAGACCGTACGGTTCTCCAATATGGTAAAGACACGTGGCATTGAAGACCGATGACCTAATTCTCATGTATTAATTGGAGTTGGGAATTTCCTTAAGTTATTCGTTCTAAAACAAACCTTAGCTTGTCGATACCGAAAATGTATCCAAGGCCGGCGATCGACGACAAACCTATCAAGTTCTTTCTTCGGATTAGCTTCCTCGAAAAATCCCTGATGCCGAAAACACATCAGGGATCGGCAACAAGGAATATTTTTTAGCACGGTCAGAGTGTTTTTTGTGATCCTTTTAGGCTTTCCCTGATTCTAATAAGCACGTCAGGCATCGACTATGGATTATATATTTTCTTTCTTTGTTAGCATTTATTCCCCTCGTCTTTTACCGATGTCGAAGGGGAATCGGCTATCAGCACTATCCTTATGCAAGACTTGTTGAAAAACAAAAAACACATTTTGTCGATACCGATGAATATCGACACTCGATGACTAAGGTTTCCCGAGTGGTTCTTTTCCTTCTTTGAATTCCTTCCAAAGCCAAATCTGAGTGCGTCGGGTGAAGTGTTTTGGTTTTTGATTCATTATTCAAGTGTTAAGGCCTTTTAATTCATGGGGTTTCATAAGTTAAAACAAACCTGAATAGATGATGAGAGTCATGATAATAAGAAAATAAAAAAAAATTCTCAAAATGAAGTCGAATCAGACAGTGCAAAGATCAAGTGGTACCCAAAAAAGTAAAAATTTGACATAGGCTTTTTTAGGGTGTGTTGAGTGCTCAACACACTCTTCTAGTTAGATTTACTTGGGGAGTAAGAGGGTTTAAACCCCCAAGGAATTAGTATAGTTAAATCACTCTTTGACTCTGTAACTCAATAGTCAAGGCACTAATCATTTACTTTTTTTGTATTGGAGAAATAAAATAGTGTATTGGGAAACCTGAATTTTCGTCTTTTCAACTTTCTGCAATTTGGGTTTTGTTCCTTGTGCCTAGAGCACCTCTTAGCCACTAGGGCGTCCCCCCTAAAGGAGTATTGTTTGTTGTTTTTATAAACTTTCATATGCATCCATTAGGGGCACATAAACCCTAACTTTCTTTCACTCATAACTTGTTTTTCAACTGACAGAATTAGCTAAGAGTTTGTCACTTTTATCTACTTGGTCTAGCGCAAATTTTGGGTGGATTCTTTGTGAGTTTTGGTGGTTGAATTTACTGCTGTAAAAATAAATTTTCTACAGCCATAAGGCTGTAAAATATTTCTTCAAACAACTTTATTACAGTCTTCTTTCATTGCCAAAGTCTAATGCTATTTTACTTGAGTTGATCTAGTTGTTTCTTGTTTACGTCTTGCTCTTTCAACTAGACTTTTAGCAACCTATTTTGCAACATTCATTATCATTTTTATCGCTGATATATATATTGTTACTAAATGCTGCAATTAGGGACAACAATCTTAAATTTATTTTCCATCATATATTTGGGCATGTATCATTGTTTTCCTCATTTGCAAGGTATACTACTTCTTGGAAACCCTTGGCTACCATCAAGACCTTACTCAAGCCATTCTCTACACATAAAAACTTAACATATAGAAGAATTCATTCATACTTCACACTTTCCATCTCATTATCCCCTAGGGTCACCAGGATTCCCCCCTTGACATGACCACTTCACCTCTAAAGTGACGAGAATACCTGCCTAAGGTGACATTGGGTAGGTTTTATCTTAGTTGTCGCCATTTGGTGGTTGCATCGGGATTTTCCCAACCTACAACTTGTGTGATAACATGACGTACAAGGGAAGTTTGGTGAAGTCTTATCGCAGGTCTGACGGAGGCATGCTATGAGGTGGATCCAAATTCTATGTTAGCTTGGTGAAGTCTTGCGACAGAGAAGGGACAAAAATATTGTGGTGGACGCACATCTGGGGTGCACCATATAGGTTGCAAAAGTTGTTGTGACAATGAAGCTGGTGAGGCAAATCTGTGTATGAGTTGTTGAAGTGAGGCAATTTGTGTGGCTCTACCCAAGTTGTAAACTAAGCCAATAGTGTTCATGTTGTAATTTTTTTGAAATAATAAGACTAAGTCGGGTGTTATGCACCATTGGTGCCTCCCACACTACATTTGTGTGTCTCTTGTTTGTTTCTCAAATTTCTCTCTGTTTCACATGTTTCATGAATGTGTGCTTAAATGACTAAGTGTTAAGACCGGTAACAAATTTTCTATGTATACAAGTGAGTTGCACAGAGTTGGAGTGTGATTCACCTATAGCTTATAACTGAGTATGGGTATGCTCTAGGTGAAGAGGTGTAGTTAGGAAAAAGTATCCTTGGTGTTTCCAAGCAACCAAGTGAGAATCATCACGATGTCGCATGCCCTAGGAGGTGCACAATCGCAAGATTCAGGCAAGCATCCTATGGGATAATGACAGTTGGTATTATAGCATATTTGGCTCTTCACTACTATTGTAGTGGGAACAATGGTGGTGATGCACATAACAAAGATAGCTTGGGCACAAACTTGGTGAATGGTTTAGTGGGGTATATTGTTCCATCGCAGAGACAATTTGGGTGTAGACTCTGATTGGCTTGTGATATGTGATAGAAGTAAGTGCCAAGTTGTGGTCTAGATCGCAACTTGTGAACAGTCTTGTGCGCACACCTTGAGAAGACCAGGAGCTGATTTAGTGGGGTGAACTGAGCACTTTGGAAAGGTGGATGATCTCTGGACTCATCATAGGACTTGTCGTAGGTCTAATCATAGATTTCATTGCATAGTTGATCTTGGACTTTTGGAGAATTATTTGAGGTGAATTATTGGGTGCCTTGGATGAGCCTCTTGCAAGTAGAGTGAATATATTTGGAGGGTCATCCATGTCTAGGTCACATGTTGATGGTAGTGAAACCAAGAGGGATCCCAATACAAGCAGAATGAAGGATTGACTTGTTATATTGGCGAAGACTATTGTGCAGATGGCAGATGCAATGTATCAACATGGTGAGAAGGTTAAATGGATTGATACTAAGATAGGAATTATGAAGCATGGGTTTGATGAAGACATACGAGAGTGCCAAGAGGCCATGAAAATGATCACCAACACCTTGGTTGATGGTGTTCAGATAAACTTAAGGCAGTAGAGGATGCACTAGCCTTAGACACACAGAATTTGAAGGACCAAGATGGCACCATCACATTGTTGAAATGAGATTTGTCCAACTGAAAGATCTCAACCATCATGCCAATGAGGATCAAAATAAAGGAACTTGATTCATACGATGGTACTTGCAATGTTAAGTTGTTTGGAAACTTTTGTTGGCACATTGAGCAGTACTTGGTGCAGTTGAATGGAAGTTCAGACGAAGCTAAGGTGAACATTGTCGTGATGCTATTGATAGGGACTACTAAGATATGGTGGAGGAACCGATTAGAATACTTTCCAACTATGAGAACCGCGGAGAAGATTGAAAATTGGGCAAAGATGAAGGCAACATTGAAGGCATAGTTTGTGGTGTCCCCAAGCAGATTTGCTAGGGAACTTTAGGTGAATTTCTAATGTTGTTTGTTTGTTTTTGCAGGGTTTTACTTCTAGAGTTTCGCTCTGGGTTTTTTTATGAATATTTTACAACATATAGAAGGAAACAATGGAAAAGATCATAAGATATAAGAGACACACAACAAATATATAGAGAAAAGATTCATATTTTACCTTTATTTAGGATAGTAAGTTGATCTTTCACATATAGATCTGCATATATGGTACAATAGAGAAAGATAGAGAAAACTAAGGATGCATGCACCCTTCAGGTACAATAAGTTAGAGCAATAAGGTCTCCACGATACCCCACAAGCTGACTGAAGATAATTACAAGATCAATTTATTTCCCTGGTGAACAATAACCTTTAGATATGGTACTGGTGTTCCCCTCACTAGCTATAGCAAGCTAATATTTCGTCCTCCTTGAATATGACAACCCAAATTTATGGAAATATTGTCAAACTGTAGATTAGTAGTTGTAGATAAAAAAAAAAGGAACAAGTCAAACTCCCTGATAAAACCTTCCAACTCACTACCTCCTCAAGCAATGGTGTGCCCTCCTTCAACCAATTCACCCAACTAAAGAATAAAATAGGTATGCATAATAAAACCTTCCAATAAATGATGTAAAGGGGCATTATGGGATCAAAAATCACTCCTAAAGTGAAACTTTATGTAGATCTATCCTCCTCCAAGAAAATCGAATTCGTCTTCCTCCACTGATGCACCCTTCCTGCTGGAAAACACCTCAAATTGCACCTTTCTTGCACAAATATCTTTTAAAATGGATCTGGAATGGATATAATGGTGAGGGAGAAATATTTCACCTCCTTTTCCAAGCTTGGACCAGCAACAGAGGGATCTTTCACCTCCTTGCTGGTCTCTAGGGTTTCTTGACTCAAAACCCTCAAAATGTAAGTTGCATAGATCAAGTGATCACAATAGAAGAATAACATGAATGAGGAGTGAGGCACCCGCCTCTCACTTTTATACCTCCATATTCTATTTCTCTATTGGCTTACTTAATGATTTTCACTAAGGTTATTTTCTTTAATTTCTTTTTTAAGTCAATAACATTTTTCCCTTTTTCATCCAATCACTTTAATAAAATATCATTAAATCACCTAGTGACATCTTTAGTGCGTCCTACTCCTTTTCCTATTGTATTGTAGTCTAGAGGGGTGACTAGAATACTAAGTCCTTCATGGTTTTGTCAAGGAGAGGGAAACATTACAGTCTCCCCTGCTGGAAATTGATTTCCTACAAGAAATTTTGTACATGTTTGTTGTAGCACTTGTTCACTCTCCCAAGTTGCATCTTCTATAGGCAAGTTCTTCCATTTGACCAAGTACTCCTAGATTTCCCTATTCCTTAGTTGTTTCTCCCTTACCTCCAATACCTCCTATGGAATCAAAATCAAGTGTCCCTCTTCATCAACTGGAGGTATCTCTTCATTAGCTACAACATGCTTCCACAAAGCCCTTTTTAGGCAAGATACATGGAAAACATTGTGGATTTTTCTCTTCGGTGATAATTTTAGCTCATATGCAGCTTCCCCAACTCTCCTTTCCACTTTTTAGGGCCCATAGAAGCATGGATTTAGTTTTTCATCTCTACTCTTCTTAATAGATTCTTGTATGTACAGCTACAATCTTAAATAAACCAATTCCCCTACTTCAAAATTACACTCCACCCACTTTTTGTTTGCATACAATTTCTACTGGTTTTGAGCTCTATGCAAATTTTCTTTGAGTTCTTTAAGGATGTCTTGACTTTCCTGTATCCATTCTTTGACCATAGGATCCCTACTGTCTCCCATCACAATTTCCACAAAAGTAAGGGGATCATAATTGTATAAATCTTTGAAAGGAGACATACCAATGGATAAGTGGTGAGTGGTGTTGTAGCAGTACTCCCCCAAATAGAGCCATTTGACCCATGTTTTTAGCTACCCTGCTACATAATTCCTGAGGTAACCTTCCACCCATTTGTTCCTATTTTTGTTTTCCCATCTGTTTTTGGATGGTAGCTAGTGCTAGGAGTAAACTTTGTACCCACCAGTCTAAACAGTTCCTGCCAAAAGATGCTCATAAACTTGTTGTCCCTATCACTCACAATTGTCTTGGGTAGACCATGCAACCTGGAAACCTCCTTAAAAAATAATTCAGCTACCTGAGATGTGCTATATTCCATGGTGATGGAATAAAAGTGGGTAAACTTAGTCAAGCGGTCTACCACCAAAAATATACAATATTATCCTTGTGTCTTGGGAAGCCTTGTAATGAAGTCCATCAATATGCTTCCCCACTTACGCTATGGAATGGGAAGAGATTGTAATAGGCTTGCCAGATGATTATGCTCATATTTATTATGCTGGCAAGTAGTACACCCTATGATGTTGTTCATGACCTCTCCCTTGAGACCTTTCCAGGAACATCTTTCCCTTATATGTATGTATGTCTTAAGATACCCTTGGTTCCCTGCTAATGGTGAGTCATGGAATGCCTGAAGCACTTTCTTCTTTAATGAAGATTCTAGAACTAAATATATCATGCCTTTATAATAAAAAATGTCATCAATGATCCTATACATGTCATCCTGTAACTACGCATCCATCAACTCACATGCAAATTTGTTTTTTGAATACTCCACCAATAGAAGCGATTTCTAGTCCACTGATATTTCGGTCATGGAATAGGTTGAGGGGCTTCTGGAAAAAGCATCTGCCACTACATTATTCTTTCCCTTGACATATTCTATGTCAAATTTATATGCTTAGATATTACTCACCCATATTTGTTTCCTCTCATTAAGGTCTTTCTGTGTAAGGAAGTACTTGAGGTTGTTATGGTCTGTTCTAACCAAAAATTTCACTCCAACTAAATATTGCATGAATTTTTCCAAAGCATGCATTATGGATATCATTTCTTTATCATAAATGGTGTATAGTAGCTTAGGACCCCTCAACTTGTGATTTTCATAGGAAATGGGATGCCTATTCTGCATAAGCACAGCTCCAACACCTTCACCCAATGCATCACACTCCAATATGTAAGGTTGAGAGAAGTCAAGTAAAGATAACACAAGGAAGGTACTCATCACCATTTTCATTTTATCAAATGTTGATTAAGATTCATCACTCAACTCAAATTCTCACTTCCTGGTCAAATAATTTAGGGGTGGCAAAAGTTGGGAAAACCCCTTAACAAACTTCCTATAATAGTTGCAGATGCCCAAAAATCTTTTGAGTTATGTGAGTGTTTTGGGTGTGGACCAATTGATGATGGCCTGAATATTCTCTTGATGAATATGTACCCCCTTTTCTCCAATAATGTGTTCTAGGTAGAGGACACATTATTGGAGCAAAATGAATCAACCGAGAATGGTGAAAAAATAACAAATCTATGGATATCCGGATAATACGTGAGCGGGTGTCAAAAGATGTGGACAGTTAACTGACAGTGGTGCACTGACAGGCGAGCCTTTTAATAATTATCCATCTTTCTGTCATGAATGGTGGCATGTGAAGAGGAAGGATGACGGTGAAAGAAAAAAAGATGGTTTGGTTGGATCTGGGAACTTTGAAGATCTGGTTAGTTGAATTGATGGTTGGTATGGTGATTTATTGTCAATGCGATATTCAATTGGTTGTGAACTTAATGTGGCAATCGAGATCCTATGTATCGTATATTGTTGGTTTGTATTATGGATTTTTTATTGACAGATAAATCCATATTAAATATACTGACAAATCACTTAATGTCCATGTCTAATCATCGACATACTAGATAATCCATGAGTTGGTTATGCAATAATGTCCATGTTTAATCATGGATTGGAAACTCCATGTTTGATTCAATGAGTAGGTAGATTCAATGTCCAAACCTAAGTAGTTTCATTTATTGGAAACAATGGTATCATGTTTCATTTCTCCATTTCATATATGTGGGTGGTTGGGTGATTCAATGAATAAGTGGATTCAATTTCCATATGATTCCAAAGATCAATATAGTTTCCCATAAGAGAAAGGTGGTACTCATAATTGGAGTTTGTACAAGGAAAAAAAAGAAAGGTGGTATTTTCATATAGTTTCCCTTAAGATAAAGGCGGTCCTCATAATTGGAGTTTGTAGAAGGAAAAAAGACAAAGGTGGTAGTTTCATGGTTATGCAAGAGTGAAGCTTTCCACAATGTGGTTATGCAGGAGGGGAGATTTCTACAATGTAATTGTAATAGCACCTTCTTTTTTTTGCAATAACACATTATTTCAAGCAATAACGGGAAAGAAGAGACAAGTGAAATTGATGAATTCAAGAAAGAACAAGAAAGAAGAGACCAGTGAAATTCATGAATTTGTTCAAATGATGCTTAGCGCACAGATTTATGCAGAAGAGAGGTGGTCCTCATAACTCGACTTATGGGATAAAGGTGAAATTTTAGGTTTATGTAGGAGTTGGAATCTTTTTTGAACACCAAAGGTAAAATCTTTGGCAAGTTATTTCAGACGAGAAATGTATGATATAAAAACCCATAGATACATTTGCTTTCGCCAGTTGTACATCTGTATCTCTATGGAAAATATGGTTCTTCAACTGTCTCTTCCCTCCAGAGATATGTTTGAAACCTAAATTAGAAATGGAGTGGATGGTCAAAGTTCCATATATTGAAGTTGTTGATTCTCTTATGTTATATAACTAAATCAAGCTTAGAACCTAGCACTAGTTTGTGTTTTAGATTCCATTCCATAAAGAACCACAAACTTTACTCTCGATTCCCATAGCCATAACATAATTGCATCAAGCTTAGAACCTAGCATTAGCTAAGAATTATAGAGATTGCAAAATGTACTCTGGATTTCCGTTTATGTTACATGATTGAGTTGTATTGTGCTAGACTTAATCACATAGAATACAAACTTTTCATGACCAAGATATTCATCACAGTTTTAATTTAACCCCGAGCTCATTTTGAAACCAATCTTTGTCCTTAACTCTAACAATATGATAGGCTCTCTTCCAAAAATCAGCACAAAATAAGATGCTTACTTCTATCAACGATGATCTGCAATCCTGAGCAGAATATAATTTGAGTGTCAGCTGCTCACTTGAAGATTGCAAAATATTCTCAATGATTGCAAGCTTCATCAAATCTACCAAATCGTTCAATGAAGAAGAAGAAATATAATTATTTTATAATACCATAAGAAGGAGCAGCGTTGACATTCTTTTCTACTACCGATGTCTTTTCTTGTATTCAATTTCAATTTCTCACCTTTGCAACTACTTCTTCTCTTCATCTGCTTAATGCCTTGTGATGTCAATGTGGCTTCTTGTCTGGAATTTGGAATGTATTAGAGAGAAACATTATTATTAATTATTAATTAAAAGTATAGTGATGGGTTATTCAAATTTCAATTTGATCGATCTAAATTGATTTTGAGAGTTCTAATATCATTAGATTGTAGTTTAAAGTTGTTGTGATGGCAACCATATCTTCATGTTTATTAGTTGCCCAAGTCGCGCATTTTCATATATGGTTCTTCAACTATTTGAATTAGAAAGGGAGTAGATGGATAGGGTTCCATATGTTGAAGTTGTTGGTTATATTATGTTTTATAATTGCATCAAGCTTAGAATCTGGAACTAGGTTGTGCTTCAGATTCCAATCCATAAAGAACCAAAAACTTTAATCTCAATTTCCATGGCTTAGAACCTAGCATTAACTAAGAATTTTAGACACTGCAAACTTTACTCTTGATTTCCTTTTTTGTTACCTACTCGAGTTGTATTGTGCTAGACTTAATCACAGAACTACATAATTTTGATTGGGAGATATTCATTATAGTGGAAATTTGACCCCAAAATCACTTTGAAACTAGTCTTTGTCCCTATCTCTAATGATATGATATATTCTCTTCCAAAAAATAGCACAAAAGGGATATCGATAGATAGGTTGCTTGCTTAGTTAAGCGATGATCTCCAGAGAAGAATATAATTTGAGTTCCAACTACTGGCCTTAAGATTGCAAAA
This sequence comes from Picea engelmannii, assembly GCA_009831015.1. Taxonomy (NCBI): domain Eukaryota; kingdom Viridiplantae; phylum Streptophyta; class Pinopsida; order Pinales; family Pinaceae; genus Picea; species Picea engelmannii. Next base: position 229,127 of record ML787614.1, read on the forward strand.
TCTCCTTAGTGATTGCAAGCTTCCTCAAAGTTGCCAAACCTTTAAGCTAAGAAGAAGAAATATATAATTATTTTATAGTTAAGAAAGAGAATTTTTAACATTTTTGTCTGCTACAGATATCTTTAGTATTCCATTCTCTTTTTGCATTCAACTTCAAAAAAGTATTCATTAGTATTCCATTATTTTTTTGTATTCAACTTCAAAAAGGTATTTAGAGAAGAAACAATTATAAGATGCAGTTCATTTTTAATTATGATTAATTATTGATTAAAATTAAAGTGATGGGTTATTCAAATTTCAATTTTATTAAATTAATTAGGAGACGACATAAGCCTAAGTTACATATTTATCATATATGGCTTTTCAAGTGTCTCTATCTCCATGGATATATGTTTTAGAAAGGGAGTAGATGGTCAGGGTTCCATATGTTGAAAGTCTTGGTTCTCTTATATTAAGTTTAGAACCTAGCACTAGTTTGTGCTTTAAATTATTTTCCATAAATAACCATAAACTTTATTCTCTATTTCCATGGCCATAACATAATGGCATCAAGTTTAGAACATAGCAATAGCTAAGAATTATAGATATTTCAAACTTGATTCTTGATTTTCCTTTTTGTTACTTGCTCGAGTTGTATTCTCCTAGACTTAATCACAGAGACTACAGACTTCTCATGGCCGAAATATCCATAATAGTGGAAATTTAACCCTACGCTCATTTTGAAATGGGTCTTTGTCCTTAATCTTAACAATATGATAGGCTCTCTTCCAAAATTTAGCACAAATTGATATCTATAGATAAAATGCTTGCTTGGTTCAACGATGATCTGTAACCCTTAGGAGAATATAATTTGAATGCCAGTTGATGGCCTGAATATTGCAAAGTATCCTCAATGATTTCAAGATTCTATAAAGATTCCAAACCAAAGATAAGAAGAAGAAATGTAATTATTATATAGTCCCATAAGAATAAGTAGTTTTGGCATTCCATTCTCTTCTTGTATTCAACTTAAATTTCTCACCTTTGCAACTGCTTCCACTTTCTGTGTGTTAAATTACTTTTGGCATCAATGTTGGATTATTGTATGGAGGTCTAGAGGTGGGTTGGAACTCTTACCCCATTCTTCCTTCTCCTTTATCTATATTTCCTTACCTCTACATCCACTAGTGCACACATTACTTTATTTTTCGGGCCCATAGTCTGTGGTTTCCCACGTGGCATCTATTTATTGGGTTGTGGGGATGGGCGAGCCCCATCCCACACCCATTCTCCTCATCGCACAAAGTTCCACAATTCACATCCATTTGATCAGATGGAGGAAGTTTGGAGGGTGTCGACGGTAATCAATGGTCATTTTCACAACCCCCCCCCTTGCCCGCCCCTTGCCCCACTGAACATTAACAAGAGGGGGTCTGCAAAGGAAACTGTCGATTTTTTGGCATGTGACATGTTGGCCTATGGTAANTTGGTGGTTTCCAAAAAACATTAGGGTACCCCCTTGCATGATGGTTCCGCTGGTCTAGCTCATGGTTTCACCAGATAGGTGAGCGCCCACCACCGTGATTCCACCTCACCTGCCACTTGTCGTCCTGTCATCTACCACTTCTTCCATTGTTGTCACCGAGGAAGTACACGTCACCACTCTACCATGTTAGCTGACACGTGGAATCCATGTCACGTTGACATCACTGTACATAAAAATAGTCAAATTTTTCCAAATTTCCCATTTTCCTAAATTTTCCAAATTTCCCATTTTCCCAAATTTCCCATTTTCCCAAATTTTCCAAATATTCCCAATTTCACAATTATTTTATTGGGCCATCATTGAAGCTCTGAAATTAATCTCAATGTCTCCAATTTTAGCCCTGTAACCATCGAATCGTCCTCTACACAAGAGTTTTGACCCTTTCATGTCGAATTCCTTCGAATTTACATTACAAAAGTAGGGTTTTTTCCCAATTTCGACCCATTTCACCATGGCGTTATGAAAATCCATAATTTTTCTAATTACAAGTTGAAAATTCCCAATTTGAGATTTAAATTAAGGGGTTTTAATTTTCAACTCATTTTCTTCCAATTACTTGTAAAATCACCTCAATTTCACTACAATAATTTTGTCAAGCAAATTCCAGACGTACTCCAGAAATTCACTCTCTACAATTTATGTTTTCCACACTCTATTATCCGGCCCATGCAAGCTCAATGTTGAAACGGGAGCTCTGATACCACATTGTATCATCCCCAGCTCCAAGTTGGGCCATGCCACATAAAAATTCCAACTCTTATACCATATAATTAAATGAAAATGATCTACATATGAACAAAATTATGTAGGCTACAACAAATATAGACATGCATAATAATATAGGAAAAAATCATAACAAAAATACACAATTATTCACATGGTGATTAAATCAAACACATATAAGACACTTATATTTTGTAAAAAGTCACCAATTGCTTGCAGATCTCATACTTTCCTCCCATCCATAGACTATGCTGCTCATAAACTCTCAACGAAAAGTCACCCCCGAGATAGGGCTAAAACTCTACCTGAGCAAAGGAATCCTAAGACACACTAAGGTGTTATATCAACAACAAAAATGCTCAGATTAAGGTGCCAACTCTAACATAAAATATACATCCCCTCATTCCCCACATGCATGTCCCACCCCAAGAAGTGTTCCCCTTCTCTACTCAACAATCTTTTTGTTTCCCCGCTTCCTTCCCAAGGCTTCAACAACAATCCAGATAGGAATTCTCAGAGCTCTGTAGTTGCATACTAGCTCCCCGATAAAACAATTCCTAGCATTTCTCCCACCTGGAGAGAATGATCACGGTCATGACAACTTGCTTCTTCAATAACACACATACCTGACAACCCACCTCTTCAACTCAATTACTGAGGTTCTTGGTTGAAAACAACTCCAAAGCTTCCCAAGTACAGGTATGAATGGTGGATGCAGGAAGGTACGAATGAAAAGAGTGGATGATCAGAATAATGAAAGGATAATGGGAAAATTTACTAAGATTCCACTTTATATTTTCATGTTCCCAAATGAACACTTGTCATGTCGGGAACTACCTTGTCCCCACTTTGTCCCCCACACTTGGGTGATACGTTCCTCATCATTTGGAAATTAGGATATATTTATATTCATAACTTATAATTTAGACTTTTAGGAATATTAATATAATATTCCTTTGGGATTAAGCCCCCTTGGCTTAGCCCCTCTTCTTAAACTCTTAGCCCTCATTTCCATTTCTAGTGGAGTTTATCCCCCCATACTCTTTTGTCTAGTTGTTCTGCAGTGCAGTGATGTATTTTTATTGATATCCGAGTGTGATTACATATTACAATGGTAGGATCACTAGCCTTTTAGCATCTGGATATCTAGCCTAATAACCACACATGCACCTTGGGCTCAAATTACATATACAAAGGCACTCTGGCCCAAAATGCCCTGGCTCACCAGCTTATATGTACATTACAATTGGGGTTCAGGCTAGGGGTATTACATCATTGCTACCAAGAGAACCGTATGTTTTTCAACAACACCATCCAATGTAAACATGGTCTTACAGACCCATTTGCATTTCAATGCATTATTTCCTTGTGAACATAGAACCAATTCCCAAGTCTTATTTTTCAACGAGGAATTATATTCTTGGGTGATCACAATTTCTTGTTTAGGCCTATCATGTGCATCTGCATTTGTTTTAGGATCGCATACATATTTAGCATATGTACTATTAATGAGAGAGGAGATTTTATGCTAAGCAAGATAGGTATGAATGTTAGCTTAGGTTTATATCCCTTTACTCTTACAACCAAATATTTAGAATTGAATCTTTGAGATTTGGAATTTCTTTTAAAAATATGCAATTTTTATGTTTTATAATATTTATATCAACGAACAAATAAAGAATTAAATAATAAAACATTAACTCAATAAAAGGAACTTTAAAACATGTTGAAAATAATGTAAATTGAATAGAAGAATAAGTCTGAAATCAAGGCATACTATTGATCCAAAATATGAGAAAGTAATTAGCAAATAAACTTTATTAAAGACCAATCTAAATTACAAAACAAACTATCTTTACAAATCCCTGTGAGGATCAAGACCAAATATGTTCTTAAAAGTAAAATATGTAATAAGAGTCATACAAAGGAAACTAGTGCCAAAAGAAAGATATATAATAACAATATATAATCTGGATCTCTTCAAGAGACATAAATATCATCATCAAACTATGCAAAATTAACACTACTTAGCTCTAAATCTGGCTAGAACTTCTAAAAAGTGGAAACAAGATACAAAAGAAACAAATAACCTTGAAGAACACCACAGGTCAATGCCACTCTATCTTTCTTCGCCACCTTTCAAGAAATCCATGATGTCAACAAGACAATTTAGTTCTCTTTAAATTTATAATGGAAATTAATAAGAATTATAAACTCGCTTTCAAAGCTTAAGCATACCTTCACATCAAATTTTCTCTTCTCGATTCATGACTTCTCTTCCTTTTTATCTTGGCACCAAGCAATTGTGTAGTTCAACTAACTTTTAATTTATTTTAATTTTAATTTTGAGAGAGAATAAAATTGTTTTATGGTAAATGTCACGAATGTATTTTAAATATTTTAACTAAAAGTAAGTGGGGCCAACTTTATTGCATATCAAATTTATCCTTGTAACTCTCATAATAAAAACAATTAGCATATATGGCAGAAAACATAACTCAATATCATCATAAACATAATCATCATCAAAACAATTGTGCCTCCCTTAATCAAAATACATGATATTTTAAGTTTCAAAACTAAATACCATATAATCATTGTCATCCCTTTAACCATGTCTCTAATATCCAGAAAATAAGAAATGTCATAACATAAAGCTAGAAAAGCTCAGGGTGCTTATCTCTGAAACAAATCTATCTTTTGCCTTCATAATCTATCTTCACTAGTTGTAATTTTGACTGTTTATAAGTGCATTAAGATTAATTAGTACTCTATACCTCAATATGTTTCTTCCCTTTGTCACACGAAATCTTGGGAAGAGGTATTTTTCCATTCTTTAGGGAAGAGTGAGCAACAAAGGCAATTGAAGAAACAATAAGTGTTGAAACATGTGGTAAGGGTGCATATTTGGGGCTAGTAGTCCAATGAGAAATACCAGAGGGGGGGTATAGGGTTGTTTTTCCATCCATTGTCCATAGGATGAAGATGGGGTTCTAGAACATCCATAATACTTGGATGGGGTTGCAAGGGCACATTAAGAGGAGAAAATGGTTGTGGAAAAGTTGGCTGCCCACCCAAGTCTAGGTGATCGGTCTGTACACGCTGACTAAAATTCTAAGAGTCATCATCAAAATGATTAAAAATATTATCTTCTTATTTCTTCATTCTTGCTAGAACATATTGAGTCTTTTTTCTATCCCTCTGTTATTTCCTCCGCTGCCCCTACTAAAGAAACTCATCTATTGTCATTTCATAAAATCAATCAATATCTTGAAGTAATATGCAACATGCAGAAAAACATACTTTGATCAATTATGTTGAATATGATTAACAAGGCTCGAACTGTAGCATAGAAGAAAAAACATGCAATAGGGGAAATAAAAGGGAATTTATTTATCAAATAGGAAGGAAAACTCATGCATACTCGCCCATATTCTCTTTTATACTCCAGTCTCTTATTTCCATTTAAAATCCTCTTCAAAACTTCATTACAAGAATCATATGGTATTCAATTTTCATGCCAGATACTATATCAATCTTCGATAAAAATAACAATAGGGGACGACATATATAAGGAAGTGAAAAATGGAAGGTATGAGGGACTATAATAACTTTCTCATGCTATAAAAAATTATGTGTGTAAGAGTTCATTTTTAAATTTTGGAGTCATTTAACTTTATAAAACCAAGAATACATTGAGTAGAATCATGGAATATCACATGGAAAGTGATAATATGAATGACGAGGTATAGTATGTGCATCAAAATCACAATTCTATCCTTCTACTCAAGCGATAAATTATCATTGTATATCCATGCTCAAAAGCATCGTTGAGTTTCGTTAAGTTCAAATATCACTATGTATGTTACTTTATTTTAGGATCGTCGAGTTCAAATATTAAACTCTTCTACTCTATATGCTTTTATGACAAATTTGTTTTCAATATTTCACCAAATTCACAACGATGGGTTGGCCATAGTTCATGGTGGGATGCATATGTTTTATTAAAAAAACTTAATTATGTTATTAATTGTATTTAAAGCATTGTCGCCATCATCCATCAGTACAGAAAGCACCATGGAGAGGATTTCTCAATGATCACCAAACCAATGTTTACTATTTTTTATTAAATGGTTAAATGACATGTCATCGATACCTGGAATTAAAAATGCTCTGAAGAGCCTGTATCACAATTAAACGAAAATCCATATAATGAATTAGATATTTTTTTGCATACAACTTTATCTTCACAAATTTGGCAATCCACTTGTTGACTCGAAGTTTTAGAGACTCGCAACTAGTAGCCATCAAATTAAGTGATGCATTGTTAAGTTAAATGTGTCACAATGCATTCGGAGTGGAGTGCATTGATTGTAATAATTGTTATTTAAAGGTTTATAGTGCTCTCTGAGACCATTAAAATGAATCAACCATGAATTGTGAAAAAAATAACAAATCTATGGATGTCCGGATAGGATGTGAGTGGGTGTCAAAATATTTGGATAGTTAATTTACAAGAAATCCTACGTTTAATACTTATCCATCTTTTTTTCATTAATGGAAACATGTGCGGAGGAAGGATGATGGTGAAAGAAAAGAAGATGGTTTGGTTGGATCAGGGAGCTTTGAAGATCGGGTTAGGTGAGTTGATGTTTGGTATGGTGAATTATTATCATCACCCATTAGGATATTCAACTCAGTGTTAACTAAATGTGGCAATCGAGATCGTATGTATAGTATATTGTTGGATAGTATCATGGATGTTTTATTGTTCATTGTATAGTGAATATCTTATTGACAGTTGTATCCATATTAAATATGTTGGGTATGTGTTATATTCTTTGTACGAGTAGTAGTGTCATATATTTAGGTGGTTTACCGATATAAATTGATTCGAAAAAAAAAAAATTGCCTTGGAAAACATGTCACATATTTAGGTGGTTTTTCGGCACATGGTTTCTTTGCCGATGGTTTTCTATTTCCGGTTAAGGAATTAGGGTTGTTGACTAATCCAGGTCATTGAGTTAGGGTTTTGGATGTTACTGGCTCCTATATGTATATTGTATTGTAAACAATGTATCGCAATGAATGAATATAGAATATGTTGTTTTTCTCGGTTTGGGTTTCTAGGTAAAAAATCTATGTGTAATGTTTGTATTTTCCATTGTATATTTTCTGTTCTTTTACTGAAAATTTGTTTGTAATAAATATTGTACAAGGTTAAAATCTACAAAATATACTAACAAATCACTTAATTTCCATGATTAATCATGGACATGTACTCAAGAACCCATCTGTTAGATTTTCAATAATGTTCATGTTTAATCATCCATTGGAATCTCCATGTTTGATTCGGTGGCTTTAATGTCCAAACCCAAGAAATTTCATTTATTGAAAACAAGGGTATCATTATTCATTTATACATTTCATATATGTGGGTGGCGGGGTGATTCAATGCTCGAGTGGATTAAATTTCCATATGAACTGAGAGATCAATATAGTTTCATGTAAGATAAAAGTGGTTCTCATAATTGAATTTTTCTATAGGAAAAAAGAGAAAAGTGATAGTTTCATGGTTATCCAAGAGTTAAGATCTTCTTTGAATGGGAAGAGGTAAGAACTTTTCACAATGTAATGGTGATAACACCTTTTCGCAATACCACATTATTTTAGGCAGGAAGAAGAAAGAGATTTTTTAACATTTTGTTCTGCTACAGATATCTTTAGTATTCCATTCTCTTTTTGCATTCAACTTCAAAAAAGTATTCATTAGTATTCCATTATTTTTTTGTATTCAACTTCAAAAAGGTATTCAGAGAAGAAACAGTTATAAGATGTAGTTCATTTTTAATCATTATTAATTATTGATTAAAATTAAACTGATGGGTTATTCAAATTTCAATTTTATTAAATTAATTAGGAGATGACATAAGCCTAAGTTGCATATTTATCATATATGGATTTTCAAGTGTCTTTATCTCCATGGATATATGTTTTAGAAAGGGAGTAGATGGTCAGGGTTCCATATGTTGAAAGTGTTGGTTCTCTTATATTTAGTTTAGAACCTAGCACTAATTTGTGCTTTAAATTATTTTCCATAAATAACCATAAACTTTATTCTTTATTTCCATGGCCATAACATAATGGCATCAAGTTTAGAACATAAAAGTAGCTAAAAATTATAGATATTGCAAACTTGACTCTTGATTTTCCTTTTTATTACTTGCTCGGGTTGTATTCTCCTAGACTTAATCACAGAGACTACAAACTTCTCATGGCTGAAATATTCATAATAGTGGAAATTTAAACCTAGGCTCATTTTGAAATGGGTCTTTGTCCTTAATCCTAACAATATGATAGGCTCTCTTCCAAAAATTATCACAAATTGATATCTATAGATAAAATTCTTGCTTGGTTCAACGATGATCTGTAACCCTTGGGAGAATATAATTTGAATGTCAGTTGATGGCCTGAATATTGCAAAGTATCCTCAATGATTTCAAGATTCTACAAATATTCCAAACCAAAGATAAGAAGAAGAAATGTAATTATTATATAGTCCCATAAGAATAAGTAGTTTTGACATTCCATTGTCTTCTTGTATTCAACTTAAATTTCTCACCTTTGCGACTGCTTCCACTTTTTGTGTGCTAAATGCCTTTTGGCATCAATGTCGGATTATTGTATGGAAGTCTAGAGGTGGGTTGGAACTCTTACCCCATTCTTCCTTCTCCTTTATCTATATTTCCTTACCTCTACATCCACTAGCGCACACATTACTTTATTTTTTGGGCCCATAGTCTGTGGTTTCCTACGTGGCATCTATTTATTGGGTTGTGGGGATGAGCGAGCCCCATCCCGCACCCATTCTCCTCATCGCGCAAAGTTCCACAATGCACATCCATTTGATCAGATGGAGGAAGTTTGGAGGGTGTCGACGATAATCAACGGTCATTGTCGCATCCCCCTGCCCGCCCCTTGCCCCACTGAACAATAACAAGAGGGGTTCCGCAAAGGAAACTGTCGATTTTTTGGCATGTGACATGTTGGCCTATGGTAAATTGCACCCGCCCACCCCCCCACTTGGTGGTTTCCAAAAACATCAGGGTACCCCCCTGCATGAGACAGGTGAGCGCCCACCATCCTGATTCCACCTCACCTGCCACTTGTCATCATGCCATCTACCACCTCTTCCATTGTTGTCACCGAGGAAGTACACGTCACCCCTCTACCATGTTAGCTGACATGTGGACTCCACGTCACGTTGACGTCACTGTACATAAAAATAGTCAAATTTTTCCAATTTTTCCAAATTTCCCATTTTCCTAAATTTTCCAAATTTCCCATTTTCCCAAATTTTCCAAATATTCCCAATTTCACAATTATTTTATCGGGCCATCATTGAAGCTCTGTAATTAATATCAATGTCTCCAATTTCAGCCCTGTAACCATCGAATCAGCCTCTACACAAGAGTTTTGACCCTTTCATGTTGAATTCCTTTGAATTTACATTACAAAAAGTAGGGCTTTTTCCCAATTTCGACCCATTTCACCATGGTGTTATGCAAATCCATAATTTCGCTAATTACAAGTTGAAAATTCCCAATTTGAGATTTAAATTAAGGGCTTTTAATTTTCAACTCATTTTCTTCCAATTACTTGTAAAATCACCTCAATTTCACTACAATAATTTTGTCAAGCAAATTGCAGACGTACTCCAGAAATTCACTCTCTGCAATTTTTGTTTTCCACACTCTATTATCCGACCCATGCAAGCTCAGTGTTGAAACGAGATCTCTGATACCACATTGTATCATCCCCAACTCCAAGTTGGGCCATGCCACATAAAAATTCCAACTCTTATACCATATAATCAAATGAAAATGCTCTACATATGAACAAAATTATGTAGGCTACAACAAATATAGACATGCATAATAATATAGGAAAAACTCATAACAAAAATACACAATTATTCACACGGTGATTAAATCAAACACATATAAGACACTTATCTTTTGTAAAAAGTCACCAACTACTTGCAGATCTCATACTTTCCCCCCATCCGTAGACTATGTTGCTCATAAACTCTCAATGACAAGTCACCCCCGAGATAGGCCTAAAACTCCACCTAAGCAAAGGAATCCTAAGACACACTAAGGTGTTATATCAACAACAAAAATGCTCAAATTAAGGTGCCAACTCTAACATAAAATATACATCCCTGCATTCCCCACATGCATGTCCCACCCCAAGAAGTCTTCCCCTTCTCTACTCAACAGTCTTTTGGTTTCCCTGCTTCCTTTCCAAGGCTTCAACAACAATCCAGACAGGAATTCTCAGAGCTATGTAGTTGCATACTAGCTCCCCGGGAAAACAATTCCTATCATTTCTCCCACCTGGAGAGAACTATCACGGTTCTGACAACCTGCTTCTTCAATAACACACATACCTGACAACCCACCTCTTCAACTCAATTACTGAGTTTTCTGGTTGAAAACAACTCCAAAGCTTCCCAAGTACAGGTACGAATGGTGGATGTAGGAAGGTACGAATGAAAAGAGTGGATGATTGGAATAATAAAAGGATAATGGGAAAATTTACTAAGATTCCACTTTATATTTTCATGTTCCCAACTGAACACTTGTCATGTTGGGAACTACCTTGTCCCCACTTTGTCCCCCACACTTGGGTGATACGTTCCTCATCATTTGGAACTTAGGATATATTTATATCCATAACTTATACTTTAGACTTTTAGGAATATTAATATAATATTCCTTTGGGACTAAGCCCCCTTGGCTTAGCCCCTCTTCTTAAACTCTTAGCCCCCATTTCAATTTCTAGTGGAGTTTATCCCCCCATACTCTTTTGTCTAGTTGTTCTGCAGTGCAGTGATGTAATTTTATTGATATCCGAGTGTGATTACATATTACAATGGTAGGATCACTAGCCTTTTAGCATCTGGATCTATGGCCTAATAACCACACATGCACCCTGGCCTCAAAATACATATACAAAGGCACTCTGGCCCAAAATTCCCTGGCTCACCAGCTTATATGTACATTACAATTGGGGTGCGATCTAGGGGTATTACATCATTACTACCAAGAGAACCGTATGTTTTTCAACAACACCATCCAATGTAAACATGGTCTTACAGACCCATTTGCATTTCAATGCATTATTTCCTTGTGAACATAAAACCAATTCCCAAGTCTTATTTTCAACGAGGAATTATATTCTTGGGTGATCACAATTTATTGTTTAGGCCTATCATGTGCATCTGCATTTAATTTAGGATCACATACATATTTAGCGTATGTACTATTAATGAGAGAGGAGATTTTATGCTAAGCAAGATAGGTATGAATGTTAGCTTAGGTTTATATCCCTTTACTCTTACAACCAAATATTTAGAATTGAATCTTTGAGATTTGGAATTTCTTTTAAAAATATGCAATTTTTATGTTTTATAATATTTATATCAACGAACAAATAAAGAATTAAATAATATAACATTAACTCAATAAAAGGAACTTTAAAACATGTTGAAAATAATGTAAATTGAATAGAAAAATAAGTCTGAAATCAAGGCATACTAGTGATCCAAAATATGAGAAAGTAATTATCAAATAAACTTTATTAAAGACCAATCTGAATTACAAAACAAACTATCTTTACAAATCCCTTCGAGGATCAAGACCAAATATGTCCTTAAAAGTAAAAGATGTAATAAGAGTCATACAAAGGAAACTAGTGCCAAAAGAAAGATATGTAATAACAATATATAATCTGGATCACTTCAAGAGACATAAATATCATCATCAAACTATGCAAAATTAACACTACTTAGCACTAAATCTGGCCAGAACTTCTAAAAAGTGGAAACAAGATACAAAAGAAACAAATAACCTTGAAGAACACCACAGGTCAATGCCACACTATCTTTCTTTTCCACCTTTCAAGAAATCCATGATGGCAACAAGACAATTTAGTTCTTTATAAATTTATAATGGAAATTAATAAGAATTATAAACTCGCTTTCAAAGCTTAGGCATACCTTCACATCAAATTTTCTCTTCTCGATTCATGACTTCTCTTCCTTTTTATCTTGGCACCAAGCAATTGTGTAGTTCAACTACCTTTTAATTTATTTTAATTTTAATTTTGAGAGAGAATAAATCTGTTTTATGGTAAATGTCACGAATGTATTTTAAATATTTTAACTAAAAGCAAGTGGGGCCAACTTTATTGCATATCAAATTTATCCTTGAACTCTCATAATAAAATAATTAGCATATAAAGCAGAAAACATAACTCAATATCATCATAAACATAATCATCATCAAAACAATTGTGCCTCCCTTAATCAAAATACATGATATTTTAAGTTTCAAAATTAAATACCATATAATCATTGTCATCCCTTTAACCATGTCTCTAATATCCAGAAAATAAGAAATGTCATAACATAAAGCTAGAAAAGCTCAGGGTGTATATCTCTGAAAGAAATCTATCTTCTGCCTTCATAATCTATTTTCACTGGTTGTAATTTTGATTGTTTATAAGTGCATTGAGATTAATTAGTGCTCTATACCTCAATATGTTTCTTCCCTTTGTCACACGAAATCTTGGGAAGAGGTATTTTTCCATTCTTTAGGAAAGAGTGAGCAACAAAGGCAATTGAAGAAACAATAAGTGTTGAAACATGTGGTAAGGGTGCATCTTTGGGGCTAGTAGTCCAATGAGAAATACCAGAAGGGGGGGTACAGGGTTGTTTTTCCATCCATCGTCCATAGGATGAAGAGGGGGTTGTAGAATATCCATAATACTTGGATGGGGTTGCAAGGCACATTAAGAGGAGAAAATGGTTGTGGAAAAGTTGGCTGCCCACCCAAGTCTATGTGATCGGTCTATACACGCTAACTAAAATTCTAAGAGTCATCATCAAAATGATTGAAAATATTATCTTCTTATTTCTTCCTTCTTGCCATAACATATTGAGTCTTTTTTCTATCCCTCTGTTATTTCCTCTGCTGCCCCTACTAAAAAAACTCATCTATTGTCATTTCATAAAATCAATCAATATCTTGAAGTAATATGCAACATGCAGAAAAACATACTTGATCAATTATGTTGAATATGATTAACAAGGCTCGGATTGTAGCATAGAAGAAAAAACATGCAATAGGGGAAATAAAAGGGAATTTATTGATCAAATAGGAAGGAAAGCTCATGCCTACTTGCCCATATTCTCTTTTAAACTCCAGTCTCTTATTTCCATTTAAAATCCTCTTCAAAACTTCATTACAAGAATCATACGGTATTCAATTTTCATGCCAGATACTACATCAATCTTCGATAAAAATAACAACAAGGGACGACATATATAAGGAAGTGAAAAATGGAAGGTATGAGGGACTATAATAACTTTCTCATGCTATAAAAAATTATGTGTGTAAGAGTTAATATTTAAATTTTGGAGTCATTTAACTTTATAAAACCAAGAATACATTGAGTGGAATCATGGAATATCACATGGAAAGTGATAATATGAATGACGAGGTCTAGTATGTGCATCGAAATCACAATTCTATCCTTCTACTCAAGTGATAAATTATCATTGTATATTCATGCTCAAAAGCATCGTTGAGTTTCGTCGAGTTCAAATATCACTATGTATGTTACTTTATTTTAGGATCGTCAAGTTCAAATATTAAACTCTTCTACTCTATGCCTTTATGACAAATTTATTTTCAATATTTCACCAAATTCACAACGATGGGTTGGCCATAGTTCATGGTGGGATGCATATGTTTTATTAAAAAAACTTAATTATGTTCTTAATTGTATATAAAGCATTGTCGCCATCATCCATCAGTACATAAAGTACCATGGAGAGTATTTCTCAATGATCACCAAACCAATGTTTACTATTTTTTATTAAATGGTTAAATGACATGTCATCGATACCTGGAATTAAAAATGTTCTGAAGAGCCTATATCACAATTAAACGAAAATCTATATAATGAATTAGATATTTTTTTGCATACAACTTTATCTTCATAAATTTGGCAATCCACTTGTTGACTCGAAGTTTTAGAGACTTGCAACTAGCAGCCATCAAATTGGAATCTTGGTGACATTCACACGTTCAAGCAATTAAGTGATGCATTGTTAAGTTAAATGTGTCACAATGCATTCGGAGTGGAGTGCATTGATTGTAATAATTGTTATTTAAAGGTTTATAGTGCTCTCTGAGACCATTAAAATGAATCAACCATGAATTGTGAAAACAATAACAAATCTATGGATGTTCGGATAGGATGTGAGTGGGTGTCAAAATATTTGGATAGTTGATTTACAAGAAATCCTACGTTTAGTACTTATCCATCTTTTTTTCATTAATGGAAACATGTGCGGAGGAAGGATGATGGTGAAAGAAAAGAAGATGGTTTGGTTGGATCTGGGAACTTTGAAGATCAGGTTAGGTGAGTTGATGTTTGGTATGGTGAATTATTATCATCACTCATCAGGATACTCAACTCAGTGTTAACTAAATGTGGCAATCGAGATCGTATGTATAGTATATTGTTGGATAGTATCATGGATGTTTTATTGTTCATTGTATAGTGGATATCTTATTGACAGTTATATCCATATTAAATATGTTGGGTATGTGTTATATTCTTTGCACGAATAGTAGTGTCATATATTTAGGTGGTTTATCGATATAAATTGATTCGAAAAAAAAAATTGCCTCGGAAAATGTGTCACATATTTAGGTGGTTTTTCGGCACATGGTTTCTTTGCTGATGGTTTTCTATTTCCGGTTAAGGAATTAAGGTTGTTGACTAATCCAGGTCATTGAGTTAGGGATTTGGATGTCATTGGCTCCTATATCTATATTGTATTGTAAACAATGTATCACAATGAATGAATATAAAATATGTTGGTTTTCCCGGTTTAGGTTTTTAGAGGAAAAATCTATGTGTAATGTTTGTATTTTCCATTGTATATTTTCTGTTCTTTTATTGAAAATTTGTTTGTAATAAATATTGTACAATGTTAAAATCTACAAAATATACTAACAAATCACTTAATTTCCATGATTAATCATGGACATGTACTCAAGAACCCATCTGTTAGATTTGCAATAATGTCCATGTTTAATCATCCATTGGAATCTCCATGTTTGATTCGGTGCTTTGGTCGCTTTTAATCATCCATTGGAATCTCCATGTTTGATTCGGTGCGTTAGTCGCTTTAATGTCCAAACCCAAGCAATTTCATTTATTGAAAACAAGGGTATCATTATTCATTTATACATTTCATATATGTGGGTGGCGGGGTGATTCAATGCTCGAGTGGATTAAATTTCCATATGAACTGAGAGATCAATATAGTTTCATGTAAGATAAAAGTGGTCCTCATAATTGAATTTTTCTATAGGAAAAAAGAGAAAAGTGATAGTTTCATGGTTATCCAGGAGTTAAGATCTTCTTTGAATAGGAAGAGGTAAGAACTTTTCACAATGTAATGGTAATAACACCTTTTCGCAATACCACATTATTTTAGGCAGGAAGAAGAAAGAAGATACCATTGAAATTGATGAATTTGTTCAATTGATACTTGGCACACATGTTTCTGGAACAGAAAGGTTATCCTCATAAATCAAGTTTCATGTATGTTAAAGGCATAATTTGAGGTTTATGTAGGATTTGGAAGCTTTTTCGAACACCCAAAGGTAAAATCTTTGGCAGGGGATTTCAAGCTAGAAATGTATGATATAAAAACCAGTAGATACATCTGCCTTCGCCAGTTGTAAATTTGTATCTCTATCTGGAAAATATGGTTCTTCAATTGTCTCTTTCTCTCCGAAGATATGTTTGAAAACTAAATTAGAAAGGGAGTATATGGTCAGGGTTCCATATGTGTAATTTGTGCATTCTCTTATGTTTTATAATTAAATCAAGCTTAGAACCTAGCATTACATTGTGCTTCAAATTCAATTCCATAAAGAACCACAAACTTTACTCTCGATTTCCATGGCCATAACATAATTGCATCAAGCTTACAACGTAGCACTAGCTAAGAATTACAAAGATTTCAAACTTTATTCTTGATTTCCCTTTTGTTACCTGCTTGAGTTGTAATGTGATAGACTTAATCACAAAGACTACAAACTTCTCATGACCAACATATACATCACCGTGGAAATTTAACCTTGATTTCATTTTGAAATCAGCCTTTGTCCTTAACCCTAACGATATGATAGGCTCTCTTCCAAAAATTAGCACAAAATGATATCAATAGATAGGACGTTGGCTTCGTTCACCGATGATCTATAATCCTGAGCATAATATAATTTGAGTGTTAGTTGTTGGCCTGAAGATTGCAAAAATTCATCAATGATTACAAGCTTCTTCAAAGCTACCAAACCATTAAGCTAAGAAGAATAAATATAAGTATTTTATGGTCCCATAAGAAGGAGCAACGTTGATATTATTGTCTGCTGCATATATCTTTTATTCTATTCAACTTCAATTTTCTCACTTTTGCAACTACTTCTGCTTTTTTTGCTTTCTGTCTGCTTAATCCCTTTTGACATCAATGTTTTCTTCTTGTTTGGAATGTATTATCAATAGAAAATTATTTAGAGGGAAACATTATTTTTAATTATTAATTAAAATTATAGTGATGGGTTATTCCAATTTTAATTTGATCGATCTAAATTGGTTCAAAGAGTTTTAATATCATTAGATTGTAATTCACAGTTGTTGGGATGGCAACCATATCTTCCCATTTATTAGTCCTTGACGAAATTGCATATTTATCATATATGGTTCTTAAATTGTTTGTATCTCAGGGAGATATGTTTCAACATTGAATTAGAAATGGAGTAGATGGATCTAGGGTTCTATATGTTGAATTTATTGGTTATTTTATTTTTTATAATTGCATCAAGCTTATAACTAGCACTAGGCTTTCCTTCACTGTCTATTTCATAAAAAACCACAAACTTTACTCTCAATTTCCATGATGGTAACATAATTGCATCAAGATTAGAACCTAGCACTATCTAAGAATTACAGAGACTGCAAAATTTACTCTTCATTTCCCTTTTTGTTACCTGCTCAAGTTGTACTATGCTAGACTTAATCACAGAAACTACGAACTTCTCATGATGGAGATATTCATTATAGTGGCTCATTTTGAAACCGATATTTATCCTTAACCTTAATGATATGATAGGTTCTCTTCCAAAAATTAGCATGAAGGGATATTGATAGATAGGATGCTTGCTTCACTCAGCGATGATCTGTAATCCTAAGCAGAATATAATTTGAATGCCAGATATTGGCCTGAATATTGAAAAATATCCTCAATGACTGCAAAGCTTCCTCAAAGCCGCCAAACCCTTAATCTATGAAGAAGAACTATAATTATTTTATATTCCCATAAGAAGGAGCATTTTTGGCATTCTTTTATGCTATGAGAAATCTTTAGTATTCCATTCTCTTCTTGAATTCAACTTCAAAAAATTATTTAGAGAAACAATTCTAAGATGTAGTTTATATTTAATTATTAATTAAAATTATAGTGATGGGTTATTCAATTTTCAATTTTATCATATAAATTGATTCGGAAGAGATGGCATAGATTGTGGTTTACAATTGTTGGGATGGAAACCATATCTACCTATTTATTTGTCCCCGCCCAAGTTGCATATTTATCATATTTATTAGTCCTTGTCGAAGTTGCATATTTATCATATATGGTTATTCAAATGTCTCTATCTCCTTAGAGATATATTTGAAAATTGAATTAGAAGTTGCATATTTATCATATATGGTTCTTCAAGTGTTTCTATTTCCCCATAGATATGTTTGAAAACATAATTAGAAAGGGACTAGATGGATAGGGTTCCATATGTTGAAGTTGTTGGTTTGCTTATGTTAAGTTTAGAACCTAGCACTAGTTTGTGTTTCAAATTATATTCCATAAAGAACCACAAACCTTACTCTCGATTTCCATGGCCATAACATAATTGCATCAATCTTAGAATGTAGCAATAGATAAGAATTACAGAGCTGATTGCAAACTTTACTCTTGATTTCCCTTTTTGTTACCTACTTGGGTTTTATTGTCTTAGACTTAACCACAGAGACTACAAATTTCTTATGGTTGAGATATTCATCATAGTGGCAATTTAACCCTGGGCTAATTTTGAAACTGTATGTTGTCCTTATCCCTAATGATATGATAGGATCTCTTCCAAAAATTGGCACAAAATGGTATCTATAGACAATATGCTTGCTTCGTTCAACGATGATTTGTAACCATTAGGAGAATATAAAATTTAAATGCAAAATCTCCTCAATGATAAAAATCTTCTTCAAATCTATCAAATCATTAAGCTAAGAAGAATAAATATAATCATTTTATAGTCCCATAAGAAGGAACATATTTGACATTCTTTCCTACTCAGGATATCTTTAGTATTCCATTCTCTTCTTGTATTCAACTTCAATTTCTCACATTTGAAAATACTTCCACTTTCTGTCTGCTAAATTATTTTTGGCATCAATGTCGGCTTCTTGTCTAGAGATCTAGAGGTGGTTTGGCCAGAAATTGGGTGGTTGATTAGTGAGATTCCAAATTTTGTCAGTGGTTATCCATTCCATGTGATGAGAAGGTCTAGAAAAAGTAACATCATCTCCCATTAGCTTTGAATCCTTTTTAAAATATATATTATTTTTTATGGTGTTATCAAAGGTTGTTGAAAGCACATATGTTGGTTCTTTAGCAATAACATGCCTCAGCTTGAGATCATTGTCAATTGAGCTTCATCCTAGTTATCATTTGAATAACAATTAGATTTTGAGTGAAAAAATATGATAGAAATAATGTAATTAGCACTATTTATATGCTAAGTGCATAATAGATTTACACTGAATGAAGACAATGTAGTTGGCGGCTTAAAAACAATATAGCAAACAAATTCACTTATGCTTAAAAAAACATGAAATTTTATTTATTGATCAATGAAATGAAAAATGATTCTAACTTATCTTTCACTTTGCAATTTCTCTTATTATGCACTTTCACTTTTTCAAGTTCTCTTATTATGTACTGAACAAAATGGAAAAACTCTGATTTGGTATGTAGTGTGATCTAAAGGCTTTAAACCTTGATATTCCTTCCCAACAAAAGATTTTATTCTTTCTTGTTTATCTTGGGAGTGGTTATTGTTTTTGTATGTATATATAAACTACAAAGTGTAATGACATTGAATAATTTAATCATGTAGCAAATAATTTTTTTTATAAGGTAATTTGTTGAAATTTGATGATTAAAAAAATATTTTGATAATACAAATTTACAATTTTTGGATTTTTTTATACAAATAAGCTTTTAGATATCTATTTTCTATTATCTATAATAGAGATTCAAAATTTATATAAACATCGAAGTCATAATGTGTTCAGTGGTGTACATAAAAGGCTTGTGTGTTGACAAAAATGTGTTGCAAGACTAAGCACTGTGAGTTCTTGTTGTTGAAAATGTAAGAAATGTCGTGTTAAAGTCAATACATCAAATAACCAAACAATAAATCTCATTTTCTAACCAAACAATAAATGATAAATCTCATTTTTTTTTTTATCGAAAGAACATTAAGTTTTATACTCAACTACAATTCATATTCATATTGAGATTTTTATTTTCAATTTTTTTTTACTTGTCCTAAGCTTAATTTTAATTCCATTGCAATTTATATTTTTAGAATAACGCATATTTTCCTTTATTTTTTCCTTTATTTTACAATTTGATATTATTATAATTTGTAATCACTCTATTTTCGTTTATTGTATAACTTGATACCAAAATAACTAACTGCATTGTACTAAATATTTCCCGTGCTAAAATGTTCTCCATATATTCACGAGCACAGCTTCTTAAAACAACTTATGTTTAAAAATACCTTGTAAAACATGTGTATATATAAGAAAAATGTGAAGACTATTGTTACATACGCAAGAGAGACCTTACAAATAAAGATATGTTAAAGGAGGAAGGAGTTGGTTTTTTAATTCATTAAATTCAAATATGCAAGAGAGACCTTACAAAAAAATTAACAAAAATATGTTACACGAGGAAGGAGAGAGACCTTACAAAAAAAATTAACAAAAATATGTTACACGAGGAAGGAGTTGGTTATTTAATTCATTAAATTCAAATACTGCTAAAGTTTCGTGGAAATTACATCATATCCCATTTTGTCTTTTTAAATTGTATGCAACAAATACTACTATGACTACGGATTGATACAGGCGTACTTTATTATAATTTCAATCAAGTGTTGATAGAAACTATCAATTGCCTTGTGAGCAGAGGATAGTTAAATGTTTTGTATACAGAAGATATTTACTGGTATTGCAGACAAAGTATAATTTTCCTAATTATATCTTATATAAAATCGCACTCTACAGAATAAAATATTGTTCTTAAATATAACTGTGATTCTAATTCGAGTAACCAGTAATATAGATTTATCATTAGTTTCCTTTTTCCTCACATATATGGGTAGTCTACATTTATTCATATTCAGTTATAACAAGGTAATGACCTTTTTAATAGCCTTTTCACAATGATTTTTTCAACGTTCCAATATTAACAAAAACAAATTTCCTTATTCATATGGAATAATTGGGAGAATAATACATCAATAATTCATAATTTAGGATTAAAATGTCAATATCAAAAATTTGTTCTTCATTCATAATATGAGTAATAGACATCTTTGGAATAAAAGTAAATGAAATTTGATCATTAGGATTACCAAACCCAGAGAATTTGTTTGTTGTAGCCTTTAATTCACTTGTCGATTCTTTGCGTCAAGTTCATCGGATGTTGCATCAACTTTTCCAACACTTTGTCCATTTTGTTGAAGCTACTTCAATCCTTGTCGAAACTTTATGATCGTTGAAGAGACTCATTGGTAACCTCCCTGCTAATTCCAATGGGTACTCTTCTTCCCCAAGGCCCCCCTAGCTGCAATGGGGTTGTATAGAACCAACCTATAGGTCAAGATTTGGTGTGCACGTTCACAAGCGTCAAAGTTCCCACCTTCAAGGCTACACCAAAGTCTAACTCACAAATAGTAATGCTCGCATGTCAAATGATCATTACAACGACCATCCAATCATAGGGAAAAATAGCAGTATCACTTTTTAACCACCCTCCCTTTTATAGCTTAAAATATATTTGACACCTAGTGTTCACATGCAAATTTAGTAATTTAGAAATTCTTATTTGGTTTATTCACCCTGCCATGTGTACCCTAGTTGTAAGTTTGCACCAAAAATTACTAGTTATTATTTCATTTTAAAATATTTTTCCTCACCCAACTTTTTGATTCCCCAAAAATCACTCCTAAGTGTCCCCTAGATATCTTCCCAAAATCCCAAAGAAATAATTTAGTATTTTGTTTTATTTAATAGAAAATCACTTAACTCAATAGTCTACCCGTTTTATAGCTTACTCTTCAACTTGAATTATGACTCTTCACATTCACCCTTCATTTCATTTTAGGTCTCATGAAATTAATTATTCTCATTATTTTGATTATTTAAACTACCACATGCACATTTTAGATCAACTCAATTCTTAGTTATGTTTTAATTTCATTTTCACTTTTAGCCAAAATTACTAAGTAGTCGCATCTTGACTCATTTAATAAAATTTTACTCTTTTTTAAGGCATAGTGAAATTTAGCATTTTGCAAAATGGTAATCTCTAAGCACTTTTACTTGTACCCTACCCTTAGATTAAATTTCATTTTTACTTTTACATTGTCGTCCCAAATTTTATAATAATGTTAAGGGTGCTATGCACACCTTTCCCTTTATGACGTACTTCCATACTCCAAGGGTGTCATGCGTCATGCCCTTCAAGCATTTGACCTTGAACATTGGGAATAGTGATGCAAATGTAGAGACCTTGTTAACTTTGGTTGTTTCCCCTATTTGTGAGACTACTAGACATTGATGAATAAATTGTCCATCTTATTGTGTGCCCCTTAGTTTATTGTTGTGAGTGACCGAATCTGTGACCTACCCTCACGGCATCGTGCAACCGATTGAGAAAAAATGTTCTGCAACTTTTCAATTCCAACCGCAGTGGAAGTACTAGTAGGTGAAATCATGGGACGTTTCTCCAACTCTCCCCATGGTACTAGTCTGACTCTATACAACCCCATTACTCCTATGTGAGTCAGATTGGCAAGCATGATCCATGTGTCTGCGGTCACTAAGCATTTTCTTTTCAACATTGTCATAAGTCAATTCAATTACATAAACCAAAATCATCAATTAAAAACTACTCCCTGACTCAGCCCAAAGTCTCAAAGCCCAGTTGAAGATACCTGCGTCAACGTATCAATAAGTTCCATGTCCACTCAAGAAACTTGTTAGTATCATCTGCAATAATTATAATCAATCTCATCTAAAGTATTCATCAACATCTCATGCAATTAATCCAACCATTTTAACATTTTAATTTAAGCAATCCAATAAAATAGAATCTGAATGTCATCATAGCATTTATTAACCTAGACGTTTGTGAGCAAACACCCTCAAAGAATAAGCCTGGATTTGTAAAATTAGTCAGATAAAACAGATCACTACAGAGGGCTCGATTCGAGAAGATTTAGAGGCAAACTTGACATATCTCTCTAGTTGTAAAATACACCTCTCAAGCAACGAAGTCTCTAGAACAATGAAAATAAAATTTTCATAAATACAATTTTTGATATTTAAATTTATGAAAATAACAATTGATTTTTTTAAATATTTATTTCCAAATGTAAATGTGTTGTTAGAATTCACTAGTGTATCACACAAGTAGAAAACAAATCCAAGTGGAGTTGGTGGTGTAAACATTATTACAACATTTTTGCTATATAGATTGATCCAAGTGATCATCTATTTATAATTGACATGTAACCATTGATCCATATTTTTTAAACTAAGTTTGATTGATCTAGGTGGATATCGGTGGCCACCCACCTATTCCACGGGCTCGAAAAACAATTTTCCATCTTGGCAATTTTTCGACAGTTTTTTGGGTTCCAAACTTTTGGGGCTGTTTTGAGGCCCTAAACGATGTTTTTTGGGGATTTGGGGCCCAGGTGACTACTACAGCCATTGACCTGGGCTAGTCGAAAAACGTTCTTTTCGTTTAGACCTTTCAAACGATTTATCAAGCGCCCCAAACGGAGATCGTATGCAAAAGTTACGCCCTTGGGAAGTTGACGTATCAACTACCCCCATTGGGGCCCGCAAACCTTTTGTTTTTTCATCTTCTAGGGTTATGGTTTTGGATTTTACTTATGTTAAAAAGGCATTTGGAGCCTCATTGTAATGATTGTTTTCTTTTGAATGTGAGTAGCCATCACATCTCTTCTCAGAGATAAGTTGCCACCATTCTAGCGAGTCTTTCACTCTGTATTTTTACAGTCTCTATACATTTATTTCATGAATAGAAATCATGTATTAGTGTATTTATCTGTTTATAAAAATATTTATGTGTATTTCATTGTAGTATATTTTCTTTCATTTCGTTCTAAAAAATAATCTGGATCAGTGGTATCAGAGCAAGATGCTCTTGATCATTTTTTAATGCATGTCCCCAACGAGGTCCGAGTATAAAAAGTTGGGTCTCGAGCTTGTCCCCAATAAAGAAATGAAACATATTTAAGTGTGTAATTTCAAATGCATCTTTCAATTTCTACTTTAGACCAAAAATTGAGTCATCATTATTTCCAATCACTTTCAAATCATCCACATAAATCACAATTAATATAACTACATCATCTACTTGAAATAAATAAACACTATGATTAGATTCATGATGCTTGAAACCAAGTATAAGAAAGGAACTATCAATCTTATCATACCATGCACTATGCATATGTTTCAAGCCACACAAGATTTCTTTAATATGCATACAATATTCTTGTCTTCCACAAAACCGATGGGTTGCTCCATATATGTATATTTAAAGTTGTATATCCATGTAAGAAGGCACTCTTCACATCCCTCTAATGTACCTCTCAACCAAAAAATTGCAGCAATAGAAAGAACAATTCAAACACAATTCATGTAGGCTAAAGGAAAAAATGTCTTCATGTAATCCATACCTACTTGCTAAAAGAATCTTTTTGCTACCAAGTGAACCTTATATTTCTCAACAACACCATCCAATGTAAACTTGGTCTTATAGACCCATTTGCATTTCAATTCATTCTTTCCTTGTGGACAAAGAACCAATTCCCAAGTCTTATTTTTCAACGAGGAATTATATTCTTGGGTGATCACAGTTTATTGTTTAGGCCTTTCATGTCCATCTGCATTTGTTTTAGGATCACATGTAGTTAGTGTATGTATTGTTTATGAGAGAGGAGATTGTATGCTTATCACAAAAACAACTTGAATATTGTTAGGCTAAGCGAGATAGGCGAGAATGTTACCTTAGGTTTATATCCCTTTACTCTTACAACCAAATATTTAGAATTGAATCTTTGAGATTTGGGATTTCTTTTTAAAATATGCATTTTTTATGTTTTATAACATTTATATTAGCCAACAAATAAAGAATGAAATAATATAACATTAAATCAATAAAAGTAACTTCAAAACATGCTAAAAATAATGTAAAATGAAAAGCAGAATAAGTTTGAAATCAAAGCATTCCAGTAAGCCAAAATATGAGAAAGTAATCAACAAATCAACTTTATTAAAGATCAATATGAATTACAAAACAAACTATCTTTACAGATCCCTGCAAAGATCAATACCAGAGATGTCCTAAAAATCCAAAGATGTAATAAGAGTCATAGAAAGGAAAATAGTGTCAAAAGAAAGAAACAGAATAACAAGATCTAATCTGGATCACTTCAAGAGACATAAATATCAACATCAAACTCTACCAAATTAACACTAATTAGCATTGAATCGGGCCAGAAATTCTAAAAAGTGAAAACATATTACAAAGGAAATAAATAACCTTGAAGAATGCCACATGTCAATGCCACTCTATCTTTCTTTTCCACCTTTCAAGATATCCATGTTGTCAACAAGACAATTTAGTTCTCTAGACTCTCAGAATGGAAATGAAGAAGAATGATAAATTTGCTTTCAAAGCTTAGGAATACCTTCACATCAAAATTTCTCCTCTCCATTTGGGACTTCTCTACCCTTTTATCTTGGCACCAAGAAGTTGGGTAGTTCAACTACCCGTTAATTTAATTAGATTTTCATTTTGAGAAAGAATAAAATTGTTTTATGGTAAAGGTCACAAATGTATTTTAAATATTTTAACTAAAATTAGGTGGGGTCTCGCTAGACTCTATAAACTTTATTGCATATCAAATTTATCCTTGTAACTCCCATAATAAAAATAATTAGCTTATATGGCAGAAAACATAACTCAATATCATCAAAACATGTGTGCCTCTCTTAATCAAAATATATGATATTTTAAGTTTCAAAATTGAATAACGTATAATCATTGTCAACCCTTTAACCATGTCTCTAATATCCATAAAATAAGAAATTCCATAAACATAAAGATAGAAAAGCTCAGGATGTATATCTCTAAAAGAAATCTGTCTTCTTCCTTCATAATTTATTTTCACCTGTTGTACTTTTGACTATGCAGAAGTGGATTGAGATGAATCGGTGCTCTGGACCTCAATATGTGTCTTCCCTTTGTCACATGGAATCTTGGAAACATTCTTTGGGTAAGAGTGAGCAATAGAGGCAGTTAAAGCAACAATAAGTGTTGAAACATGTGGTAAGGGTGCATCTCTGGGGCTAGCAGGACAATGAGAAATACCAAAAGGGGGGGTATAGGGTTTTTTTTCCATCCATCATCCATAGGATGGAGAGGGGGTTATGAAACATCCATAATACTTGAATGGGGTTGCAATGTCACATTAGGAGGAGAAAATGGTTGTGGCAAAGTTGGCTTCCCACCCAAGTCCAGGTGATTGGTCTGTACACGTTGATTACACTCCTCAAAGTTTGCATCAAAAGGATTGAAAATATTATCTTCCTATTTCTTCCTTCTTTCCATAACATATTGGGTCTTTTTCCTGTCCCTTTATTATTTCATTTGTTGTCCCTGATGAAAAAAATCATTATTTCCATTTCATAAAATCAATCAATGTCTTGAAGTAATATACATTGTGCAGAAAAACATACTTTGCTAAATTCTATTGAGTATGATTAACAAGGCCTAGACTGTAGACTGTAGCATAGAAGACAAAGAATGCAACAGGGGAAATGAAAGGGAAGTTATTGATGAAATAGGAAGGAAAAATCATGCATACTTTCCCATATTCTATTTTATACTCCAGTCCCGTATTTCCATTTAAAATTCTTTTCAAAACTTCATTATGAGAGTCATATGGTATTCAATTTTCATGACAGATACTACACCAATATTCAATAAAAATAACAAGGGACAACATATATATAAGGAAGTGAAAAATTGAAAGTGTGAGGGATTATAATAACTCTCTCATGTTATATAACATTTATGTGTATAAGAGTTACTATTTAAATTCTAGAGTCATTTTACTTTATAAAATAGAGAATCCATTGAGCAGCATCATGGAATATCATATGGAAAGTGATAATATGAATGATGAGTTGTATTATGTGCATCGAAATCACAATTATAGCCTTCTACTAAAGTGACAAATTATCATTCTATATTCATCTTCGAAAGCATCATCAAGTTTCATCGAGTTCAAATATTACTCTGTATATCACTTTGTTTTAGGATTGCCAAGTTCAAATATTAAAGTCTTCTACTCCATATGATTTTATGAAATTTTGGTTTCAATATTTCACCAAATTCATAGCGATGGGTTGGCCATAGTTCGCGATGGGATGCATATGTTTTATTAAAAAAATTAAATATGTTATTAAATGTATTTAAAGTGTTTTATCCATCATCCATTAGTACAGAAAGCAGCATGGAGAGGATTTATCAATGGACATTGAACCAATGTTTACTATTTTTTATTAAATGGTTAAATGACATGTCATCGATATTTGGTGTTAAAAATGTTATGAACAACTTATATCACAATTAAAGGAAAATCTATAGAATGAATCAGAGATTTTGTTTTGCATGCAACTTTATCTTCATAAATTTTATAATCCACTTGTTGACTCAAAGTTTTAGAGACTTGCAACTAGCATCCATCAAATTGGAATCTTGGTGATATTCACACGTTCAAGCAATTAAGTGATGTATTGTTAAGTTAAATGTGTCACGATGCATTCACAGTGGATTAATGCATTGACTGTAAGAACTATTATTTATAGGTTTATAGTGGTCTATGAGGCCATCAAAATTAATCAACTATGAATTGTGAAAAATAACAAATCTATGGATGTTTGGATAGTACGTGAGTGGGTGTCAAAAGTTGTGGACAGTTAACTTACGGTGATGCGCTGACGTGCAAGACTGTTGGATTACTGAGAGGGGAGGTGAATCATTAATAGAGCAATTTAATCCCTTTTAACCATATAATCCAAGTGCTATATCAATGAAGCATTATTATCCAATAACTACAGAGTAAATAGGCAATGAACAAATGAACAATCATACACATACACAGTACACCAGTGTTTTACGTGGAAACCCAAATCGGCAAAAAACCACGGAATGGTTTTTCTTATATGTCTTGAAGAATTACATTCATTGGAAGCACCAACTTCCTTTGTTTTCCAACTGCAACTGGAAGGA
>ML787614.1:265349-276616 GCA_009831015.1 Picea engelmannii
ATCACTTCACTTTATTATTTACCTTTTAAAATCTCTTAAACCACTTTGATTACTTTGACCTTTTGGGGCTTCTAGATGACATATGAGGGTCCTCCAACTTCGTAAGGCCATAACTCTCAAACTGTGAGGTGTTATGTGACGTTATACATACCACCAGAAATGGCATGACATGTACTATCCATATGGAATAGTATTATTTTAAAATATATCATAACTCATACCATTACCCATCAAACAAACTTGGGTCCATTACCCAAACCTGGGGTCTCCAACTTCTCATGGCCATAACTCTCTAACCGTGAGGAATTTTGTGACGTTCCACATACCACCGGAAATGAAATGACAAGAACTATCCATATAGGATATTTTGCCTGACAAATTCACTTTCCTTCATCTCATTATTCCATAATTAAGCATGGGTTCTCTTACTCCACAAAGCGTCTTCCCGTGAGGGCTTTCACCATAAGGGGACCACTTTGGAGTTCATCCATATTTACTTCTTATCAACCATGAAAAAACAATAATGATTCATATTTACATCAAACACTATTGGGTCCATTACCCAAAACTTTGTGCTACGGATCTTTCTTCAAGGGTTGACATCAATGACAACCAACCTTAATCAACACAAGACTACATTTAATATGTATCCATATTATTGTCATCGATGGCGACATGTGCAGAGGAAGGATGATGGTGAAATAAAGGAAGATGTTTTGGTTGGATCTGGGAACATTGAACATCTGGTTAGGTGATTTGATGTTTGGTATGATGAATTATTATCGTCACCCGTTAAGATATTCAATTCACTGTGAACTACACGTGGCAATCGAGATAATATGTATAGTATATTATTGGTTGGTATCATGGATATTTTATTGTTCATTGTACAATGGATATCTTATTTATAGATAGATCTATATTAAATATACTGACAAATCACTTAATGTCCATGATTAATCATGGACATACCCGAGAACCCAGTTGTTGGATTTGCAATAATGTCCATGTTTAATCATCCATTGGAATCTCCATGTTTGATTTAGTGTGCATGCGGATTCAATGTCGAAACCCAAACAATTTCATTTATTGAAAATGAGGGTATTATTGTTCATTTCTTTGTTTCATATATGTGGATGGTGGGGTGATTCAATGCTCGAGTGGATTCAATTTCCATATGAACCGAGAGATCAATATAGTTTCATGTAAGAGAAAAGTATTCCTCATGATTGGAGTTTTCTACAGGAAAAAAGAGAAAGGTGGCAGTTTCATGGTTATGTAGGAGTTAGAAACTTTTCTGAATATGCAAAGGTGAGAACCTTTCATAGTGCAATTGTAATAGCACATTATTTTAGGAAAGAACAAAAAGGAAGATACCATTGAAATTGATGATTTTTGTCAATTGATACTTGGCACATAGGTTTCTACAAGAGAAAGGTGATCCTCATAACTCAAGTTTCTTGCAGTTTAAAGGTGAAATTTGAGGTTTGTGTAGGAGTTTGAAGCTTTTCAGAACACCCAGAGGTAAAATCTTTGGCAGGTTATTTCGGGGCCAGAAATGAATGATATAAAAACCTGTAGATACATTAGAAATGTAAGATATAAAAACCCATACCCATAGATACATCTTCTTTCACCAATTGTACATTTGTATCTCTATTTGGAAAATATGGTTCTTCAATTGTCTCTTTCTCTCTATAGATATGTTTGAAAACTAAATTAGAAAGGGAGTGGATGGCCAGGGTTCCATATGTTGAATTTTTTTATTCTCTTATGTTTTATAATAAAATCAAGCTTAGAACCTAGCAATAGGTTGTGCTTCATATTCCATTCCATAAAGAACCACAAACTTTACTCTCAATTTCCACATCCATAAAATAATTGCATCAAGCTTAGAATGCAGCGCTAGATAAGAATTACAGAGATTGAAAACTTTATTCTTGATTTCTCTTTTGTTACCTACTCGATTTGTACTATGCTAGACTTAATCATAGAGACTACAAACTTCTCATGACCAAGGTATACATAACCGTGGAAATTTAAGCATGGGCTCATTTTGAAACCAATCTTTGTCCTTAACCCTAATGATATGAAAATATCTCTTCCAAAAATTAGCACAAAATGATATCGATAGATAGGATGTTGGCTTCGTTCAGTGATGATCTGTAATCCTAAGCAGAATATAATTTGAGTTCCAATTGTTGGCCTAAAGATTGCAAAATTTCCTCAATGATTGCAAGCTTCTTCAAAGTTGCCAAACCATTAAGCTAAGAAGATGAAATATAATTATTGTACAGTGCCATAAGAAGGAGAAACATTGACATTCATGTTTGCTACGAATATCTTTCTGTTATGCACATGCTTATGTTATTTTGAGCAGAGACAATAAATATCACATAAATTACCAATGGAACAACATAATATAGAGAAGAGCACACCAAAAATGATACCTTTTATTGAAATAGGAGAAATGTTTACTTACCTCTTCGAGGGGGAAACCTCCAGTAGAGCATCACTCTATTACAATAATTCTCAAGACATCCTGTCTCATACCTCCTACTCTTATTTATACTAATTATGTATTCTAGAGAACAATCTAGAAGAAGAGATTTCTAGAAGCGGAAGCTTCTATTAGGTCTTCTTACATTAACTTGTTCACATTTATTTAATAGGACTTATTAGCGAATGTCGGCCTTTATTACATGGAAAATATATCCTTCTAACTAATGACCAACTAAGAGGGGTTAGGATCAGATCCTAGCATGCCCTCCCACTTCAAAAGTATCCTTGTCCTCAAGGCTGAAGATGCAGAAATTGTTGCAATATGGAAGTTGGCTTCCAAGTCGCATCCTCTGGAGACTTGTCCTTCTAATTGATCATCACTTCGTTGATGGTTCTTCCTCGTAAGTGACACTGGCACATGTTGACGACTAATTCTGGTTGGAGCTAAAGAGATCCTTCTTCATCTAATTCAGGAAAGATGGTTTGGACCTGGAAATTCTGACCCGCCACTTTCTTCAAACAAGAAACATGGAACACCGAATGTATTTTGGAGATATCCACAAGTGCTAGTTTGTAGGCAACTAGACCAACACGTTTGATGATCTGATAGGGGCCATAAAATTTGGGTGCCAACTTGTGGTGGACATATACTTTGAGCAGTGTTTTTTTGTAAGGTTGGAGTGGGAGAAATACCCGATCACCTTCTTGGAAAACCCTTTCGGAATGGTGTTGGTCATCCTGTTGCTTCATATGATTTTGTTCCATATGGAGGTTATCCTTTAGATTCGCAAGGGTAGTTTCTCTACCTTGCAGCAACTTAGCAATAGCCTGGACCTTTGATGTGCCTGGAAGATATGAAGTTACTATAGCTGGTTGTTGAGAATACATTGTTTCATATGGTGTCATTTTGGTGGTTGTATGATAGGAAATTTTGTACCACCATTCAACCAAAGGTAACCATTGCACCCACTGATGTTGTTTGTCCAAATAAAAATAACACAAGTTTACTGACAACTTATGTTTGGCCATCCATATGGGGGTGGTAGTTTGTGCTCATGTTTAGTTGTGTGCCCTGTAATTTAAACCATTATTGCCAAAATGTTATGGTGAAGGTCGGGTCACGATCAGATACAATGTAGGTTGGCATGCCATGCAATTTGAAAATCTTATCAGTGAAAACTAGTACTACTATAGTTGGTGTAAAAGGGTCTGGTAAGGCACAAAAATGTGCATACTTGGAGAGGCGATCTACCACGACCATGATGACTGACTCGTTACTTGCTTTTGGAAGGCCCACTATAAATTCCATGGAGATGTCAGTCCAAATGGAGGTTGGAATGGGTAATGATTGTATAGCCTTGGGGATCTTGACAGTTTCACCTTTATTGTGTTGGCATACATCACATTCAGTGACAAGTTAAGGATGTACTTCTTCATGTCTCCACAAAAAAAAGAACGAAGAGCATGAGAATATGTCTTTTGGAATCCTGAGTGACCCACTAGAGTAGATGAGTGTAACTCATTTAAGATCCAAAGATTAAGGGATGAGGACAAAGACAGAACAATTTGATCCTTATATCGAAGACAAGTGTATCTCGGGGGAGGGTTAGGGTCCTCCTAAAGTCATTGAATCACCTGTGATATGGTTGGGTGTGTTAGCCACTCTTGTCGCACTTCCTTAATCTAATTAAAAATAGGTAATGATAATGCAAAGAGGGAGCCTCCATCCTCATATTGTTTGGATAATGCATCAGCCACTACATTGTCTTTGAATTTTTTTATATATGATCTCAATCATAGCCCAGCATTTTGGTCAGCCACTTGTTATGTTTTGGGGAGGATAATCGTTGCTCCAAGAAATATTTCAAACTATGGTGATCTATTTTAATCTGAAAATGGTATCCCAATAGATATGGTCTCCACATGTGCACAACATGGATAATGGCCATCATTTCCTTTTCATATGTAGATTTTCCAGATTGTGACCACTCAAATCATGGCTAGTGAAAGTAAGAGGTATACCATCTTGTGTGAAAAATGATCCAATACTAGTGCTAGAAGCATTTGACTCCACCACAAATTTTTTGTTGAAGTCATGGTCTGCTAAGACGGGAGTAGTGCACATGGCCTGCTTTAACGTTGTGAAGGATTTCTTTTCTTCTTGTGTCCAATAAAATGCATTATTCTTGATAAGTTTCATCAATGGCCTGGCAATTTTTCCATGATGGTGGAAAAATTTTCGGTAATGTCTTATGAGGCCTAAGAAACCATGAAGGTGCTTCAATGTCATGGGTCTCATCCGCTCCTACATGGCTTGAAACTTTTTGGGGTCCACCCTTATCCCATCACAACCCACAATGTGTTCCAAGTATTCGACCTCGCTTGCTCCAAAAGTACACTTGGTCTTTTTGACAAACAATTGATTGTCCTGTAACAATTGAAGTACTTTGTCCACATGTTGTAGATGGGAATCCCAAGTGCGGTTGTAAATGAGGATGTCATCAAATAAAACCAAAAAAAACTTCTGAAGACAAGGCTTCAAGAGTTTATTCATAAGACTTTGGAAGGTAGATGGGGCATTGCAAAGGCCAAAAGGAATTGCCAAGAATTCATAATGCCCTTCATGAGTTTTGAAAGCAGTCTTGGGAATTTTTTCTTCATTCATCCAAGTCTAGTAATAACCTGAGGGAATATATAATTTGGTGAAGAAATAGGCACCCTGGAGTTCATCCAAAAGATCATCAATGACAGGAATGGGAAACTTATCCTTAATGGTCAATTTATTAAGGGTGCAAAAATATGTACACATGCGCCATGAACCTTCCTTTTTTAAGACCATCATAATAGGGGATGAATATGGGCTTGTACTTGGGAAAATTACACCCGCCTCCAATAATTCTTACACTATTTTTTTGTATTTCATGTTTTTGAGCAAATGGATACCTGTAGGGATGTACATTGGGGGGCTGATTTTCTGGGAGGAGAGGGATATTGTGATCATGCTCACGCCTGGAGGGGGGTAGGTCTATGGGCGGCTCAAAGACCCTGTGGTGCTTATTCAAAACCAATTGCAAATCAGGATGTACTGGTGGGGATGATTGATCATGATCCTGGATGTCATTAAGTTGAGAAATCACACCATGGTGTCCTTTCTTCAAGATTTTCTCCACCCGATGAGAACTAATCATTTCTAGGGAGCCATCTTTTAGGCCTCTAAGGGTATAGGTGTGAGCATATTTAGTAAATCTCATATATAATTCTTGATAATCTATGGTAATCGGTCCCAAGGTGCGAATTCATTCAATACCCAAGAGAATATCACAACAACCCATGGAAATGGAGAACATGTGAGATTTCAGGTGATAATCACCCATTTGGAGTTTGACATTCTTGCAACAACCCCCACATTTCTTTGTACCAACATTAGTGATGAGAATTTGAAAATTAGAAACCAGACTGACAAAGAAATTGACCTTCTCATCTATCTTATGATGAATAAAATTATGGGTGCTACCACTATCAATCAACACCACTATCGGCCTATGTTTGATGTATCCCTTGATTTTTAATGTCTATGAAGAAGAAATACCCGTGAGGGAATGGAGGGAGATGACAGGCTCCTCTTGTTCCAAGAGAGGTGGGACTGGATCTGAGATGGGGATAGTTGGTTGTGTGTCCTATGTGTCATTGTCCTCATCTGGTAATATGTCTTTGGAGGATGTGGAAGTTGACACCTCAATTTGGAAGAACTTGTGTTCACAATATTTATGGCCTGGAGAATACTTTTCATCATGGTAATAGTGAAGTCCTTGCTTTCGCCGTTCAACCATTTCTATCGGAGATACCTTTTGGACCTTCAAAGTTTGTTTTGAAGCATATTTAGCCCATGGACGAGGGCATTTGGTAACATTGGAATGAAGGGGTTGGGCATGCATAATGGTCTCAACTTCCAGAGCTAATGTGCACGTCTGGAACTAGGTAGTCAGATGGTGCATGCAAACATGATCCTGAATGTCATTCTTTAAGCCACTGAGAAAAAACTTCAGATAAAACTCATCAGATAAGCCCTCAGTTCTAATATCCAAGTGTTCAATTGTAGAGATGAAGTCTGCTACTGGCCCTATTTTTCACAGCTTGGTGAGTCGTCCCAAAAAATGAGATTCCCTATCAAAACGGTCATAAATAGCTTTGGTAAACATGGTACAATTTGGTAGTCCTGGATAACATTTCTTATGCAATTTCCACCATTGTCATCGTTCTTGATCCAAGTACAGAACTCCCACATGGAGTTTGGTCTCATTGTCTCGTCTATCATGAAGGGAGAAGTATTGTTCCATTTGAGATACCCACTCGGTCGGGTTTAAGCCATCAAAATTATGCATCTCGACTTTGGGCACTCTATTCTAGGATTCGGGAGAGTCCCAAGGGGATTGGGAAAGATGAGGTTTCTCATAATGGGAAGAATGAGAAGTGTGAGGATAGGACTCCAATTTTGGACCCTAGTGGTGCTTCATAAAGTCTTGAAATTGGTTGGAGAGGGTGTTCAAGCTTTGGCGTAGCTCCTCTTGAAATTGTTTAAAGAGGGTGTTTAGGCCCTGGGTTAGCTCCTCGAACAGTTTGGTTAACTTAGTGTCTAATTCATCTAGGGTTTGAGCGTGGGTGGTAGGGGCCATTGTGGAGGATTAGGTAGAGTAATACCTCAGTGATCAGCACAAGATATGGAGTATGTTGGTCTATATAGAAAACAAGTGTGTCGAGAGAGGAATATGGTCCACAGAAAATGATAGGTATCACTGCAATAAAAAATAAGAGAGGAATCAAATGGAATATGTCTCAAATAATGGTGCCAAGAAAGGGTCGGGTCCATAGGAAAAAAAATCTTAAAAATGAAGGGTATCAATGTGTTCAAGACAAAGAGAGGAATCCAATGGGATAGGTCTCAAATAAGGGTGTGGGTGGGACCACTATACTTGTTTTTTTTTACTCATGTGGATTTATACTCTGATATGAATACTTCTGCAACTTTGGAATGCCCAAATTCTTAATCGTAAAAAATGTGTAGTCAATTTGCAACCAGAGTATAGGAGGCAAGGTTACATGGCCAGAAAATCATGTTTGTACCTTCTCTAGAATGTTCCCCCCTGGTTAGGGTTTGTAGGGTGCCTGTGGAGAAGGGTTTTCCCTGAGCTATAGCTCTCTGATATACGTGCGTGGTGAAAAAGTAGTACTCAGCCCAATATCTCAGGGCACCAACTAAGGAGGCTTGATTGTACCCTTAGTCGAACTACCCGATTACCTAGATACTAGAGAGTATCTTCCCGAGTGTTGTTCTCAGTGGCACTATAGTATTCAGGTGGTTGATAAGTTTATCTATGGAGGGTTTCAGGATACCTATGTAAGTTTTAAACGTGTGAAGTAAAGCAATGCATATAGATTCTTAAGCAAAAAAAAATTTAATCAATGGTTCATACACAATGTACACAAAGATTTTATACCAGAAACCCTCAACCAGGAAAACCTTTCTTATATTCATTATATCAAATTTCACCATTCACTATACAATTTTTTTAGGTATTCTGTAGATACCAAAACCCTAATCCCTTAATCCAGAATTAATTTACAAAACCGCTAAAAATAGCAAAATCCGCTAAAAATAGCAAAAACTGCCCAAAAAAAAATTGGGGGGCACTGCACGTAACCAAGGGGGGGCATACCTAGCCCCCCCTAGGAAAACTCCCAGCGCACATGGCATAGACAGAGCACTAGTACGAGGAATCGTCAGACGCAGTTGTCCTATCTGACGCGCCCACACACACACATGCAAAGAATATAACACATGCCCAACATTCTCCCACTTGGTGTTTTCTTTGCATCCAGGGGTCCAGGGGATTATATAGTCAACATTACAGGGAAAAAATTCCCATTGTTACTCTACACCAAGAGAACTTTTCTGTGCTCACAGACTTTGTCAATGAATCTGCAACATTCTTCAAAGTGTAAACCTTTTCCAGCAACACCTTCTTTTCCTCAACCATGTCTCTCACAAAGTGATAATGAACATCAATATGCTTTGTCTTCGAATGATAAGTTGGGTTCTTTGCCAGGAATATTGCACTCTAACTATCACAATCTAATATCACTTCTTGTTGTACCAACCCAATACCTAAACACAATCTTTGTAACCATACTGCTTCCTTGCTTGCATGAGTGGCTGCCATGTATTCGGCTTCTGTAGTTGAGAGTGCCACTACAGCCTGTCTCTTGCTCATCCAACTGATTGCTCCTCCAAATAGGTTAAACACATACCCACTTGTAGATATTATTCGATCTAGATCTCCAGCCCAGTCTACATCAACAAAGCCATGTATGTCCAACACTTTTTCCAATCCTGGTCTTCCTTGGTAGCACAATCCATAACTAGTAGTGCCACGAAGATACCTGAAGACCCTCTTTACTGTTGTCCAATGCTCATTCCCTGGTTTTGACATATACCTGCTCAAAACTCCCACTGCATGTGCAATGTTTGATCTAGTACAGACCATTGCATACATCAAACTACCAACTACACTGGCATATGGAACATGGGACATGTCCTCTTCTTCTTCCTATGTCTTAGGACACTGATCTGTAGATAACTTTACACCTATAGGAATAGGAACCTTGATCGGTTTACTTCCATGCATATTAAACCTATGCAATATCATCTCAACATATTTTCTCTGATTCAACCAAAGTTTCCTATTTGCACGATCTCTTTTAATCTTCATTCCTAGAATGAAGTTAGCAGCATCGAGATCCTTTATATCAAATTTGGAGGATAGTTGTGATTTCACCTCCTTGATAACATCCATGTTATTTCCTACCAACAACATGTCATCAACATACAACACTGCATAAATGAAGTGATTACCAACCTACTTGGAATATACATAGTGATCAACCCTACTTCTTACAAATCTCAATCCAAGGATGTATGTGTCAAACTTTTGGTACCACATCCTAGGTGATTGCTTCAGACCATATAGTGACTTCTTTAGCTTACAGACCAACTCTTTCTTTCCCTTCACTACAAAGCCTTATGGATGCTTCATGTAGATTTCTTCTTCCAAATCCCCATGTAGGAATGATGTCTTCACATCCATCTATTCCACTTCAAGATCAAAAGCAGTAGCAATAGATAAAAGAAATCTAATAGATGTTAACTTGGAAACAGGAGAAAAAATCTAACCAAACTCAATTCCCTCTACCTGGGAATAACCTTTTGCTACTAACTGATCTTTGTATTTCTCCACTTTACCTTTTTCATTAAACTTCTTCTTAAACAACCATTTACTACCAACATATTTTCTTTCAGCTGGTAACTCAACTATATCCCATGCCTCATTCTTATCCAACGCATCCATTTCTTCAACCATGGCCTTCTTCCATAGTTTACTATCCTATGAATTCATTGCTTCCTTGACAGTTCTGGGATCATCATCAGTAATAGATAAAGCAAAATTGGAACGAAAATCAGGTGGACTATACCTTTATGGTTTCCTTCTTTCTCTTACTGATCTCCTCAATACTGGGGTATGAGGTTCTTCTTCTTCTTCTTTTGTTTCCTCTTCTTCAGATGATTCAGATTTTGCATCATCCAACTCAAGCTCTATTTTCTCAGGTTCATCTTGCGTTGGTAGGAATTCCTATTTGTACACATCTTTTACCTCTCTGAAAACAACATCTTGACTATAAACAGTTTTCTTGGTTTTTGGGTTCCAAATCTTATAACCTTTCACACCATCTTTATAACCAATAAAGATACACTTTTCAGCCTTTTTATCCATCTTACTTCTATTTTCCTTTGGAACATGTACATAAGCATCACAACAAAACAATCTAAGATGTTGAAGAGAGGGTTTCTTTCCAGACCATACCTTGTGTGGTGTTTTATCATCCAATGTTGATGAAGGCGATCGATTGACCAGGTAACATGTTGTACCCACTAACTCTGCCCAAAATTCTTGTCCTAACCCGGCATCACTGAGCACGCTCCTTGATTTTTCCATCAGTGTCATGTTCATCCTTTCTGCAACTCCATTCTGTTGAGGAGTGTATGGAGTAGTCTTCTGCCTTGCTATACCACACTTCTTATAGAATTCTTCGAATTCATTTCCGCAGAATTCTCCACCATTATCTATTCTCAATACCTTTATTTTCTTCTCTGTCTGATTTTCGACCAGAGCCTTAAACTCTTTAAATTTATCAAATACCTCAGATTTCTTTCGAAGGAAATAAATCCATGTGTTCCTTGAAAAATCATCTATGAATGAAACATAATACATAGATTTACCTAGAGATTGAATAGGAACAAGTCCAAACACATCACTGTGTATCAAATCTAAGATCCCCTTTGCTCTTGTAGCACCAGATGGGAATCTTACTCGATTATCTTTACCATATATGCAATGTTCACAAAAATCAAAATCCAGAGTGCAATTAGACATTCCTTCAACCATACCTTTACCGTGTAGTGTTCGAAGGCCCTTTTCTCCAATATGGCCCAGTCTTTGATGCCATAGCATGGTCTTCTTTCTAGGGACAATATTGGTATTGTCTTCTTTATTTCTTTGTTCAGGGACAACAAAACTGTTACACCCATTAGTATAAGTGCTTCCCAACAACTTGTACAGAGTTCCACACCAAACTCCCCTCATCAACACCATTTCTCCTCGTACCATCTTGCAAGTGTTCTTTCCAAATACAGTATCCACTCCTGCATCATC
>ML787614.1:276927-288901 GCA_009831015.1 Picea engelmannii
CAATGTAGATTGAGTGGTACTACCAATTGCTACAACCAGATTATCCCAAGAGTCTGGAAAAGAACATAACAAAGTAATACACTTATCTTCTTCTGCAATCGTAATATTAATAGAGACAAGTTGACTTACCAGAGTATTAAAGGTATTTAGATGTTCTGTCACAGAATCTCCATCTTCCATCCTAAGATGATACAACTTCTTTCGAAGAAACAACTTGTTTACCAGGGACTTTGATTGATACAAATTTCCCAACTTATCCCATAGTTCCTTGGTTGTAGATTCTCTCGAGACATTCAACAAAACCGAATCTGCCAGGCAGAGTCGAATAGTACTCCTTGCTCTTCTGTCCAGCTTCTCCCAATATTCCTTCGACATACCAGTAGCTGGTGTACTAGTAGTTTTTGTACTAGTAGGTTGTGTACCAGTAGCCTGTGTGCTAGCAGACGGTGTACTAGTAGGCTGTGTACCAGGATCCACAGCGATCCATTATTCGTTGTCTACAAGAAGGTCCTCCATATTCAGCTTCCATAGATCAAAGTTTTTGCCACTGAACTTCTCTATCTCAATTCTAGAACAACTCGTCGTTCCTCTTTCTGTACTCAAATCTCCATTGCAAAAGCTCCCACTAAACCCAAGTTTACCACAGACCCAAGATAAACTTGATCTATCAAGACCAAGCCAAACCCTCAACAACAAAGACATCCCTTTGAAGCCAAAAATGAGCTCTGATACCACATGTAAGTTTTAAACCTGTGAAGTAAAGAAATGCATATAGATTCTTAAGCAAAATAGAATTTAATCAATGGCTCATACAGAGAGTACACAGATATTTTATACCGGAAACCCTCAACCGGGAAAACCTTTCTTATATTCATTATATCAAATTTCACCATTCACTATACAATATATATACAATGTTTTTAGGTATTTCGTAGATACCAAAACCTAATCCCTTAATCCGGGATTAATTTACAAAACTGCTAAAAATAGCAAAATCCGCTAAAAATAGCAAAAACTGTCCAAAACAAATTTTTGGGGCGTTGCCCCAAGCTACCGCTCATTTTCGAACGTTGTGCGTAACTAGGGAGGGGCATACCTGCCCCCCCTGGGACCCCCCTAGGAAAGCGCCCGACGCACACGGCACAAACAGAGCACTAGTATGAGGGATCGTCAGACACAGTTGTCCTATCTGACGCGCCCACACACACACATGCAAAAAATATAACACATACCCAACAACCTAAGCCAATCCATATACAAGTGTTGTCTGATGCGCTACCACTCAAACGGGTACCAACATGGATTACAAGGGTGTCCAACAATGTGAGCTTAAAAACCTCTTGTATTCCCTACATGTATGCTTCCCTGACCATAGATTTATGCGTTGAACAAAATATCATTGTAGCTTAAAGACGTCAAAATACGTCTCTACCCTGGAAATTGTAACCCACAATTCCTACCTAGGAAAGACCAATGATACCACTTTTTATGCACCTAGTTATGTTATTTTGTGAAGAGACGGGAAATATCACAAAAATTACCAATGGAACAACATAATATAGAGAAGAGAAAACCAAAAATGATACCTTTTATTGAAACAGGAGCAATGTTCACTTGCCTCTTTGAGGGGGAAACCCCCATCAGAGCATCTCTCTATTACAATAATTCACAAGACATCCTTTCTCATACCTCCTACTCTTCTTTATACTAATTCTATCTTATAGAGAACATTCTAGAGGAAGATTTTTCTAGAAGCAAAAGCTTCTATTAGGTCTTCTTACATTGACTTATTCACATTTATTTAATATGCCTTATTAACTAATATTGGCCTTTATTACATGGAAACTATATCCTGCTAACTAATGACCGACTAAGAGGGGTTAGGATCGGATCCTAACACTTTTCTTCTATTCAACTTCAATTCCTCACCTTTGCAATTGCTTCTACTTTTTCTACTTTCTTTCTTCTTAATGCCTTTTGACATCAATGTCGGCTTCTTGTTTGGAATGTATTATCAATAGAAAAGTATTTAGAGAGAAAAAATGTTTTTAATTAACAATTATTAATTAAAATTATAGTGATGGGTTAGTCCAATTTTAATTTGATCAATTAAAATTGATTCGAAGATTTGTAATATCATTAGATTGTAATTCACAACTATTGGGATGGAAACCATATCTCCCCATTTATTAGTCCTTTCCCAAGTTGCATATTTATCATATATGGTTCTTCAACTGTCTCCATCCCCCAGGAGATATGTTTCAACACTGAATTAGAAAGGGAGTAGATGGCTAGGGTTCCATATGTTGAAGTTATCGGTTATCTTATTTTTTATAATTGCATCAAGCTTAGAACTGGCACCACTAGGTTGTGCTTCACATTCCATTTCATAAAGAACCACAAACGTTACTCTCAATTTCCATGAAGATAACATAATTGCATCAAGCTTAGAACCTAGCACTAGCTAAGAATTATAGACACTACAAACTTTACTCTTGATTTCCCTTTTTGTTACCTGCACGGGTTGTACTACTCTAGACTTAATCACGGAGACTACAAACTTCTCATGACTTTGATATTCATTACAATTGCTCATTTTGAAACTTGTTTTTGTCCTTAACCTTAATGATATGATAGGCTCTCTTCCAAAAATTAGCACAAAGGGATATCGATAGATAGGATGCTTGCTTCACTTAGTGATGATCTATAATTTGAATGCCAACTATTGGCCTGAAGATTGTAAAATCTCGTCAATCACTACAAAGCTTTCTTCAAGTTGTCAAACCTTTAAGCTAAGAAGAAGACATAATTATTTTATAGTCCCATAAGAAGGAGCAATTTTGACATTCTTCTCTGCTACGAGATATATTTAGTATTATTCTCTTCTTGTATTCAACTTTTTAAAAGTATTTAGTGAAACAATTCTAAGATGTAGTTTATTTTTAACTATTAATTAAAATTATATTGGTGTATTCAACTTCAAAAAAGCATTTAGAGAAAAAATTCGAAGATGTAATTTATTTTTAAATATTAATTAAAATTATAGTGATGGGTTATTCAAATTTCAATTTTATCGATCTAAATTGATTTGGAGGAGACGACATACATTGTAGTTTACAGTCGTTGGGATGAACTATATCTGCCTATTTATTAATCCCTACCGAAGTTGCATATTTATCACATATGGTTCTTCAGTTGTATATATCTCCCCAAAGATATATATGTTTGAAAACTGAATTAGAATTTGCATATTTATCATATATGGTTCTTCAACTATCTCTATCTCCTCGGAGATATGTTTGAAAATTGAATTAGAAAGGGACTAGATGGACAGGGTTCCATATCTTGAAGTTTTTGGTTCTCTTATGTTAAGCTTAGAACCTAGCACTAGTTTTTTCTTCAACTTCTATTCCATAAAGAACCACAAACTTTACTCTCGATTTCCATGGCCATAACATAATTGCATCAATCTTAGAACATAGCACAAGCTAAGAATTACAAAGACTGCAAACTTTACTCTTGATTTCCCTTTTTTTTACTTGCTCGGGTTTTATTGTCCTAGACTTAATGACATAGATAACAAACTTCTCATGGACAAGATATTCATAATAGTGTCAATTTAACCCTGGGCTCATTTTGAAACTGATCTTTGTCCTTAACCCTAACAATATGATAGGCTCTCTTCCAAAAATATCACAAAGTGATATCTATAGATAAGATGCTTGCTTCATTCAATGATGATCTGTGACCCTTAGGAGAATATAATTTGAATGTTAATTGATGGCCTGAAGATTGCAAAATATCCACAATGATTGCAAGATTCCTCAAAGTTTCCAAACCATTAAGATCAAAAGAAGAAATACAATTATTTTATAGTCCCATAAGAAGAAGCAACTTTGACATTCTTTCATGCTCTCGATATATTTAGTATTCCATTCTCTTCTTCTATTTGTTGGGTATGTGTTATATTCTTTGCATGTGTGTGTGTGGGCGCGTCAAATTCGACAACTGCGTCTGACGATCCCTCTAGTAGTTCTCTTTGAGCGTTTTTTTTCTATTTTTAGTAGTTGTCTAAATTAATCTCGGATTAAGGGATTAGGGTTTTGGTATCTACGGAATACCTAAAAACATACTATATATTGTATGGTGAATGGTGAAATTCGATGTAATGAATATAAGAAAGGTTTTCCTAGTTGAGGGTTTCCGGTATAAAATCTCTGTGTACTCTGTGTATGAGCCATTGATTAAATTTTTGTTTTTCTTAAGAATCTATATGCATTGCTTTACTTCACAAGTTTAAAACTTACATGTGGTATCAGAGCTCGTTTTTGGCTTCAGAGGGATGCCTTTTTTTCTTAGGGTTTGGCTCAGTCTTGATAGATCAAGTTTATATTGAGTCTATGATAAACCTGGGTTTAGTGGGAGCTTTTGCAGTGGTTATTCGAGTGTAGAAAGAGGAATGGTGAGCTCTTCTAGAATCGAGATAGAGAAGTTCAACGGTAAAAAAATTGACCTATGGAAGCTCAATATGGAGGACCTTCTTGTAGACAAAGAACAATGGATTGATGTGGATCCTGGTACACAGCCTACTAGTACACCGTCTCCTAGCACACAGGCTACTGGTACACAACCTACTAGTACACAAATTGCTAGTACACCACATGCTGGTATGTCGAAGGAAGATTGGGAGAAGTTGGACAGAAGAGAAAGGAGTACTATTCGACTTTGCCTAGCATATTCGTTGTGGTTGAATGTCTCGGGAGAATCTACAGCGAAGGAACTATGGGACAAGTAGGGGAATTTGTATCAATCAAAGTCCCTGGTAAACAAGTTGTTTCTTCGAAAGAAGTTGTATCATCTTAGGATGGAAGATGGAGATTCTGTGACAGAACATCTAAA
The DNA here is from genome assembly GCA_009831015.1 of Picea engelmannii. Lineage (NCBI taxonomy): Eukaryota > Viridiplantae > Streptophyta > Pinopsida > Pinales > Pinaceae > Picea > Picea engelmannii. Next base: position 281,827 of record ML787614.1, read on the forward strand.
TGCCTTTAATACTCTGGTAAGTCAACTTGTCTCTGTTAATATTACAATTGCAGAAGAAGATAAGTGTATTACTTTGTTATTTGCTTTTCTAGACTCTTGGGATAATCTGGTTGTAGCAAATGGTAGTACCACTCAATCTACATTGAAGTATGAGGATGTAGTTGCATCCTTGTTATCTGAAGAGATGAGGTAGAAAAGCATGGATAGTCATAGCACAGATGCTTTATTTGTAAGAGGTCATACCCAAGACAGGAATCATGGTAAGCCTTCGGGGGGGAGACCTAAATCTACAGGTAGATCTAAGTCTCCAGGAAAATATTTTAGGAAATGTTGGAAGTGTGGTAAAACGGGGCATTATAAGAAAGATTGCAAGTCTAAGAAGGTTGAATAAACAAAGGGATCTGATAGTACCTCTTCCACAAAGGCGAAAACCTCCACTAAAGAAGGAGGTGATGTTTACCTGGCATCTACAGTTACACATGCAGACCGTGATGTATGGTTGATTGACTCAGGTTCATCATACCATATGACTCCTCACAAGGAGTGGTTCTTTGAATATGAAAAATATGATGGTGGTGATGTATTCCTAGGATATGACTCGATAGCCAAAATCATGGGACGTGGAAGGGTTAATTTGTTGCTAAAAGATGAAAGGATTAGAACTCTCCCCGGGGTTCTGCACATTCCAAAACTTGCCAGGAGCCTAATATCTGTAAGCAAGTTGGATGATGCAAGAGTGGATACTATATTTGGAAAGAACACTTGCAAGATGGTACAAGGATCAATGGTGTTGATGAGGGGAGTTCAGTGTGGAACTCTGTACAAGTTGTTGGGAAGCACTTATACTAATGGGTGTAACATTTATGTTGTCCCTGAGAAGATAAATGAAGGAGACAAGACCAATATTGTCCCAGAAAAGAAGACCATGATGTGGAATCAAAGACTGAGGCATATTGGAGAAAAGGGCCTTCGAACACTACACGGTAAAGGTATGGTTGAAGGTATGTCTAATTGCACTCTGGATTTTGATTTCTGTGAACATTTCATATATGCTAAACAAAATTGAGTAAGATTCCCATCTGGTGCTACAAGAGCAAAGGGAATCTTAGAGTTGATACATAGTGATGTGTTTGGACCTATTCATGTTCCATCCCTAGGTAAATATATCTATTATGTTTCACTCATAGATGATTTTTCAAGGAACACATGGATTTATTTTCTTAGAAAGAAATCTGAGGTATTTGAAAATTTTTAAGAGTTTAAGGCTCTGGTAGAAAATGAGACAGAGAATAAAATAAAGGTATTAAGAACAAATAATGGTGGAGAATTCTACAGAAATGAATTCGAAGAATTATGTAAGAAGTGTGGTATAGCAAGGTAGAAGACTACTCCATACACTCCTCAGCAGAATGGAGTTACAGGAAGGATGAACAGGACATTGATGGAAAAAGAAAGGAGCATGCTCAGCGGTGTTGGGTTAGGAAAAGAATTATGGGCAGAGGCAGTGGGTACAACATGTTACCTAGTCAATCGGTCACCTTCATCCACGTTGGATGATAAAACTCCACACGAGGTATGGTCTGGAAAGAAACCCTCTCTTCAACATCTTAGAGTGTTTGGTTGTGATGCTTATGTACATGTTCCAAAGGAATATAGGAGTAAGATGGATAAAAAGGCTGAAAAGTGTATCTTTATTGGTTATAAAGACGGTGTGAAAGGTTATAAGCTTTGGAACCCATAAACCAAGAAGATTGTTTATAGTCAAGATGTTTTTTTCAGAGAGGTAAAAGATGGGTCCAAACAGGAAATTTCAGGGATGATTTTAGGGGCTAAATTTCGTTCATGGGCTAATTTTCCATGGTTTTTCCAAAAATGAGATTCGCTATTTTAAAAATGATTTGCCCAAATTCTCTAGGATAAAATTATTTTACCTTAAAAATAGCCAAAATTATATAAAAACTATATAAAATACTTAGAAATTTGAATATTTTTACAAAAATATCGCCAAACATTTATAGTTGACATATGAAGGATTATAAAGATTCGCCAAGGTTTCTACATTTTAAAATAAATTTCCATCCTTAGAATCATCACTGACAGGAATTCCTACCAACGCAAGACAAACCTGAGAAAATAGAGCTTGAGTTGGATGATGCAAAATCTAAATCATCTTAAGAAGAGGCAGCAAAAAAAGAAGAAGAAGAACTTCATACCCCAGTATTGAGGAGATCAGTGGGAGATAGAAGGCAACTAGAAAGGTATAGTCCACCTGATTTTCGTTCGAATTTTGCTTTATCTATTACTGATGATGATCCCAGAACTGTCAGGGAAGCAATGAATTCAGAGGATAGTAAACTCTAGAAGAAGGCCATGGTTGAAGAAATGGATGCCTTGGATAAGAATGAGGCATGGGATATAGTTGAGTTTCCAGCTGGAATAAAATCGGTTGGTAGAAAATCGTTGTTCAAGAAGAATTTTAATGCACAAGGTAAAGTGGAGAAATACAAAGCTCAGTTAGTAGCAAAAGGTTATTCCCAGGTAGAGGGAATTGACTTTGGTGAGATTTTTTCTCATGTTGCTAAGTTAACTTCAATTAGATTTATTTTATCTATAGTTGTTGTTTTTGATCTTGAAGTGGAACAGATGGATGTGAAGACAACATTCCTACATGGGTATATGGAAGAAGAAATATACATGAAGCAACAAGAAGGCTTTGTAGTGAAGGGAAAGAAAGAGCTAGTATGTAAGCTAAAGAAGTCACTATATGGTCTGAAGTAATCACCTAGGATGTGGTACCAAAAGTTTGACACATACATCCTTGGATTGGGATTTGTAAGAAGCAAGGCTGATCACTGTGTATATTCCAAGCAGGTTGGTAATCACTTCATTTATGTAGTGTTGTATGTTGATGACATGTTGTTGGTAGGAAATAACATGGATGTTATCAAGGAGGTGAAATCGCATCTATCCTATAAATTTGACATGAAGGATCTCGGTGCTGCTAACTTCATTCTGGGAATGGATATTAAAAGAGATCATGCAAACAGAAAACTCTGGTTGAATCAGAGAAAATATGTTGAGACGATATTGCAGAGGTTTAATATGCATGGAAGTAAACCGATCAAGGTTCCTATTCCTATAGGTGTAAAGTTATTTGCAAATCAGTGTCCCAAGACACAGGAAGAAGAAGAGGACATGTCCCATGTTCCATCTGCCAGTGAAGTTGGCAGTTTGATGTATGCAATGGTTTGTACTAGATCGGACATTGCATATGCAGTGGGAGTTTTGAGCAGGTATATGTCAAAACTAGGGAAGGAGCATTGGACAGCAGTAAAGAGGGTCTTTAGGTATCTTCGTGGCACTACCAGTTATGGATTGTGCTACCAAGGAAGACCAGGATTGGACAGAGTGGTGGACATACATGTTTTTTTTATGCAGACTGGGATAGAGATCTGGATCGCAGAAGATCTACAAGTGGGTATGTGTTTAACCTATTTCGAAGAGAAATTAGTTGGATGAGCAAAAGACAGGATGCAGTGGCACTCTCAACTACAGAAGTTGAATACATGGCAGCCACTCATGAAAGAAAGGAAGCAGTATGGTTACAAAGATTGTGTTTAGGTATTGGGTTGGTACAACAAGAAGTGAGATTAGATTGTGACAGTCAGAGTGCAATCTTCCTGGCAAAGAACCCAACTTATCATTCGAAGACAAAGCATATTGATGTTTAGTATCACTTTGTGAGAGACATGGTTGAGGAAAAGAAGGTGTTGCTGGAAAAGGTTGACAGTTTGAAGAATGTTGCAGATTTATTGACAAGGTCTGTTAGCACAGAAAATTTGTCCTGGTGTAGGGTAACAATGGGCATTGTTTCCCTGGATTGTTGACTATATAATCCCCTAGACCCCTGGATGCAAAGAAAACAACAAGTGGGAGAATGTTGGGTATGTGTTATATTATTTGCATGTGTGTGTGTGGCGGCGTCAGATTTGACAACTGCGTCTAACAATCCCTCTAGTAGTGCTCTTTGGGCGGTTTTTGCTATTTTTAGTAGATTTTTCTATTTTTAGCGATTTTCTAAATTAATCTTGTTTTAAGGGATTAGGGTTTTGGTATCTACGGAATACCTAAAAAAATTGTATATATTGTATGGTGAATGGTGAAATTCGATATAATGAATACAAGAAAGGTTTTCCTGGTTGAGGGTTTCCGGTATAAAATCTCTGTGTACTATGTCTATGAGCCATTGATTAAATTTTGTTTTGCTTAAGAATCTATATGCATTGCTTTACTTCATAGGTTTAAAACTTACATTATTCAACTTCAATTTATCACCTTTGCAACTGCTTCCACTTTTCATCTGCTAAATGATTTTTGGCATCAATGTTGGCTTCTTGTCTAGAGGTCTAGAGGTGGGTTGGTGAGAAATTGGGTGGTGATTGGTTAGTGAGATTCCAAATGTTGTCAGCAATTATCCATTCCATGTGACGAGAAGGAAAAAAACAAGTAACATAATCTCCTCTTAGATTTAAATCCTTTTTAAAAAATATATTAACAACTTTTTCGGTGCCATCAAAGGTTTTTGAAAGTAAATCCACTGATCGGTTAGCTTGAGATCATTGTCAATTAAGCTTCATCCTAGTTACCATATGAAGAAGACTTTGATTTTGAGTGAAAGAATAAGATAGAAATAATGTAATTAGCACTATTTATATGCTAGGTGCAAATAGATTTATGTTAAATGAAGACATGTAGTTGTCGGCTAAAAACAAGTTATAGCAAACAAATTCATGTGTGATCAAGAAAACCTGAAATTTTATTCATTAATCAATGAAATGAAAAATGGTTCTAACTTATCTTTCACTTTGCAATTTCTCTTATTATGCACTTTCACTTTGCAATTTCTCTTATTATGCACTTTCACTTTGCAGGTTCTCTTATTATGCATTGAACAAAAATAGGAAAACTATGATTTGGCAGAGACTATGCTCTAAAAGCTTTAAACCATGATATTCATTTCTAGCTACAACAGTTATTATGTCTTGTTTATCTTGGGAGTGGTTATTGTTTTTGTATGTATATATAAACTACAAAGTGTGCATTGGATACTAATGACATTGAATAATTTAATCATGTAGCAAACTAATTTTTTTATAAGGTAATTTGTTGAAATTTGATGATTAAAAAAAGATTTTGATAATACAAATTTACAATTTCTGGAAAAAATTATACAAATAAGATTTCAGATACCTATTTTTTATGAACTATGTTTTGTCAATACAGATACAAAATTTATATAAACATCGAAGTCATAATGTGTTCAGTGGTGTACATAAAAGGCTTGTGTGTTGACAAAAATGTATTGCAAGACTAAGTACCATGAGTTCCTTTTGTTAAAAATGTAGGAAATGTCATGTTAGAGTCAATACATCAAAATAACCAAACAATAAATCTCATTTTCTATCGAAAGAACATTGAAATTTATGCTTTGCATTTAATCTCTTTAAAGCTTAAAAGATGGATATTATGGACAAAGTTTGAAGTAGAAAGACTGAGCAATCTAAAGAAAAGATGTGCATCACATTCTGGTTAATCTCTAACCCCAAATTCAATTTTGATTACATGGTAATTTATATTTGAAGACAATGTGTACGAGGTTGACTCAACAACAATTCATATTGAGATTTTTACTTTTAATTTTTTTTTTGTCTTGTCTCAAGCTGAATTTTGATTCCATTTCAATCTATATCTCAGGATAATGTATATATTCATTTGTTGTAAAATTTGATTCCATTGTAATCTGTGATCATTATATTTTTCGTTTATTGTAAAATTTGATTCAATTGTAAATTGTAATCACTTTCCCATACAAAACAAAGCATTCCTTCATAATACAATAAATGTGTATCAAAATTCTTAGAAAAATGATTTTTTTTTTAAATTGCAGGGTGTCTTGTCACTACAAGTTACAGTGATTCAATGGTAGTATTATTCAGTGTTTGAGATAAGCTTATAGGAATGACAATCTACTACATAAATGATAACATGTACAAGTGCACATGGACGTACACAACATTACCCAAGACGTTGTGTAATATAAAGAGACACTAAGAGGCTTGTAAGCCTCATAAGTGAGGACTAACATATTATACTTCAGGTTCCATGCCCAACTAGACAGTGAGATCCAAAATCTGAATCCCTACATTATCCATCTGAAATGAGAGCTAGGACACCAAATGGACATGAAGAAGTGATATAGGAAACTCAATACTACAAGGAGTATGGATTATTACTTTTGGCTACACCCAAAACATGCAACCAGGGAATCTATTGGAGGCCATCTATCTAGCCAAGAACTGGTGGAGCACCCCAGTATGGGTATGAAGGATTTCAATATGCATTGTTATTCACAATTTTTATTCTCAAGTCAAATCAGTATATGAATTTGTGTTCTCATGTGTCTATATCACTGAAGGCAAACCCAATCAACCAAATTTGTGTTGGAAAAAATTTAAAACTTCCCCAAATTAATTTGGTTGATATCATGTTGGGATAAACAACCATTTAGAACTTCTAAGTCAATAAAATTAATAGAAATTTTATAAGTAAATAAAATTAATATTCATGTTTAACGCCTTTAAGATTATGTAAATTGGATTTATTATGACTTGAAGTAATTATTGTTTCCCATTTTCAAACCTGCCTAAACGGGACTAAGTTTTCATGCAACACATGTGTTTTTGGATTTGTTCCTTTCCTTCACACTACAATTTAGTTTTCACCCAGATATATTTTTTTGAAGATCAATATTGTCCTCTACTATAGTGAATAATAAGTATTTAGCAGTAGTGCAACCAATGGTATCTACTTCAAGATATAGATGGTGGAGGCCTCCACATCCCACAATGTAATGGCTCTAGATTAATTTAAGAAACCATTGAATTACAACACTACAGTAAAATTTAAAAATTACTTAATCTAGCACATTCGCAATCTAATATTTCAAGTAATAAAATTTAATAACAAATTTTTATACAAACAATGCATGAATTTTAAAGAAGTACCTTAACTCTGA
>ML787615.1:0-27000 GCA_009831015.1 Picea engelmannii
CCCCCCCCCCCACAACACTAAGCTAGCAAAGGTGTATGTCATTCATTTGAAACTTTTTTAGACAATATTCCATAGAGAGATCCATATAAAATTCCACTTTGTTAGAGCATGGGAATAATAGCTTAAAATAATTATTGCTAAAATAATATTCTTCTCTTCCAAATAAAAAAGAGTGTTTCTATCTTGACAAGTTGTCATGTTCATTTAAATTATGCAAAGCATTAGTGTTTGATGCCTAGAAGGGTCAATTTATATGAAAAGGGAGATGGGGAAAGGTGATCGAAGAAGACCAAGACCCACAACTATGTTGATTTAGAGAAGAGATAAAATCATAAGAGATCTTCAAGGGATTTGGGATTGTTACAAAAGGGACATTTTGGATAGGGAATACCAATATAAATGTGAAGATGGATGATAACCAAGCCTCTTGGAACAAACTATCAAGCAAATAATGCCTTCTTTAGTAAAGTAGAAGCTTTCAAAATACTTACAATTCATAATAACCAAGAAATTTGCTTCAATCTCAATTTATATAGTTGGTTTAACTACCCATCTAATAAAGGATTATTGGCAAGCCACTAATAGCCATCGAGAGACTTGTATCTACTAAAGGATTCAAGATATTCCGCCTCCAATCCTTCCACTATTTCTTGGCATCCACACACCCAACTTAATTAACAAAGAATTTGGGATTAATCCTTTGATTCTATCTAAAATCACTCCATTTGCATTGTTAAGTCGTCGGATCCGACTAAGAATCCCAATACTTACATCTAGCATCAAGGATGTCTGAAATTGTTCTAATGCCTCTTATGAAAATCCTTAAGGCTAATAATTAATGTTCTCTGGCTAGGGCATGTCAGCATACAAAAGTGTCGGTTATCACCATTATAAATCTTGTCTAGAAACAACCCAATTCGAAAGCTTTCCCTATTTGATTTCATAAAGGGAATTACGACTTCCCAAGCATTCTAGATACTTTGTGCCACAAAATTTCCTTTGGTTTTAAATTTTAACTTTGATGAGGGTGACAATAAGGTACTATAGAGTCAATCCCGTCCAAGAAGGTTTTCCATAGGGAGCATTGTGGAAGTGTTCTTCAATTATCAGTCTTGTCAATACTTTTTTTAATTCAACTCCAATTCAATAAGATATCTAATTTTCTTGTTTTACACAATTAGGTCGTGAAACCCATCAAATGTCTTGGGTTGAACCAAAATTTTAATTACATAGGAACTAGTGATCAATGCCCTAAATGATATTTTTTCTTTGTATATATTTTTAGCTTATATTCCCTTCACATTATCTACTACAAATGGTGGAAGATGGCTCCAAAGAATTTTCTCATAGAGAGAAGTGTTGGAAACTACTAATTTTCCAACTTCTAGGAGGAATTGAAAAGAGCTCAAGTCCCTCGTTTTGGAAATCTTATTGGGGAGAAAAAATCTATATAGTTTACCCACTAAAATGTGTTTCCAATTATTCATGAGTTGTAGAGAAAAGTGTATGTGTTTGATTTGAACAATACAATGTCAGCATGGATGATTTTCGTCATGCCCAAAACTTAAATGAAGATATCCATGTTGAAAAAAAGTGCAAAAAAATGACATAGAGTCAAATGGGTATAGAAACCAAGAAATTCTCGATGAATTAGGAGATACCATGAGAGAGTAAGGGACCAAATATATTTCTACATATATGATAATGAGTGTAACTAAAGGATCAGATGGACCAAAGTAAAATCAATGCTTAGTAGTTGTTCAACATAACAAAGATATAGAGGCAATTACATTATATAAATGAGGCTAGTTGAGAGGAAGGAAGAAAGATCCATGCCTAAAACAATTCTAATTGAAGATAAAGAAGCAATCCTCTTTTTCTCCTCTTACCACCCTTCTTTCCTTAGTTCTCTAACAAGGATACTTATGCATCATAATACTCCCTTGATGGCACCTACTCATATAGAGATAGGGATAAGAGAAAGAGGTTCCATTGAGATGATCTATATAAAGAGTTTTGTAAAGCTAAACTACCCATCTTTGATTAAGAGATGAAGACATGCTAAGAAATTGAAGCATGGTTATTGGGATTGAGAAAATATTTCCAACTCCATAATCATTGAGGGAACACAAAGGTAAGGATAACTAGTTAGAATCTCATAGACAAGGCTTCCTTACTATGGGAGTGTCATAGACATTTAAATAAGATGAAGGAGAGAAATATCACTTGGAAGAAACTCAATAAATAATTTAAATAATAGTGTTTTTTTAGAATTATTCTGAGAAGAAAATTGATGAATTCCATGACCTCAAGCGAGGGTATATGTTTGTGGAAGAATATGACAAAGTTCATTGAACTTTTGCAATATGTCACCAACATCATGGATGAGAAGTTGAAGGTGACTAGTTTTTTGTAGTGAGTTGCATCCTTCATATGCACATTGAATCAATATCATGGAGCCTAAGACCTTGGATTAGGTGATTCTTAAAGCTATACATTGTGATGGTGAGGCAAAATATCACCAAGACGTCAAAAATAAGTGGAAGAGGAGAAAAGGAAAAAAGGGATATAAGGAAAGAAATTATATCCACCCTTTCACTCCCACAACTAGAATAATGCCTAGCCAAACCAACCTGCTCAATGTTAGAGCATAATACTAACTTCCCTTGGTGTATTACTTGTCTTAGGCACCTAGACCTTGGTTAATGCATACCAATGCATTTTTCCTCACTTGATTCGACTTTCTAGAGAGGGTAGGAGACACCTTCCTTGATTTTAGGGAGTTTTCCTTAAGTTTAGGCAGTTAACTTTGAGTTATTTAGTTAGAACTCCACTTAATAACTCCTTTCCAACCTCCATGCAAAGTTTAGACACCTAAAGGCTTGATTTTAGGAATTTACCCCCTTTCTTTAGTAAACTTGCATGTTTTGCATGTCATTTATGGATAACTCACACTTTTCAGCCTATCATATTCATGTTAGGTGTGGGTTAACTATTTTAGAGGTTTAGGCATGTGCTTTAGCTATTTTTACACTACTTTTAGTGGCAGTTGCTATTATTAGTGACAAGATCAATTCCTCTCTACATATTGGATTCATCTCATTGTAATTTCGAACATTATTGTGAATACATTCATTCTTGTGGAGTAAATTATTCTCTATCTCTCTCCTCTTTGTTTATTTGCAAATTCATTGGATTAGTATTACTACTCTCATCGAATTCTATATCTCTTGGGTCTCATAATTTACACTCAATGTAGAACATAGCTCACATAATCATCTGAGAAGAAAAGATGTACATTATGATACTTCATATGTGGTGAAGGGCATATTGCTAGGGATTGCCCAAGAATAAGAGATAATACTAGAGTCTTCAACAATGTGCATGAGGAATCAATCACAAAGAGTGTAACTTGAGTGCCCAAGATTTAGGCAACCTTGGAGGACCACCTTAGAGATAACCAATCCACCATGATCAAGGTTCAAGTTAAGATTATATATTTTCTTCAATTCTAATTGATCTAGAAGCTAGTTATAATTACATTTCACCTAAGTTGGTTGAAACCTATATACATACACTAACAAATCACAAGAATCATTCTATGAACACTTTAGTACAATAACTAGAGATGAAAAAACATCCAATGTACATAAGAAAAAAAGAGAAATCCATATAGGATACATGTATTTAATATATGTTGAATGAATAATAGGATACAATGCAGTTTATGTACATCACATATCCTCCCTCTTAAGGATTCTTTGTCTTCAAATCATGGTTAGAAAAAATATGTCGTCATTCCAACATGTACTTCTACACTTGATGTTATTTTGTTTGAGGAAACAAAATGATAAGATCTTGAAAATTCTAAAGAATAAATTTCCATTGAGAAGGTTCAATTCACCCTAAGTCAATTCACTTTAGAACTATATGGTTCATTACAAAGAAATGAGGATTTTAGCTACATACCAGAGTTATGATGTGCATAATGAGGCTATACAGAGATGTATGAATTCTTCACTTGCATTGATTTGAATATCTTGCCTCTTGGTTCGTATAATATTCTCATTGAGTTAAGTGGGTTTAGATTTGGCAGTTAAGGAGAAGTTGTTATGCTCCCCACCCAGGTTCAAACCTTGCTTGTGACATGTTTGTACGTCATTGGTTGACTAGGGTTGGAAAGGTACCAATAATCTCACTCTTACTCAAGTGTTTTAGTGTGGGACAAGATGTTTCCAAACATTTTGTCCCAATGGGTTAGATCAATCCATTTGAACAAATTGTTTCAAGGTGGTTTTTTCCAAGGTCTCCTATTCTAGTTCAACTAAGTCCCATTGGGTTACTAGATCCTAATGTGGTTGGTGGTTGAGTTTCCCTCTAGATAGATATTATAGGAAAGAGTGGGAAATCCCACAAGGTTTTCTTTAGAATATATGTTTGTGTGTGTGTGTGTGTGTGTGTGTGTGTGTGTGTGTGTGTGTGTGTGTACATGCACACATGCACAAAGTCCTCAAGAGTTCACTTAATCAATTGGTTCCACTATTGTTAGGACATTGTCAGAAATCTAGCATGCTCTGCAAGTCCCTAGTTTAATTCCCTCGAGATCAAATGCACTAGTTTACACCACCTTCTTTACATTGGGTACCACTCAATCAAGGGGAAGTTCCTGAGAATTTGAATGTGGAGTTGTTCCAACGATGTGTATGTGTGTGGGGGTGTGGGGGTGGTGGCCACCCCCAAGCACAACACACAAAGATCTATCCTGGGAAACCCGCTTAGGGAAGAAAACCCAATAGAACATCTTCAGTATAGATTCATCAACCAAGTACAGTATCAGTACAATGCTCTCTCAGAGAGAAATATCCCAGATAACCCTTCTACTCAAAGGGAAACCATGCTACTAGACTTGTGCCTTGTCAGCAGAAGATACACCAAGTATTATACTAGGGCCTAATGGTTAAGAACATGTGTTTCCTCTTAAGAGGTCACAAGTTCAAATCTAGAGTGGGGTAGGGTATGTATACCTTCGTAGACTTTCCCAATCAAATTGTTGGGCAAAGGGGGGTCCCTTGTCCCACAAACAAGGGGGTCTCATACACCATTTTTTTTTTTTTTTTTTATTATGTCTGGAGGAATCAGCAACTAGTTGGGCACGTGGTCGTGTTATCCAACCGCTACCACTATAACCTCCAGGTGTGCCCACGATGCCCCTTACGTGGCACACAAGGTAAGTCGGGGGGAGTTGAACTCGAAACCTCATGGAACTTCATTTTCACGGCACTTGCCAATTGAGCTGCCCCCCCGGGGGCTGTCTCATACACCAATTTGGTGTGGCTTGGCCGTGACCTTAAAAATAGATTATTATCATTATTATTATTATTATTATTATTATTATACACCAAGAGATACACCAAGGCACAATCCTAACCCTAGCGTATTACCCTATCAAGGTAGCACATGAGAGAGAGACCAACCAAACCAAGAGATGTGCCTTATCCTTCCTTATGTAATTACAGCTACAACTGCAACTCTCCACCAAACTTTCACTATAGTTGAGTGAGTTGTGATCACCAAATGAGTAAGGTGTCACCTTATTTATAGTTGTTCTTCCAGTGAAATTTTCCCACAGGGCCGACCTATCTTTTCTGGCAAATATAATTTACTTTGACTTTTTCTAGCAGGGCCGACTTCTCATATTGCAAGTACAAAATATAATAATAATTACTTTCCTGAGCCAACATTACAAATATACTTTAGGATTATTATTTTAGGGTTTTGACTTGATCAAATGCAATAAGAATATCTTTTGCATTTACATAATACTTCAACACTCCCTCTTAGCAAGGAAGGTATTCTTATGGCATGATCTTCAATATTGTTTTTGTATGCATATGTACTCTGAACCATTTTCTTGTTGACTTTCCATGAATCTATACATCACTATAAGTTATGCAACATCAACACTCCCTCTTAGATAGGGAGGTATTATCCATGATGTTCTTCATCTAGAAGTCTCAATCACATCCATCCATTACACATGGCATGTACAAGACTACTACCAATCACATGGTCTTGAAGACCAGTCTACATGTAGCATCATCGTAGCCACACAGGCTATCTCATGATCAAACAGATCATGTCACAAGTATCACCACCATATCCAAACAAGCTTTGTCATAGTCACACACAGACTGTCTGATGGTCATGTCACAGTCATGCATCTGGGGCCTCATCAATGCGTGTAGCATCTCTCTAATGGGAATAGCCTCATCGTCCTCTCAGACCTTATGGGTCTCAACGTCCTTTTGGACCTTATGTCATTATGGGGCTTCATCTAGATCACACATAACTAGGCATCTAACTCACATAGAACTAGGCAACTATCACATCTGTCCATCTCACACAAAATCTGGACAACTTGCCCTGAAGCTATCCCTTCTAGTGGGCACACTAGGCATCTAGTCCATAGTGACTAGGCATCTAACCACAAGGATTAGGAGATATAGTGCACACACATTACCCATCTATCCCAGGGCTAGGAAACACCTTCAACCACACTCATGGTTGGCCCTCCATCTTGAAAAGTTGGGAAATTGCTAGCCCCGAAGGCTCGCTATATTGTTGACCATGTGTGAGGTCATGCTGATTGGTGCCACAGTTAGTAACGTGCCCGTGAATGACTACCCATTGCTGCCACACTCTGTACGCTTCTGCCCCAAGAATCGCATATGTGACTCATCACTCCCTATTACGAGGGAAGTCCTTCTGGACCACGCCAAGCTTGTCCCTAAAGTAATCAAACTTTACCTTTTATAGAAGCTTGGTCACCACAGTTGTTATCTGCTCGTTTGTTCCAATATACTGGAGCTTTCCAACTCCCTTTTGCACCAGATATCCGATATAATGGTACTTGATCTCGACGTTCTTGGACTTGTCATTAAACACAAGGTTATCAAACAACTTTATACAACTCTAGTTGTCACAAAAAATGCAAGTCACCTCCAACTTGAGATCAAACAGCTCTGCAAGTAACTTTAGAAGCCACACAGCTTCTCTACTAGCTGAACATGTTGCTATATATTATGTCTTGGATGTACTAAATGCCACACTAGTCTGCTTCCTGTTGAGCCACGAAATCATAGCTGACCCCAAACTGAAGCAACATCTTGATGTATTCTTTCGATCTATGACACTACCGACCCAATCTGAATCAACATATCCTTGTAGTCTTATCTTACGATCTGAAACACATCAGATTCCAAAGTCTATCATATCCTTCAGATACTGTAACACGTGCTTTGCTGCAATAAAGTGAACATGTCTTGGTTCAACCATATACTAACTCAAAGTGTTCACCGCAAAGCATATATCTGGCCTAGTATTCGTCAAATACATCAACGAACCAATCATTTGCATGTACATGGTGACATCCATTGTCTCTGAAGAACTATCACTCAATAACTTCAGGTTCGTCACCATCGGTATGGGCATGGATTTACAATCCAACATTTCGAATCTCTTTAGGATTTCTATTGCATATTTTCCTTAGCTAAGAAAAATATCGTCTGGTTTCTACCACACCTCTAGACCCAAGAAATAATGCATCATACCCAAGTCTTTAATCTTGAATTTTGATGCAAGCTTTCTCTTGCACTCAATGATGAGATTCTCGTCCCTTGTTAGAAACATGTCATCCACATATAACAACAATATCACTGGCCCATTATCCTCAACCTTGTAGTAAAGGTTGGGATCTTCTTTACTCTTGGTAAAACCCAAGATCGTCAGAAAGATGTCAATTCTACCATACCATACCATGGGTGCTTGTTTCAATTCATACAAGGATTTCTTCAATCTACACACATGTGTCTTCTTGTCATGTGTCTCGAATCCTTTTGGTTGCTCCACGTACACTTCCTCTTCCACTAAACCATTCAAAAAAGTTGTCTTCACGTCCATATGATGTATCTTCTATTTCATTATTGTAGCTATCACAAGTGTATTTCTAATCGAAGTGTATCTCGCCACAGGAGAAAATGTCTCCTCATAATCTATTCCTTCTTTTTGAGAGAACCCACGAGCCATGAATCTTTCCTTGTACTTCTATATACTTCCATTTATTAAGTGTTTCGTCCTGTATATCCATTTGGAACTCACAATTGATTTCTCTTTCGATCTTGGAAACACATACCAAACATCATTCTTAATGATGGACTAGTATTCCTCAATCATGGCATCCTTCCAAACTTTCTTCTCTGCAGCCTCTTCATAACAGGTAGGCTCAGCATCAATGATATCACATAACAATGCCACGTAACTGGAATATGGTTGAGGTTTCTTGCTTTCTCTGAAAAATCCATCTGGAGCACCATACTTCTCAGCATCCTGAATAATATCATGAGCCCAAGCTGGTCTTCTTTTCTTTGTAATCGTTTCTACATGTCTTTGTGGTTTTTTCATGTCATGATTATCTGGAACATGTTCTTTTGGTACAATGCCATTACCTGCAACTGTTAGCGTTAGATTCTTTCTTTCTTCTACACCATTCTGTTGAGGACTATAGGGAGTAGTGAGCTCCCTCTTAAACCCAACTTCTCCACATAATTCTTTGAAGTCATCTGATGTGAAATCTCCTCCCTTATCTCACCTCAAAGTCTTTATCTTCTTTTTAGGAATATTTTCTACAAGGGATTTGAATTCCTTGAACTTGTCGAATACTTTGCTTTCTTTTTTCAAGAAACAGATCCAATTTTTATGTGAGAAATAATCAATAAATGAAACATAATGTACATACATGCTAAGTGAAGTGGTTGTCATTGGTCCACACATGTTTGAGTGCACGATGTCCAAAACTCTTTTGGCTTTGCTTTCACTTCTTGGAAACATACTCTTCATGATTGTCAGACTGCTCCATGTCTCAAACTGGAGGATATCTAATATGTTTCCTTCTACAACTGTCATTGTAGCTCCCTCTAAGAGTTGTCACTAGTGACCTGCTTCAGTGATAACCTTCCTGGAACATGTACATCTCCATGGTAACTTCCATGGAATTTGTAAGATAACCTGCCTGAGACAAGAACAACAAGAGAAAAAGTATTTCCAATATAATAGAATTTTCATAAGAACATATCTATGGTAACAAGAATTAAGGAAAATTTCATGGTAATCATCATAGCTTTACCAAGGTGACCTGCTTGGAAGCAAAACAAGAATTATCTCCTAGAGGAGATGTTAGTTCATCTTGAAAACAGGTACAATAAGCATTTATATCAATAGGACTCACATGCTACCAAGTATTTATTGTACCTAGCAGTAATAGAACCTTTCAAGGAATGATGACACAACTATAGTGTTTACTTGCAATTTAGCAATTATCAAACGTGATATGTGCAAGTTGGAAACTTATCAATTTAATCAATCAAACCTGGAACCTTCGGTATTCTCTCCAAGAATGAGTGTTGTTGCTTTTCTTCCAAGTCTCCTTCATTCAACATGACAAGTATTCTCTCCAACCTATCCCCTATACTAAGACAATATGCTTTCTTGACAAAAACATGAGTTAGAGAATGCAAATAAACTCTAAAATCTCAACCTTAATCAATCTAATACTTTGATTGAAGTCATCTTATAACTTTAACTTTGACCAGAGGTTAGTATAATAATCATAACTTAAATAAATCAAAATACAACTAGATGTTCATAAGATCACAATAATGCTATAACAACTAGAGGCATATCAAAACAATCAAACCTGGAGTGCGTTGTTCCTTTGAATGTGTTGGATCTGAGATCCATCTAGATCTATGATCGTTACTTGGAAAAAATATCCCCTCTCCTGCAAACACCCTCAAGATAATGATATAGTTTAAGCATATACAAGTACATACCTCCGGCAGCAGCGGCACTATCCGACATCAACGGAAAGAAATGACAAACCCTAAAACTTCAAAGTGCTCCAACTTACAATCTGAAGGTAGCTGGAGATACGCTAGGGTACAGAGCACCTGTTTATGAAGGAATTAGGAAAAACATCCTAGAAAATGTTCTCAACGATCTTGACAAAATAAATTGTGCAACAGATGGTACTGCAGCAGGGTACTACGGAAAACTACAGTGGCAAGGTAAATCTCATGATCTTCCTTCCAGTGATTAGACAGTCTGAAGGAAACCAACTCTGAAACAATGTTAAATTTTTCCTAAAACTAGTTAGGGTTATATTTACCATAGCAATTTAACTACTTTTATGTGCTCGTTTTTCCATAGACGATGCTACATCATTGTCACCCAACCATAGGCACCTACATGTGCCACCCCCAAGCACAACACACATATATCTATCCAAGAAAACCCTCTTGGGGATGAAAACCCAAAAGAACTTCTTCAGTATAGATTCATCAACCAAGTACAGTGTTACTACAATGCTCTCTCAGAGACAAATATCCCAGATAACCCTTCTATTCAAGGGGAAACCCTACTACTAGACTTGCGCCTTGTCACCAGAAGATACACAAAGTATTATACCAAGACATACACCAAGAGATACACCAAGGAACAATCCAAACCCTAGTGCATTACCCTAGCAAGGTAGCACATGAGAGAGAGACCAACCAAGACTAAGAGATGTGCCTTATCCTTCCTCATGTAGTTGCAGCCGCAATTGCAGCTCTCCACCAAACTTGCACTATAGCTGACTAAGTTGTGATCACCAAATGAGTAAGGTGTCACCTTATTTATACTTATTATGCCAGTGAACTTTTCCCACAGGGTCGACCTCTCTTTTCTGGAAAATATAATTTACTTTGACTTTTTCTGGCAGGGTTTGTTATCGCACAAGTTGTACATTGGGAAAAGCCCGACCCAACCACCAATTGGTGACAACTTAGAGAGAACCTACCCACTGTCACCTTAGGAAGGTGTCCCCGTCACTTTAGAGGTGAGGTAGTAACCTCAAGGGGGGAATCCCGATGACACTAGGGGGGATTGAGACGGAAAATGTGATGTATGAATGAATCCCCCAATAGGTCAAATTTCTAGATGGAAAAGGGAACTTGGTGATGAGTCTTGAGGGTTGTTTGAGGTTTCCAAAGCCTTCATCGGCCTGCCAAGAGATAATATATGCCTAAGACACAAGGAAAACCAAGTATACAATGAATTATAACAAATGGACAAGCAAGTTAATATTGTTTTCCATAATAGCAGCAGTTAGTAACATTATACATCGGCAATGAAATGGCACAATAAGCTGCTAAACAAGTGCTAGAAATCAAGTAAAATATGCAAAAGATAAACTAGCTAAACATTAGTGAAACTCAAGATTCAAAGACCAAGCTACTAGCATAAAAGGTAAAGTTGTTGTAAACACTTTCTGCAGCAATATAAATCATCCTTATGGCTGTAACAAACAATTCATTATAGAAAGATATTCAACCGTCAAAACTTGCAAAAAATCCACCAAACAATGCACTATGATTACTAGGTTATATGGGAAAAATCTTAGCAATTTTCAACGGTTGAGTTAAGAGTTATTCAAGAGAGTTTGATTATGGTTTATGCAACCCTAATGGCTGAAGATGAATGTTTGTAATAGCAGCAAGCAATACCCCTTTAAAGGGGACACCCTAGTGGATAAGAGATGCGCTAGGCACAAGAAACAAAACCTAGATTGCGAAAAGTTAATATGGAAAAAATTCACATGCAAAAATATTCATATTAGTGCCTTTAAAATTGGGTGAATTGGGTCTTTAAAGCATAATTTATATCAACAACAACCCTAGGGGTGTAAATCCTCTTACTCCCTAGGGTATGCCAACCAACTTAGGGTAAATCCAGGAGAGTATACACACTCGTATTCCTCCTAGCAACCCTTGCTCAAGAAAGACTTATAACCTTAACAATAAGATGAAGCAATGAGGGAGGGTGTATCCAACATACTCCTCCCTAGTGTTTCCACCAACAATAAACAAAATAAGCAAGAAAGAAATAGCATGTGCAGATTTTTCCCTTACCTAATCCAAGAAATGAGATATCAAACCCTAGTTTACCATACAAAATTCATCCAAGAGCCAAGAGAGCAAGTCTTTATTGTGGTTCTGATCAGTTCTCCTCATCCATTCACCAAGAGACATTCACCAAAAGACATTTTACAAGAGAGAAACGTCATAATCACCAAGAGTAGCGAAAATTTCAGCCAAATACTTCTCGCAGTGGGAGAGTTATCTTATGAAATGCGATTCACATGATCTCTATTTATACAAAAACCTTAAAACATAGTTTTTCCACTTAACAAGGGTAAAACATAATATAGTGGATCAACAACCCTTATCTTACCCCTTGTGTTAGCACGTGGGAGTTACACTTTGACTGTTAAGAGTGTAAGCCCAATACCCATCAAAGTATAAAATACAGATTTATAAAAGACATAACAAATGGATGAAGGACTCTTAAGGTAATGTCATTCACAGTTTACTCCATTAAATACATACAAGAAAATGGGGGTTTGAATAACTTTAGTCAAGGCTTTAGAAACAAAGGAAAAAGACTTGTATTATCCAAAAGATCCCAAGTCTTGGTACATACAACCAGAAATATATCACTATTGCATAAACAGTCTAAAATTATAAGCCTCTATACATCCATTTGAACCTGAAAAAATAAATCAATATAAAAGGGTGGATCAGCAAGAAAGGGAGGGCAGCAAACTGCATATTAGTAGGCTACACCATTGGGCAATGGAGTCACACAAACATCCTGAAGTTAGAAGGCAGTTAAAGAACATATTAGAAAAATGGATTATAAGATGGCAGATGTAAGAAAGGATAAGTTAACATAAAGTAGATCATCCATTGAACATATATCCTCTTTGCAAAACAAATGGGAAAGCTACTTGAATAAATACAATGAGTTATCGGCAATCACAACAAACCCTTTGCTGCTCAGGAATCTATAAATCAAATACATCCATTGATCCTCAAAAGCTACAATTCATTCAAGTAAGATATAAATTCAGATGAACAACAAAGAGAACACAATCTGATATAACTAATCTCATGAATTTTCAATAACAAAAATGTTGGTTACAAACAGGCCCTCGGGCTTACAAACTAGCAACTAGAACTGCTCCTCAAGCTTTCTCCTCTCTTAGATCATGAATCCAACCCTTTCCTTCTCAAAATCGCTTTCATTTATAGTCAATGATCTCTATCTACCCTAAGGAGGTCGAAACCAAGGAGATACATAGGATCCTCCTTCATTTAGGAGTCTTGTTACAAAAGATTCTAACAAAAGCCTAAAAAATTCCTATTTTTGGGGGATTTTGTCTATGATGATAAAGGCCTTTTGAAACAAGTCATCCTGATTGATCTGGAGATGGAACACATGTCCCTCATGTCCAAAAAACTCCTAGGAGACCATTTGAACCTTCCTTGACAGGTGGAAACCTCCAAACAAGGGGAATATCCAACAACTATGCAAAACAAAGAGTTTGCAACTCCAGTTTGCAGTGCACTAGTGTTTTAATTATATATCTCAAATTACAAACTGGGTCAGGCTGAAATTTGGACACAAAATCAATGACATAATCATTATCCTCCACCAAAAATTTCAGAAAAACCCACATCACCGTTTTCGATTTATGATCAAATCTGTAAAAGCAACTACTATAGGAAATGAGTTCGCAACGCCTGTCACTAGCGTGCAACATCAGTTCACAGTGCCAAAAGGAAAAAACATCCAAAACCACTTTCTCAAGCTTCAAACAGGATGAAAACCCTCATGGAGTACCTGATGGTCCTAAGGCTATTGTGAAAGTTGATAAGTCCGAACGTGAGTGCCTACAACTTATCAGAGTTATAACGCTCCTCCTTAACTAGTTTGCAGCACCATCTCAAATATAGCTTGCACACTTCGAGGAGAATGTTAGTTGATGGTATGACATAATCCTTGGAGAAATGGTTAAATGTAGGCTCTGAAAACCATAAATCCTCCTTTACACAATCAATCTTATGTGTTAACACCTTGCATCAAAACAATATTAAACAATTGATCTTAAAATTCACTTTTGCACAAAAGAAACCCTAAAGTAAGATGACATCTCCCCTTTAGGGGACGTTTTTGACACTTTCCAAGTTATTGGAGAAGAATGTGGAAGTCATTGGGGCTCTTTGAGCCTCCTCTTCATGCGCCAAGACCTCTCCATGCCTCATCTGGTCAAGATATACCAAGTGTCAATGTGTAGCTCCATCACCACCAAACCCTAGCCCCTTCATGACGTCAACCCTCAAAGAGGTGACATTTTACCTCTCCTAGGCAAGTCATTTGGGTGGTAGAGGTTATATTCAGCCCGTCATGATCTCTTCTATGCCTCCAAAGGCATGTCTCTCTCATCCGGCACGCGGGCCCTAGGCATCCATCATGTGGGCTTCTTGACCCATGGAAGCCCAAGCTAGGATTGTTCTCCCAAAACTGGCCACCAAGCAAGATCCTGCAAAAAAAAAGGGTACGCCCTCCAATGATCTCAAGTCAAAGATATCATGACAAGTGTAAACCACATTTAATAAGAAAGGCACCTAAACATGTGCATCAAAACTACCTCATCAAATTAAACAAATGCTCAAAAAACCTATACAATTGACCAAGTTTAAGTATGGGAGGGATGTCATAGGTGTCCTATTAGGTAAAACAAAGCCCTCAAGTAGGGGATGCTCCAAAGGATGTCCTTTTAAGGTTATGTAATGGATGATGAGGTGGAAGGGGTTTAGACTTCATAGGTCAATGATTTTCATGACATACAGGGGCTCGTATTATCTCATTTATGGGTAGCTTTGTAGAGGGTGTGTGGCACCTTCGTTTGCGATGCACTTTTTCCAAGCCCATCTTCTTGCCATATTTCATGTTTTAAGGAACGATTTGAAGGCTATTGTCCCAGTGTAGTGTCTAGATAATGACAACTTCATTCACAAATACCTCGCGGAAATGAGAAGGTTGGTTCGTGATGATACCCCCTTTCTCTCAGTTGTGTAACTAAGAGTCACTACCCTGGCTTGGTGACCAGATGATGGTAATTTCATACCTCTAAATACACATGATCATGATAGGTTGGCTCATGGTGAGACCTCCCATCCTCCAATTAACCCCTTAAGCATTCATTATCATTTAATTTTGTAGGTCCCCCTTTTCTTATAGAGAAGTGTTTCATTGCTTTCTCGGGGGATCCCTCGGCGAAGCATATGAAGTGTCTATATCTAGGATTTTATATTTTTAGCCAATAGAAATCCCTCTGGGCCTTCAGCCCCTTCTTCCCATGAAATGAGGTACATGCCCTTCTTGGGTCACTAAAATCAAAGGACCTAAAAGAGGACAATATGATGGGAGTGAAATGAGCAGAAGGTGGTAGGTATGGTCGGGAATGGTATGGTAACCCCTCAAGGGACCCCCAGTCACAAACTTTCCCCAAAGGTTCGCCACTTACTAGGAAATCTATGACACTCACCAAGGTGAAACAGGGTCAAAAGTGTAATGTCCAAGCAGGAGTTCTATAATCAAAAGAAGCGGAAATACAACGTGTTCAAATGCCTTAAATATTAGGGTGATTCCCTACCACAATACATGACTTGTACCGCATGGAGAAAGAGCCATCTACCTTCTAGAAGCTAGCTGGTGTGGTGTGTTAGCACCGTCATTTTTTTAGTTAAAGTTAGTCTTAGTCGATTCATGGTCCGTGTGTCAAAGCATGTGAGGTCAGGTACCGAATAACGAATAGGTCGAAGTCAGCAAGTGGTCGATTGGCCCTTGGAGTCGCGAAGGGATGTCAAAACCAAAACATGTGTAAGTGGTAAAAGTCTTTTCCCAAAGAGTCGGGTCCTGTCAGAGGAGAAGGTTTTACGTGCCAAAGGTCGAGGCAAGTTGTTAAATAGAAGTCACGTCGACAGACGCAATGACCATCATCAACCCATTATGAAGTCAGAAAGAGTGAAAAATCATGGTGCTCATATCACATATACTCTGCAACTCTTATCAGTTGTACTTTACACGCCCCGAAGTGTACCCGTCGCGTGGATGTGCTACGAAAATCTTTAGCTTTCTTCGAAACCTCCAGTCACCATGGATTCAGTGTCCCCTGGCATGATTCCAGCTCTCACCCGCCTAGTTATAAATTTTGGTTACTCTGCATGTATTCTATTCACCAACCAAGTTTATGCACTATCTATAACTCTTCCTGCCAGCCCTGAGTTTCTCGTGGCTAGGAAGTCGATTGCCTTTCACTGCGTCATGAACCCGAGTCAAGCAATATTACCGCTTTGGGTCTGTGTTAAATCCGTCGTGTGCAAAACAAGTACGTGGTGCACCATAGAAACATCACAGAACATAAGGAAAGATGCGCAAAGTAGCAGAAATGTGGGGCTCGGACCTCAAAAATTGACATTGGTAAACGAATATCTGGATGTCAGAGCATCTTTTGAACATGTCGGATGCATGGTCTTTTGCAGGAAAATCCAAGGATTCAATGTGAAACAGGAAGAACAGTTTGCACTCAGGTTCAATGGGTTACGCGCAGTAATTGCAGGAGTCACTTTCCAGGTAACAGAGGAAACTCTGTCAGCCGCAATGGAGATCCCTCCATGCGGTGAAAGGTGGTCTAAAGGCATGCCTTTGGATGTGCTATGCTACGAGGATTTATCAAACCAAACTGTTTAATCGGAAAATTCGAAGCGGGCGTTCCAAGTAGATATCTGCGGGATCATTTTCGGAAGCTCCTAAGAGCGATTAGGAAATATTTCACCTGTGAAGGAAGGTTTGACAGAATTCACCCACATCACATCAGATGTTGATGCATTTCACAGGAAGGAGACCATTGAATCTACCTTTCTTATTGCACCAAAGCCTCCGAGAAATGGCAGACAACGTCTGGGATGAAACAAACCAGCCGAAGAAGAATTTATCTCATGTTTCACTGATTAAATTGTTGATAGTTGAGGAGTTGAGGCGATTGAGTAACAACTGGGATTCGTTCCTACTCATAGTCAGCATCCCCAGGGACCCCAAAGGAGATTCCCCTATACTGGCGGAAAAAGTATCAACTCACCGCGCGGAGGTGGAAATAGGAAGGGCCGTAGAAGAATGAAATACATTGGAAGACCTATTCCCCCAACAGCTGATACTCCAGAGAAGGGGCAGACCAAGGAAGAACAAGGAGACTGGGAAGGTCCAAGTCCCAAGCGAGCAGCGTGCAAAGTCAGTCGTCAAAGAGTTACTCATGCGCGCCATTCAGCCAGAACCTGTTGAAGGTCAAGTCGAGAAGCCTGCGGCAGAAAGAGAGAAAGAGACGTTGAAGGCACGAATATTCATGAACCATCGCAGTAGCTAAAGCAAGTGCAGCTCGCTATTGCTAAGCTATATCAAAAGAACAAGGAGATGAGACAATAGTTAGCAGCAAAGACCCTCAAGGAATCAACATCACAGGGTCGAAAGGGAAACGTAACTCGGCTCAAGAGGCAGCTCAAGGAAGCACAAGATACAATCATCCAGCTGCGCAAAGCACAAAGGATGTCAGAAGAAATAAATTCAAAGCACTTCAAGGAATGCGGACCGACACTAGAAAACGTCTGCACGACTCTGGACAACGCGCAGAAGAGGCTAAAAGGGAATGTGGTTCTACAAAGGCAAGTGATGAATCTGAAAAGGCGCAAGTGGTCTCTCAGGAGAACGCTTCAGATTTCAAAAATGCAGATGAAGCCAGAAGCATGATCGACTGACTCCATTTTTTATTTCTCAACATGGCACGGATTTTGTCTCCCTGTGTCCTGTTTTCCACCGGGAAGTAGGGACTCTGACAGGCACCCGCGCGGCAAGAATACGACGCAAAACGCTAGAAGACCCATCTATTACAAAGGACAAGTGTACATTGGACACATGACCGTTTGAAGAAAAGTGTTGTCCTCTAACTGGTGGTGTCATCTTGGAAACACCTGCGACAGTCTGTGGTTACCCACCATATGCACGCGCCAACAAATGATTACGCGACAGAAATCAAGGATGTTACAATGGGTGGATGGAGTCTGACAGAGCACTTGATCATCCAGATACCCTGTCAAAGGAAAAGCATCAACACATCACTCTCTAACGATGAAATCTTGTTGATTACAGAGCTTTCACGATGAAGACATCAATTATTGTGCGATCAAGTATAGTCAGTTTCTATTTTTAGTAAAGTGCCATACGAAGAGTCATCTAGCAGAGAATAGTCAGAGCCTAATTTATAGGGATAATGGTTAGAGGGCAAGGTATCCCGAGAGACATACCCTGGTCTATATATTTCATCTTTTCAATGTAAGCCAGGTTGGTTGGAAAAACAGTGTAGACAGTGACTACTGAATGTAGCTTTCAAACTCGATTGAAACTTAATGTAAAGGTCCTGAAGATTTGACAAAAAATTTCTAATGCTAGCAGTTTGATGTATTGTACTCTCTCTTTGTGTACGTGCTTTCATGTGTTCTTTATATTCATATCTATATTTTGTCTAAATCGAAACGTGATTTCAAATCTAGAATTCACTGCGTGGTACTCTAGATTCGCGCCATTTAGACGATTGTATTTCTTCTAAGAGAACTCTGAATTCATCCCCAACGGTGCTCCAAGTTCTCTCACCACACACAATGATTTTTAATTGAAATATTGTTTCTTACTTAGCCTTTATCCTCTCAAGTTCAATCACTAAGTCATTTGTTTCTATCGTTTTCTTAAATTGACTCCATAGCCTTAGGTCTTTCTTTCTTTCGCCAATAGAACCAGAAATATTGCCTGAAATTGTTAAATATAGCCGACAGTTTAAAGCCATACCCTATACAGAGACGAAGTCTCAGAGAGAGCCCTCTCGAGGTCGGAAATTCTAGTTTACGGCCTCAAAGTTGGTTTGTAGGTTGCCTTTGTCATTCATTTTCTCAGTTGAACGAAGTTTACAGAGTGCCAACATTATGACGTCGTTGTCGAGGATGGAATTGAATAAATTTTCCCTAGGAGAACAACTAAAGATATAGTTTTGACCCCTGAGGGTAACAGTGGGCCAAACATACACATTGACTGAAACCTTTACCCTAGCGACTCCAGTAAAAGAGACCAGTAGCACATAGTACCACCATTCAGAAACCCTGGCTCCGAAGACCATCTATACCAGAGCCAACCCTGACCCAAACCCTGTAGATCCTGTGTGTGACCCCGAGAAACTTCTACGCAGGACAAGGGAGAAGGTGCCAAACCCATTCTATTACCTGGACAGAAGCTTGTCTTTACCCAAGGACGGTGCGCAGAGCATTGAAAACCTATTTGAACAAACCTTGTTCAGGTCTAAATCAAAAACCATCTTGGATCATATAGTCTTCGACGAGAATAGGTTTCGATCTCTGATACCAAACAAAATATAGCAAGCTGCAAATCCCACTCAGAACATCCCGCAAATCCAAAACCCCCCTAGAGAAATGGCCGCCAGATTTCCCCCCCTTACTGTGCCAACCCAACTGCATGATTTGCCTCAGAACTACAACCAGAGGATCAAGTTGTATGATGCTGAGGCAAATGCCTCTGCCCAAAATCACTTGGATTGGTTCAATGATTTTGTTGACTTAGAAGAGGTGGATCATGAAGACGTGAAGATGAGGTTGTTCACGCAGAATCTTTCGAGGGAGGTTAGAAAGTGGTTCAAGGCCCTCCCAGCAGCCAACATCCCTAACTTCGCCACGTTTGAAATGTCATTCATTGCTATATGGGGAGACAAAAAGAATCCTTTGTAGCTACTGACGCAGTACAAAAATATGAAGAGAGTGTCAGAGGAGACGATGCAAAACTTCTCGACCCATTTCATGAGGGTCTACAACTCAATTCCCACAGAAATCCAGCTGCCTCCCGGGGTTGCGCAACTTTGATACACCGACTCCTTTAACAGTGATTTTGCCTTGTTGTTAAGGGAGAGAAGATATTCTAATTTAGACACCATGATGAGTGACACAATCGAAGTCAAGTTAAACCTGATGGTGTCAGGAAATATTAAACAAAGCTTCAACAGAGGCAGGTAGAAACCCCAAGGATATGCGCAACCATTGACTTCTCGACCCTCGAAGTACAAGTTCGACTTGATGATGAAGACGATGGAGAACTTGATGGAAATAATGCCCATGGGAAATAAGCTCACCACCCGAGAACAACATGACCTATAGCCCAGAAATCAAAACCTTAGAAGACGTTCGGTCCCGCAGATCAGACAGAGGGAACAGAGGGACTAGGGCGGCCAACAAATAAGGCCCTCGTTCCAGAATAATTACGCGGGCGAAGATTTTGATCAGATGATTCAAGATCAAATGCATTGTTGCAACGACAAGGACACTCGCGTGTTCTTGAATAAGAGAGAACACGATCAATACATGAGATAAATGATGATATTATGTTGGAAGCTGCTGATATGTTGTCTTGGGAAACAAAGGAATTCAGGAAGGGCTATCACAATGCCATCATGCAGTTCCAAAATCAATACAACCTCAGGAGCAGAAAGGCATCTACAGAACCTCAGCAGACGAATCCCATAAGGGAACCTCAGGCAAAATCCCCTTCCACAAGCCGACCAAAGAAAGACAACCTGACCAAGGATGCGACTGAAAAAGGAAAGTCAAAGGAGGAGGTTCCAAGGAAAGCGCCAGAAACAAGTCGGGAGACAGGCGTCAAGGAGATAGAAAAAGTCTCCCCCCCTTTTAACTTTGAGAACGAAATGGACAAGATTAAAATATATGTCCCTTTCAACAAGCTCATCAAGAAAGGAGAATATCGAGATCAGATTATTAAGATGCTAAAGATGGGAGAGACTCTTGACACCCTAAACGTCTAGGATGACCACCCTGCCATTTTGTTTGATCCGCGTGTAGAGGAAACATGCGATACTAAGGACGTTCCCCCATTCTATGTCAGCCTCAAGGTCCATGACATGAATTTTCATAATGTCATGCTAGATTCGGGCTCGTCGCACAACCTCATGCCCAAGGTGATCATGGACAAGTTGGGTTTGGACATGATCACCAGGCCCTACAAGGATCCTTTTTCTTTCGATTCAAGGAAAGTAAAATGTTTGGGTCTGATCAAAGATTTTTTTGTGTAGTTGGCCCAAATCCCTTCAAAGAACCTGGTTATGGATGTGGTTGTGGCCGACATACCCCCTAAATTTGGCATGCTATTATCCAGGTCGTGGGTCGTGAAATTGAAGGGAACCTTGTAGATGGATATGTCATACACCACTATTCTTGTCTTCGGCCAAGAGAGACGGTTGTACCGAGAGGTGCTGCTCAAATAAATGGTAAGTAGCAAGACCCAGCTGAATAACCACCCTATCTACTCCGTAAACACTAATATCGGCTCCTCCATATTTTACAATGACCTGAGCTTTGAAGAGGAAGAGCCGACAACTGTCATGACTGTCGATGATAAAGCCATGCGACGAGAAGCAGAGTGTGCAGACCCGAGGAACCGTGCAAAGAACGAGATGTAGAACATGAGCTTCGAAGGATCCATTAGCAAGGAAGGAGAAGGGCTTGGTGTGTGGATAAGTCCTCCCAAGGTACGCACAAAACTCTGCTCGTATAAACTCGCCTTTGATTGTACAAATAACATGATGGAGTATGAAGCATTGATCTTGGGTCTGAGAGTTTTGAAAGAGTTGGGGGAAAAGAGGATAGCAATGCACAGAGACTTTGATCTCGTCGTAAACCAAGTGAAAGGTATATACCAATCCAAGCACCCTAGACTAAGGGCGTACAAAAACCTGGTACTAGACCTCCTCGAAGAATTCTCAGAGTATAATTTATCAGCGATCCCTAGGAGGAAGAATCAGATCGCGGATGCCTTGGCCACCTCAGCCTCAGTTTTTAAGATTCCCATTTTCCCCAATAGAAAGTACGAGATTGAAATCAAACACAGGCCGGCGGTGCCCGATAATATCAAGTATTGGCAAGTGTTCGAGGATGACAAACAGGTGGAGAGATTTCTCCAAATGAGCGATGAGTTCGCTAATGTAGGCATTGATGATGAGTGTAGTTGCGACGAGGATGAAAGAGTAGTTGCACGCAGTAATGACGACCCCTTTCAAAACCAGATAGTTGGGAGGGACATAGTGCAGCTAAAGAATAATATCATCCCCAAAGGATTGGTGTCGTTGGAAAATTTGTTTGATGAAAACGATGTGGCCAGAAATCCCAAGATCATCGTGAATGATGAGGATGTCTAGGATTGCAACATCGGGACCTAGGATATTCCGAGAATAATAAAATTACAAAATACGCTCAGTCTAGAGGTCAAACATGACTACATCAAACTCATGAAAGAGTTTCCCGACATTTCCAGCTGAGTTATGATGACTTGAAAGTCTACGACACTAAAGTGATTCATCACGTCATTCCTCTCAAAGAAGACCAAAAAACATTCAAGCAAAATCTAAGACGAATCAATCCCTTGTTGCTACCGCTAATTGAAAAAGAGTTAAAAAAACTCTTCGAAGCCAAAATTATTGTTTCTTTAATATTTTCAAAGTGGGTTGCCAACCTGGTGCCTGTAAGGACAAAGAGTGGTGAAATAAGGTTGTGCATGGATTTTCAAAACTTGAACAAATTATCCCTCAAGGACAACTACCCGCTCCCTAAGATGGACTATATCCTGCAAAAGGTAGTTGGATCCCAGAAGATGTCTATGCTGGACGACATTTCAGGTTACAATCAGATCATGGTACATCCAGATGACCAAGAAAAGACAACTTTCACGACACCATGGGGTACGTTCATGTATGCTAAGATGCCTTTCGGCCTTATGAACGTTGGAGCTACCTTCCAAAGGGTGATGGATATAGGATTCGCTGAGGAAAAAGAAAAATTTATCGTGATCTATCTGGATGACATCACAATGTATTCCAACTCCGACGAACAACACCTTGAGCATCTGAAGAAGGTCTTCTAGAAATGAATGAAGTTCAACATTTCGTTGAATCCGAAAAAATCACATTTCGGAACGCAAGAAGGGAAACTGTTGGGGCACATCATCTCGAAGGAGGGTATAAATATAGACCCTAGGAGGGTAGAAGGAATCCTGAAAATCAGCACTCCTTGCAGCAAGAAGGAGGTGTATTCCTTCCTAGGAAAGGTGAATTTCTTAAGAAGATTCATCTTGAATCTGGCGGAAATTATAAAGCATATCACCAACATGTTAAAAAAGAGAAACGAGGTCAAATGGAACCCTGAAGCCAGAAGATATTTTTAAGACATCAAGGTAGCGCTAACCAAATCTCCCGTATTAGCCAACCCATATTTCACGAAGGACTTCATCTTGTTCTCATTCGCCTCGGAGCATACCATTGTTGGCGTACTGTTACAGAAGGACGATCAAAATTTTGAAAAGCATATAGCCTACTTCAGCAGGATGCTGAGAGATTCCCCACTGAGGTATGACATTATGGAGAAACAAGCATACACCTTAGTGAAATCCCTCAAGAAGTTTAGGAATTACATACTACATTCCCACGTTGCCACTTACATACCCAGCAACTCAGTCAAATACATCTTAACTCAACCTAACCCTGAGGGAAGAAGAGGTAAGTGGATCGTAGTCATGTTGGAATATGACCTTGAAATCGAGCCCACAAAGTTGATTAAGGTCAAGGCTTCGCAAAATTGATGGTGCAGTCAAACTACAACATTCTGGTAATAAACTTCATTGTTGATCTATCAAAAAATCCTCAAAAAGAAACAACCCCGCAGGTGTCCCATAAATTCATCAATTTGCTTTGGTATATGGACATCATTCATGTGTTGAAGAATCTGTAAGATCCTCTAGGGTTAAGTAAGACCAAGGCCAAGTTTTTGAAGTTGAAGGCTACTAAGTTCTACATCTTAGATAATGCTCTGTATTGGAAAGATCTGGGAGGGATATTGTTGAGTTTCTTACTATAATATGACGCGGGGCGAGCTATCAAAGAATTACACAAAGGTGACTGTGGAGGAAATCACTATTGGAAAACCATCACGCATAAAATTTTAAGGGCATGTTACTATTGTCCCAACATCTTCGCAAATGTATATAGAGAAGTTTCCAGTTGCCACGAGTGTCAGATCTTCAATGGAAGGAGAAAGTTGCAACCCTTGCCGCTAAAACCGATCTCGATCGAAGCGTCATTCATGCAATGGGGCCTAGAATTTATAGGAGATATTCATCTGCCATCCTCGACACGTCATGGATGGATACTTACGAATACGGATTACTTCACAAAATGGATCGAAGTCGTTCCAACAAAGCAGGCTATCGAAACAGTCATCATTCAGTTTCTGGAGACCAATATCCTGTCTAGGTTCGGGTTCCCTATCAATATCATCACGGACAATGCGGTCGCATTTAATTCCAAGAAAATGGAGAAGTTTTGCAAGGATTACAATATAACCCTGGGACATTCTACAACGTATTACCCACGGGGTAACGAGTTAGCAGAATCGTCAAATAAAGCTTAACCAAGATCATTAAAAGACTCCTACACGACAACAAGAAGGCTTGGCATAAGAAACTCATTTACATGTTGTGGGCAGATAGAGTCACTACCAAAAAGTCCATCTCCACGTCGCCATTCCAAATCATATATGGCACGAACGCGATTTTCCCTACCTCGTTGGGATTGTCCATCAGGAAGTTGTTGCAAGAGAAACAGGTCGAGCTAGATGAAATCAAAGAAGGATAAATCAGTTGATTCATGTGCAGCAAATGAGGGAGAAGGTTTACAAACAATCACAACTCCACCAAGACACGATGAAGAAAACTTTCGACAAGCACTCTAAATAGGAGGAATTCCAGGTGGAGGATCTGGTGCTAAGTGGGACGCAAGGAACGAAGACAAGGGAAAGCATGGAAAATTCGATCATCTTTGGACGGGTCCTTTCGAAATTGTCACGTACCACGGGAACAACACATATCTCTTAGAAGAGATTAACGGGGAGTCCACTGGCAGAGGGCCTGTGAATGGCAGGTTCCTCAAACACTATCTGGTTCAGTAAGTTCTGTTTCGTTTTTTCATGTCATTGTAAATAGTTGTTTCATTTTTCTTTTCAAGGAAGGCACTTCGAGTCAATTTGTCAACAAAAAATGGAAGCACGAAGTGAAGGCCCTAAGTATATGTTGATTATGGTTGAAACTATGTCAAGAAGGTCTAGGTTGTGTTTTTATTTTCCGTTGTTTCAGAGTCTAGAAGTCGAATAAGGCCCAATGGTCAGGCACCTGGTCTGTTGTTATTTGCCACTTCACTGGGAGGATAGCATCCCCATTGGAGCCAACTGTTAGCGTTGTCATTTTTTCAGTTAGAGTTAGTCTTAGTCGAGTCATGGTCCACGTGTCAAAGCATGTGATGTCAAGTACCGAATAATGAACGGGTCAAAGTCAGCAAGTGGTCGATTGTCCCTTGGAGTCGGGAAGGGATATCAGAACCAAAACATGTGTAAGTGGTAAAAGTATTTTCCCAAAGAGTCGGGTCCTATCAGAGGAGAAGGTTTTGCGTGCCAAAGGTCAAGGCAAGTTGTTAAATATAATTCATGTCGACAGATGCAATGACCATCATCAACTCATTATGAAGTCAGAAAGAGTGAAAAAACATGACATTCATATCACGTATACTCTGCAACTCTTATCAGTTGTACTTTACACGCCCTGAAGTGTACCCGTCGCCCGGATGTGCTGTGAAAATTTTTGGCTTGCTTCGAAACCTCCAATCACAATGGATTCAGTGTCCCCTAGCATGATTCCAGCTCTCGCCCACCCAATTATAAATTCTGGTTGCTCTGCATGTATTCTGTTCACCAGCCAATTTTATGCATTGTTTGTGAATCTTCCCACGAGCCCTGAGTTTCTTGTGGCTGGGAAGTTGATTGCCTTCCACTGTGTCACGAACCCGGGTCAAGCAAGATTACCGCTTTGGATCCATGCTAAATCCATCGCGCGCAAAACAAGTACACGGTGCACCATGGCAACATCCCAGAGCATAAGGAAAGGTGCGCAAAGTAGCAGAAATGTGGGGCCCGGACCTCAAAAGTTGATGTTGATAAACGAAAATCTAGATGTCAGAGCATCTTTTGAATAGGTCAGATGCATGGTATTTTGTAGGAAAATCCAAGGATTCAACGTGAAATTGGCAGAACAGTTTGCACTCGGGTTCAATGGGTTCCGCAGAGTAATTGCAGGAGTCACTTTCCAGGTAACAGAGGAAACTCTGTCAGCCACAATGGAGATCCCTCCGTGCGGTGAAAGGTGGTCTAAAGGCATGCCTTTGGATGCACTATGCTACGAGGAGTTCATCAAACCAGACTATTTAAACGGAAAAGTAAAAGTGGGCGTTCCAAGTAGATATCTGCAGGAGCCTTTTCGAAGCTTCTGAGAGCGATTAGGAAATACTTCACCTATGAAGGACGGTTTGACAGAATTCACCCACATCACATCATATTGTTGATGCATTTCACATAAAGGAGACCATTCAATCTGCCTTTCTTCTTGCACCAAAGCCTCTGAGAAATGGCAGACGACGTCCGGGCTAAAACAAACCAGCCAAAGAAGAAACTATCTCATGTCTCGCTGATTAAATTGTTGATAGTTGAGGAGTTAAGGTGATTGGGAAACAACTAGGATTCATTCCTACTCACAGTAGACATCCCCAAGGACCCTAAAGGAGATTCCCCTCTACCGGCGGAAAAAGTAACATCTCACCGCGTGGAGGCAGAAATAGGAAGGGTCATGGAAGAAGGAAAGACATTCGAAGCCCTATTCCCCCAACAATCGATACCCTGAAGAAGGGGCAGGACAAGGAAGAACAAGGAGACCGAGAAGGCCCAAGTCCTGAGCGATCAGCGCGCAAAGTCAGTCATCTAAGACTTACTCATGCGCGTCATTCGGCTGGAACCTGTCGAAGGTCTAAGTCGAGAAGCCTACAATAGAAAGAGAAGGACAAACGTTGAA
>ML787615.1:31758-49415 GCA_009831015.1 Picea engelmannii
TTTTATTTTGTATATAAATTTCAACTATTTTAAATGTTATGACATTATTTTAAAAATATTATTTTAAAACATTAATTATATATATATATATATATATATATATATATATATATATATATATATATAATTCAAATATCAAAATCATTTTATTAATTTTCACGTTATTTTTTTCAATAAAAAATATAAAATCTTTATTTTAATAGAAAGAACAAAACATTTATAAATATAGAATGTATTCATAATATTTTTCACTTTATATACTCTTCTCCCTCTTTAATTTTATTTATTTTTAAAAGAATTCCAATTACTAAAATAATAAATTACAATTTTTATCATTTAACAACCAACACTTCGTCCAATATTAAAAATAATGTAAACTATTACTATTAAAAAAACAATAGAGGAAGTACTTACCTTATTAAGTGTTTTGCTATGTTTTCTCTACTATCTAAACATAAAATAGCCCTTTCCGTCCTCTCTTAATTTCAGCTGTGTTATGTCATCAATATGGGTTAAATTATGTGCTTTCATTAGTGTTTTTCACCTACTCTTTTGTCCCATTTTACGATGAAGAAGTTTGCTTAAAAAGTCCTAATTTTTTTTTATCTAATTTCACTCGTGGCGATGGGCTTTATTTTAAAAGTGTGAATTGTTAAATACAAAAATTAGAGATAATGTATTTTTTCTCTTTGAATATTGCTATGTGAAAAATAACATCATAGATGCAATGCATATTTTTTTTTAAGTGATTTTGGCCTAATTCCTTGGTCGTGTAGTGATAGTAGAGATATATTATGTTTTTTCTATATAATTGTATCATTTTTCGAATATACAAGGGAATTAAGAAGAAAGAGTTAGTTGATTAGTTTGATGAAGGGGAAGAGGTTTTCCAAAAGTTTATCATCATTTTTAAGAACAAATTAGTGGAGATATGGAAAAGGTTTAGGGATTTTAGTGAGGATATCAATAAGGAGTTTCTAGACAACTCTAAACACTATGGAGACTTTATCCCCAAGGTTCAATACCTAAAAGGGAAGGAGGTACCAAGCATTAACGAAGATAAGGGTGTTAGAGTACAGGAGACAATTTCAAGTGAGGTTAGATTGATACCATCTTTAAAGAAATATGAAGTTGATGGACTAGTTCTCAGTGTAGAAATTTTCCTCTTTATGACTTTTATTTCAAACTCATAAATTTCACCTTACAAGGAGGCTTCCCAGATCTTGTCTCTGTGAACTTCAGCTTTAGGGTTGATCTGAAATATTAATTTACAGCAACAAACAATGGACAATATTTCATCTCACTTCAACCTAACTAGGTAGCATAAGAGAAAATATATCAAATATATGCCAACAAGATTCAACCCTTAGGGCATACTTTTCCAAGCATAAACCATATATGAAATCACTTTAATCACAATAGGTTTACAATAGTAAATCTATTATGTTATCTTTAAGATGTATGTTAAATCACTTAACACTTCCAACGATATGTTATGTCAAAATTTTGACATGAACAATAAATGCTATAAATTGTTCAATCAAGAACACAATGCAAGTTGAAAATCAAATATTCAATTACAAAATTTTGGATGTCTAGAAACATCATATATATATATGAAGTACATGTACATACTCACAGCTTATCTCTACCTGTTACAATTCTTCATTCTCTCCAAAACACTAGTTAAAGGAAAACCAAGAAAATTTTGGTGATCACCAAAGATCTCCAATAAGCAAGCATCATCATAAGTATTGTCCTCCTTGGCTTCAACACTTGTTTTGACAAGTGTCCCAAATGTATACCTTCTTCCTCCTTAATCAATCTCCTCTAGGGTAAACCATAATTTATTTTCCTCAATAGGGTGATACCCTAACCCTAGAAAAACCTTGAACCCTTCCAAGAACCCTAGTGCTCCAGACAAAGAGAGATCATACAACATAGATTCCACAAAAGAGAGAAAGAGTAGCGTGCTACTCTCCTCCCATCTCTAACACAAGATGATGAATGAATATTGAAAGAAAGTACTCTCTCTTGTTGAAAGATTGGTTGTCATTGATGTCAAACCTTGAAGAAGTACGCAAGCCCCAGAGGTATGGCTATGGAACCCGAAGTTGATCAAGGAAAAAGGTCATGAAGGACATTGTAAATGCAGGTTACTCACTCATTGATGGATAACCTTTTTCATGTCGTTTTTGGTGATAGGTAGCACGCCATGTGGTTCCTCACAATGGAGTTATGGCCTTGTAAAGTTGGAAGCCCCGAAGAATGATTAAGCAGCCCCGAGTTGGTTACAAGTCATTAATGAAAAAGTAAAGTAGTATAAACAAGAAAAGTCATGAAGCCCTAAAGATAAGGAAAGAGGTTACCTGGTAAATGTATAAATACACCTCAAGAAGTCATTCACAAGCACATTCTATTGAACAAATTATAGTGAACAAGTGATATTTTGGAAAAAATTGCGACGGTGAAATCTGAGGTAGCGACGAGTGAGAAGTGTGGGAGTTTTGGGATCACAGAGGAGAGCTAGGGTTTTCTGTAAAAACCCTAATTAGGTTGATCCTCGCGGGTCAGACAACTAGTGTCCCACGAGGCATCCCCACGGGCCAGATAGCTAATGTCCTGGGAGGCTAACCCACAGGTTGCATAGTTCTTGTCACGGGAGGTTGCATAGTTCCTGTCACGGGAGGCCCCTCCTGACATCATGTCTTAGTCCCACGAGGACAAGATAGATTTGGGGGAGATTCTTGTACCAGGTCCTTGAAGTCAGAGGAAATCTTACATGTCAACATTATTGTGTATCAGGTCAACTATAGAGGTATAGGTATGTTTATGTGCTTGTGTTGAAGGTTATACTTGGTTATGGTATGGTGTATGCTTGAGGCATGTTTGACATTGGCACATGATTGAGGTACATCTTGGCTACATGGTTGAGTGAGGTATGTTCTTGTATATGGTTTAGCATAGGACATGGTTGTTATGGTTTACATATTTGGGATGTTGGCACATGGTTGAGGTATACACTTGTTGTATGGTGGCATGTGCATGAGGCACATGCTTTGGGACTTTGAGTCTTTTCATTGATGATATGGTACATGTCTATACATGATTGATGGTATGGTATATGGTACAGGTTTTGATTGACGCTCTATTACATGATACATTGTTTGAATGATTGGCTACTCATTGTTGATGTTATGGTTTCTACATTTGGCATATCTTATGGTACATGGTTGATGCATATGTTAGTACACATTTGCGGCATGGTATGGTACAGGTTCTAGTTGTGATACATGGTTGAGACACACTGGTTGATGAGACAGAGACAATGACGATGACAGTGGCAGGATAGCAGTGACAGGTTGGATACAGTGATAGGTTGGATACAGTGATATGTTGGCAGTGACAAGTTGATAGTGGCAAAGATTGTGGTAGTGATAGTTTGGTCTACACTTATATTTCATGGTGGAAGGATGGGGCAAGGAAAGCGGGTTGTAGCATCCTTCTGGTTGGTACAAGAGAAAACAAGGAGTTGGAGCTTCCTTCAGGTTGGAGCTTGAGAATCAAAGGGTTGTAGCCTCCTTCTGGTTTGAGCCATAGAATTCAAGGAGTTGTAGCTTCCTTCAGGTTGGAGCCTGTAAATAGGGGATTGAAGCCTCCTTCCAGTTGTAGCTGGAGAATTGTTAAGTTGGTGCTTCCAATGAATGTATTATTTTGATATATAAGAAAATCATTATGTGGTTTTCTCCCATTTGGGTTTCCACGTAAATTCTAGTATATTGTGTATCTAATGTGATATTGTTGATGTGATATTTCTTATGATTATATTGTCAATGATATATTGAATGCTAATGCTAAATTGTTGAATATTGTTGAAGAAAGGATATTTTGGTTAAAA
This sequence comes from Picea engelmannii, assembly GCA_009831015.1. Lineage (NCBI taxonomy): Eukaryota > Viridiplantae > Streptophyta > Pinopsida > Pinales > Pinaceae > Picea > Picea engelmannii. The sequence goes on from ML787615.1 coordinate 35,657, forward strand.
GTAATAAAAGTGTTCATACTGATTCACCCCCTGCCCTCTCAATATTCCAAAAATTGGTATCAGAGCAGGTCCTTCAAGAAGCAGTGTAACCAATGGAAGGAGATCATGGAATACGCTAAGATTGGAGCACCAATATTTGATGGTCATAATTATGCCTTCTGGAACAAAAGGATGAAAACCTTTTTAAAGACACAAGGATTTGATGTTTGGCAGTCAACAGTAGATGGATATACAACACCAACCACTCCCTCAACTGACAAATATGGAAAGAAACTCAGTGAGAACAATTCAAAGTCTAAAGGCACCATTCTGAGTAGTCTAGTTGATTCAGTGTTTGTCAAGGTTATGCATTGCGATTCTCCAAAATATCTTTGGGATAAGCTTCAAAATATTTACGAAGGAGATGTCAAAGTCAAGAGAGCTAAACTTCAAACCTTTAAAGCTAAGTTAGAACAATTGACGATGAAGGAAGATGAAGAAATTGCAACCTACTTTCTATGAGTTGATGAAATATTGAACCCTATTAAAAATTTTGGAGAAGAGATTAAAGAACCAATCATTGTTCAAAAGGTACTAATGTCTCTTCCAGTGGAGTCACCAGGTAAGCTTGTAAGAAAAGGTCTATGAGGCAAGGCTTATCGAAAAGGTTTATCGTTTGAGGGAGACTGACTCAGTGTTCCCCGGCAGCAGCGCCAAAATGTTATCGCACAGTTTGTAGTTTAGGTTAAAGGCTAAAGGATAGAGGCCAAACTGGCGTAACATGAACCTTCCCCACCCAATGTCACCTCAATGGGGAGGTTATTTCTATTTAGGGAGGTTAACCCAAGGGAGACGTCCCCGGTAACCTGGGGTTTTGAAGAGGCTAAGGTATAAAGTCAAAGTCAAAGTTTCCTCCTCACAGGTTACCACCAAGGTCAGAAAGTTCGGCTAATCAGCCAATAAAGAAGTGTATGCCCAAAAGAGAACACTTGCCCGGAAAAAGATAACAATAAAGAATATATGCAGGCTATTATTCAGTGGGTTATTACTTCATATAACTATATGACATCAATAAGTAAGCAATATAAAACAACAGGTATTAATGAGATCAACGTTTTGTCAATTAGTTATGGAAAAGTATCAATTCATCAATAACTATTGAGATGATGAAGCCAACAATGTATCTAATCAATAAATGCTTTAAATCATCACCTAATTGCTTATTATCAACATTTGTTGTGTCAAGATGAAATAACCAAGTGTGACATTAGCCTAGTTAGGGTTAGCTAGTTAGTTAGGGTTTCAAAAATTAAAGTTTTGAGAGTTGTTTTGAGCACTATCACTTCAACATTGTGTGTCTAAGATCAGTGCCTAGGGGTAGATGGAGTCAAATAAGGAGAGGACGCAAGTTTTTGAAGGGATAAAGACTAAAGACAAGAGGGAAGGGTTCTAGAGTGCTGCAATGGCAGGGCCCTAGAATCAAAACCCTATGGGAAAGAGGCTCACTCCGGTGTTGCTTAAGCAAGGCCTTGTGCTCTTTCCTCCTTCCTTAGGTCAACTTGGAAAAACGGTCAGCATAAAGACACGAGAATAAGGTGAGGGAGAGTGTTGCAAAGGCGAGGCCCTATCACCAAACCCTAAGAGTAGGACGACCCTAGGTGTCGATAACCTAGGCCTAGGACATCTCCTCTCTCTTGACCTCTAAGAGGTACGACTAGCTTAAGGGAAGAAGAAATGAGAGTGTAGCAATGGCTAGGCTCTTCCTTCCTTCTTCAATGGATGAATATTTCTCTCTAAGGGGACATGAAACAAGGACCTACTTGTGTGCTTGTCACCTAGGGTTTTAAAATCAGCAATTTTATAAGTAAATGGAAGAATGTAAACCTACAACCATTCAATTAAGAAGTTTTGCAAGAAAAACACTTACATATCATGAAGAAAAGCATGTGCAAACCCTAGTTGTAAACCTTCCTTCAAGAGAAATGCCAAAATATGCCAAGAAATCCTTCCATCAACAATAGCGCCTCACTTTAAAAGACCAAATACCCAAGTAGGGCGCAAAAATCAGACCTCACAAGTGTGAGTTGTTGTGCTATGTCCAAATGAGGGAAAAACATCCTCAATATATAGTGTATCATGACCTATAATTAAAATTACGTCATTAAAATTAGCCGACAAGGCTACAAACCAAAATTCTATTTTTTTACATTAAACTGTTAAATTAAACCCTAAATGAGCATAAGCAAGACGTCAAGCCCTCCTAAGGGAGACGTTGGCCCTTTTTAGGGCAAAATACAGCACTAAATGATAAACGTTGGCCCTCTTTGGGCCTCCAAACTCCACCACACGTGCCAAACTGCCCTTTCAAACTTCCATACACTCGAGGTGATGTCAATGGCTCCCAGATGACATCCTGGGCCATCAAAGGGACACGTTCCACCTGAAGTGGGTCAACCCCCCTAGGCTAGGCTCAGCCAAAGTGTCTTGGATGAAACGTCCTTCTTCTTCTCAGGTGCAATAGCTCAACCAATCATTGTCCTGTCTCTGCCCCTGATGGGGTCCCAGCAACCATCTGATGGGCTCTTCAGCCCCATGGAGATCTGAACTAATCATCTCCCCATGTGTACCGGTCCACTTGGTACCTGTCTGTCGGGAATGGTCCTGCACATCAAAAACTTCGCCCTCCATGAGCTCATTAGTCACATGGATCATAGCAATGTTAATCATATCTCATCATTAATGTTATCAAACATATGCATAAAAACCCTGATATATCATTCAATAGCTCAAAGACATTACAGATTCCTACAATACAAAGCCGAAGAAAGAGACAAAACACCCTATTGGGCTAGTATCCATAAGGAAAGGAAATTGTCCAAGGGGTTTCATCCAAGCCATGTAAATCAAGGTGATGTGGTCAAGGGATGTCTAGGATTAGGGTAGAGTGAGAGCTAGAGCTGCATGGTTTTACCTGTGGGTGCCTCTGTAGAAGGTGAGTTGTACCTGTCATGGATGAAAGTTTTTTCCAAGCCCTTTTTGCCTTTTATTCTTATCTTCATTTTGTTATTTTCATTCTTTTTACCCAAGGAATAATCGAAGGACACTGCCTTGGCGTGGTGACCAGAGCTGACAGTGTTACCCACAAGTACCTTCACAGAAATGATAAGGCTGGCTCGTGATGAGACCCCCTTTCCCTTGGCCATGCAACCAAAGGTCACTACCCTGGCGTGGTAACCAAATGATGGCAATGTCATACTGCTAAGTACCCATGAACATAATAGGCTAGCTCATGATGAGACCCCCTATCCTCGTAATTAGGTCTTGTTTTTTTATTTTTCTTGGGTCCCTCTTGTTTCGTGCTGAGAGGCCTTTTATTGCCTTCTCGGGGATCCCTGGGTGAAGCATCTCTAGGTTTTATTCTATGGATTTTATCTTTTACCAACTGCTTTTACCTTCTAGGCCTTTAGCCCCTTCTTTCCACGAGATAAGGTGCAACCCCACAAACAAATCATACCAATGCCCAAACTAGGGTAATGGGGCAGATGAGTGGGAGATAAGATGAAAAAATGATAATATGATGGGAGTGGACGATGGCTCTTCAGAAATCCCCCCGGTGGAAAACCAAAACCTATGGGTACAAGCTTGCTAGGGCACCCTGTCAATCCCCCCAACCATGGTCAAGTCGGTCAATGTAAGATCCAAGCAGTTGTCAGAAATAAAAGGAGTAAGATGTGTATGTCTAAAGGTTATAATGATAAAAAATGACACATACCATGATACCTGAACCAATTACCTCATGAAGCAAGAGCCTTCTTCGATACAGGACCAGACCAATGGTGATGGATGTTGCTGCTACTGACAAGACAAGTCTGATGAAAGAGAAGAAAGATGGGCCCTCCAGGGCTATGCTCAGGTCAATCCTGCTCTCGGTACTCCATGTCTATGACTTGTAAGCCTCGAGACATGATCTCCTAGTTGTCCCTAGAAATCGGGGATAACAATTCCTTCTGGAACAAAAGGATGAAAACCTTTTTACAGACACAAGGATTTGATGTTTGGCAGTCAGCAGTAGATGGATATACAACACCAACCACTCCCTCAACTGACAAATATGGAAAGAAACGCGAAGAGAACAATTCAAAGGCTAAAGGCACCATTCTGAGTAGTCTAGTTGATTCAGTGTTTGTCAAGGTTATGCATTGCGATTCTCCAAAAGATCTTTGGGATAAGCTTCAAAATATTTACGAAGGAGATGTCAAAGTCAAGAGAGCTAAACTTCAAACCTTTAGAGCTAAGTTAGAACAATTGAAGATGAAGGAAGATGAAGAAATTGCAACCTACTTTCTATGAGTTGATGAAATATTGAATCCTATTAAAAATTTTGGAGAAGAGATGAAAGAACCAATCATTGTTCAAAAGGTGCTAAGCTCTCTTTCAATGATATTTGATCCAAAGATTTCATCCCTAGAAGAAAGAACAAACCTAGTTTCTTTGAGCATGGAAAAGCTACATGGAATACTCATAACCTATGAAATGAGGATAGAGGAAGATAATCCCATCACGAAGGAAGCAACATTCAAGGAATCCGAGCAAAAAAAGAAGAAGGACGAGCAAAATACAAAACTAGATTGTAGCTGCAACGATGATTTCGAAGAAGATGAAGAAATGGAAAACTTTGTAAGAAAGTTGAAAAGAGGAACTGGCAAGTACACAGGTATGCTTCCATTGAAATGTTTTAATTATGGTGGTATTGGTCATTTTTCTTCTAAACGTTCTCATGCTAAGAATAAAGAAAGCGAATAAGAAGAAGATCCTAAGAAGAAAAAGAAGGGAAGAAGAAATAAAAATAAATCCTTCAAGAAAAGTTTCTACTCCAAGGAAGATGGTTCCTCGTCACACGAGGATGATGATAGTGAAAGTGATTCAAAAAGAGTATTTTTCATGGTAGTAGAAGATGATGAAGAAGAGTTCGAAGAATAAGGTGAAATCAATCTCAGAATAGAATTAATTAGTGCTTTAGAATAACTAAGGAAAGAAAGAAAGAAAAACAAATCACTCAAGGCAGAACTAAAGATGAAAGAAGGATCTCAGGATTTCAATTCAGAAGAAGTCGAGCAGATGATCACGAAGTTAAAAATCCAAGTACAAGAAGACAGGAGGATTGAAGAAGCACTCAGAAGTTGGTTAAAAGAAAAGGAGAAGATGATTGAAAGATTGGAAGAAGAAATAGTCACTCTAAGAAAGAATCTTCATAAGAAAGATATGTAGCAGAATAGCACCAAGATATTGTATGAGATCATTAGCAGTCAAAGGCCATACTACGACATGTATGGACTAGGATACAACCAGATGCATATTGAGAAAATTTCAAGCTCCCAGACAACAGAACAGGAAGCAAAACAAAGAAGCTATGTGTTGAGGGGTCTGAATTCCCTTTAACTCAACAGTGGGAACCAAACCCGCCTAAGAGGCCCAATTAGACTCGTAAGCATTGATGAGTGGTAAGGTTCTACAGATTCGTGATATGGATAGATTTATCGATGGGATTTAATTGTAATTGACAGATACTCTTTTTGGTTCTTTTCTAACATTTATAATAAAAGAAAGATAAAACTCTAACCTAGATGATAGAGAAAAGCTAGCTATGTTTTTTGGGGGAAGGCTGGGTTTTAGGATAACCTTTATACCCTAGCATGCAGATGAAGAATACCTAAACAACTTCAAACTATCATTAATACTATTTTGATTAGTGGACATTCAACATTTTCTGAGATAAGAATTACAAAAAAGAAACATAGATGTGACAAAAAAATAGTGCAAGAAAAGTAATTTTCAATGCTCTATTATCAATCACAGGTTAACACAATCGATTTCTATTCATCAATTAGAATAAAAGAACTGTTACAACATTATAAGATAACTTTAAATATAAGTACAACAACTCTTACTCAACAACGAAGCAATTATTGAATCTGAAGACAGAGATAATCATCCTCAGTCTAAACACATTCACACCTTAGATGATAGAAGTGTCTTTGGTTCTAAACATAACTTCTTAATTCCAATCACTTGCACAGAAATAGTTCTATTACAAAAATTTCAGAAAAAATTATTTCTCTCCAAAACCATCCACACCTAAAACAAACAAAAACTGCATATTTATAAGAGTCGCAGAGGCTATCGTCCATCTGGGACTGAAACTTAACTCTACACTACCAGTTGTAAAACAACTTATTAACTTAACTAGAAACTGTTGGAGTATAATAATGAATACTTTGACTTAATCAAAAAGAGTGGTTCTTATCACACATAAAAGACCACTTATTATGCCTGAAACTAAAAGAGTTTTGAACTGAGATCTGACAGAGAATGACTGAGAGTGACAGAACCAAGTTTTTTATTGATCATGGGAATACATGCGCATTGTTGGAGGCCACTGGAGATAGATGAATGTATTGGCAGTGTTCCTTTCCCCATTCCTGGTTTGGCGCCCCTTTTAAAACATGAAAATACGCCATCAATGGAGCTAAACCACTCTGGGAATTCAACAATCAGGACTTCATATGATGAGTTGGAAAATCTTCCGGAGTGACAATGTTGCAGAGTGACGTGGAAATGAGGGCCCCACTTCAGTTTTTTCGGGATCCAACACTTCGGGGGTTCAACGAATTGTGCCTGCTTTGATTTGAAATCCCCCGGAGCGCTAATCTCTCGGAGTCATAACCCTGTTTATCTTAATTAACCTGGGATTGTCTTTTAATCATTTGGCATTTAGGGACTTCGGGACTCTGACTATTCTGTGTTCGGGAATTCTTCTTTTTCGAATGTCGTACTTTGAAATATCTTGGAGGATAATCCCCCGAATCTGACATGGCATCCTGATGTGATATCACTGACATGTCATTGAAATAAATTTGACACGTGTCACTTGAAATAGTGCAGATGACAGCCCCAAATGTGCTTAAAATAAGTGCCATGTGTCTGTGTTGGATATATTCCATGTGTCATGATAGAAGAGTGTCATGTGTCTCCGGCTCTTCGGTGTTTCTACACTTCGGCGATTTTTGTTCGCTCTGGGTTGGAATATCTCGAGATGCTAATCTCCCGGAGTCATTAAATCTTGATTAATGCTAATTGATCCTGTATTAAGAGATATTTACCATTAAATGACTCGGGAGTTCGACATTCGAGACTTCGAGAGATTGCACCTGCTCTCGATAGAAATCTCACAGAGTGTTAATCTCTAGGAGCTGACGTGTAGGATGTGACATCTCAATCGATGATTTGTCATGAAAAGGAGGGTGACACGTGTCACCTACAATGGGGCAAATGGCATGTTGAAAATGCATGAAATGAGTGCCATGTGTCACGACTTATGGAAGCCATGTGTCCCCATGGATGAATGTTACGTGTCAGAATAGATGAGCGCTACATGTCTCAGGATCTTCGGTACTTTGGTGATTTGGATGATCGGCACTTCGGAGATTTAGATCTAAAGTAGACCTGATGTCACTATTGTTGATCGACACTTAGGCTCTTCGGCACTTCGATGATTCAACTGAATGGTGCTTCGGCAATTTGGATCTTACGTGTACCTGACGTCATGGTCTTTTGACATCTCTGTGTGATGAAAATGACATGTGTCACCCAGAAATGGGCAGATGGTTTGACCAAATGTGTTTGAAATATATGCCACATGTCAGTGTTGGATGAATGCCACGTGGCTCCATCGTTTATGTGTTCGGGAGATTTGAGTGCTAAGTGCGACAACCTCCCATCTGGTTGATCGTCGAAGCAATGCGGCGTCCGACGATGAGTTTTCAACAAAGGTTAGCTCGAACGTTTCAGCGTTGAAGTCGTGGAGTGACTTATGTGTGACCATTGTGATTAAACCTCAAGTTCTGGAATCTTGAATTTGCAAGAGTTGTTTATCTTATGGTCATTGGATCTTCACTGTTGATCTTTAACCTGTCTATTTGACTTGAATTTTAAGCCCGAAATGAAATTCTCTGAATTTATGCATTCTATTCTATGGAAGTTGTTGAGCACTCAACACACCCTAAAACTCCTATGTCAATTTTTTACTTTTTGGGTACCACTTGATCTTTGCACTCTCTGATTTGAATTTATTTTTGTGAAAATTCTTTGCCTTTGGCTTATTATCATAACTCTCATTAGCTTTTCAGGTATGTTTGAACTTATGAAATCCCATGGCTTGAATAAGCCTTAACGCCTAAATAAAGAATCAAAAAATCCAAGACACTTCACCCGACACATTTAGATTTGTCATCAAAAATAATTCAACAAAGAAAAGAGACACTTTGAAAACCCCATTCACCGAGCATCGCTCTTCATCGTCATCGGTAAAAGGTAAGTTTTGTTTGTGTCGATGTCTTACAAAGGGTATCGTCGATAGTCGATTCCTCTTCGACATCGATAAAAGATGAGGGGAGTAGTCGTTAACCAAGGAAGGAACGATATCCCCGATAGTCGATACCTAACATATCTATCAGAATCAGGGAAGATCGAAAAGATCGCATTGAACATTCTGACCACGCTAAAGAGTTTTCCCAATCGTCGATCCCCAAAGCATTTTAGCATCGAGACTTTTCTGGAAGCTAATCTAAAGAAAACACATGATAGGTTTTTCTCTGATCGTCGACCCCCAATACTTTTTGGCATCGACGAGCCCAGATTTGTTTTAGAAAGCGCAACTTGAAGAAAGTCTCGACTTCGATTAATATATGCGAATTAGCTCACCGGTCTTCAACGACACATGTCTTTGTTGGATTGGAGAACCATACGGTCTATTTTTACCCCGAGTCATCCTTGGTTCCCTAGGTCCAAGTCACACCTTTGAGTCATCTTTTCCATAACAGCTTCATACAATGAGATTGATCGGCGTCGGGGATTTTGCGAGGGACATCGATGAAAACATTCATAGCGGGTCCCGATCCCTGATCCACCCACTGAGAAAACGACACGATGGGACGTTTTAGCACTACATACGATTAGATTCAGAGCATTTAAGGGGCTAATTAATCAACATGGCCATTTGAAATCACTGATAGACCACATCATCCCCACGCCTCCATCGTCAACCCACGAAGAATTTAAGTTAAATAGATTCGGTGGCCGATTTGTTTTAAATTACACTGATCACCCGAATTCAATGGTTGATGCGACATGGTAAGTTCTTCGATGGTTTAAATTTTCTTGATCCGTGGTAAGCAGAATCATTCTGTGCGCAAGGAATTTCAAAGCATCCGGAGAAGTGAGACGAGTAATTCGAAAGATGCAGAGATCTCATGAGTATCAAATAATCAAGTTTTAGCAAGCTTACAGGTATGTATCCAAGTCTGTGGATTTTAAATGTTTACACTTCATATATTTGATCCTTTTTTATTCTTTACCCAGTTTCTAAAGGTTATTTCGATTGAAGGAACAATGCCTCGAATAAATCCAACCACTAGACGATCGTCGAGGGCATCGAAGCTAAAGGAACCAGAGTTAGGTGAAGGCTCCTCTCCAGGGGTCACGAGACAATTGGAATTCACGCAAAGACCGGAGCTTGTCATCAAAACGTCGACAAAGAAATATTTCGTCCAACCTCCAGCTTTTGGAGATACAAAGGCAAGCAGAAGGTCCAAAACGACACTCCCACATTGGGGAGAGGTCTTTAAAAAAATAAATCGGGAGGAATACCCAGAATACATCCCACACAGTGATCATGATGTCATAGCACTAGATGACGAAGTGTTCCCAAATATCTGGTGGTAATACTTGTATATGGTGGCTAGCAGAACCCCTTTCTTTCCCTGTGTCAAACTCCTGAAGTGGCTCATTGACCACACAGACACACAAAAATGTTTGATCAACGATGACAATGGTGGGTGTTTCAGAGTGTTCCTTCCGGTGGAGATCCAGAAGTATTACACACTTAGAGACCCTGAGGAGCGACTAAACACCAATTTCATCGTAAAATTCTACGAGCGTCACGACACCAGCCAGGTGATGGCCTCATGGTGGAGAGAAGATAAGAAGTACACCAACCGGAGCACCGACTGGTACCAGACAGCCAATTTAAGGGAGCCATACATCTACCTGATGGATCTCATATGCCAATTGTATGGGGAGAAAGATTGCTCCAGATTTTCAGAGGCATGGATGCCTCTATCTTACACGGTGACCATTTCCGGGAGCGGCTTCAACTAGGGAGCCATCATTTCTAAGCAACTAAGCATCTGCATACAACAGGCCCAGACGTCAAAGGAAGGAGAGACACCAATATTCTACATGGCTTCATACTTACTGGATGTCATGTGTGCCAGAAACATTTTTTCTGACATGAACCTGAGCTTGCACGTCGAAGAAATCCTGGTTCACATATATTTCAACATCCTATGGAGAACAAGTACAAAAAATCTTACTCCCTTATCTGCAATGAATTCATCACACGTACTTATTTTATTCTTTTCAAGAAATAATGCTCGAGACTATCGACTGCAGCCAAAAAGATGATATCAAAGGTAGGTCGCTAGTACTTGAACGAGCACGATACCTACATCAAGGTGTTCGGGGCCATCAGCACACAACATCTCCTACCAGTGCATGTCCCTGACCATCTCGTAGTGGGAGATATATGCTACCATACCATCCTGCAGGGTTACAATTCCACCTTGGTCAAGGATAAAAAATGAGTGTTTATACATTATGGATTCCATGTAGGCTTCTACTTGGTGAAGGACACCGCTCAAGCCAAACAAGAAGGGTTGAGCCAATTGGAGTTCAGATTTCAGACCGACCAATTCCAAAAGAATGACCCAAAGGGTCTGGTATTGAAACATGTTTCTCAAGTGTCGTCTTGCTGGCCATACGCCCACGAAAAATTTGAAGATGAAATCTTTACAGAAAATGCCCAAGACTGGGACAAAGTGGTGGCAAGGATGGATGACCCCAAAATGACCAGGTTTAGAGCCATGATCCTGGATGAACAGATGATGACCATAGAGAAATCAGCTCAAGAAGCCATCAAATCCAGGGAAGAAATGATAGCGGCCAAAGCAGCAAAGGTTCCCCTGGCAGCTCCGATGTAGGACAAAGGTTTCCCTATGTCGCAGGATGCACGGGAAAGGGGGTTTCTCATGATTGAGCAGGCGCAACAAATAATCGATCAGCTGCAAGACGACCCAGACCTCATAGGAATGATGGGGTCCCCTGTCGATAACCCAGATGAATTCCAAATAGGCCTGAGTGGCCCTAAACTGATAGACATTGATGAAATCGTCAGGTTAGACAACCCAAAAACCACAACGCCACAGACCGAATCACTGGGGGGTGTTTCAACTTAGCTGGAGACAATCATAACATCAGGGAGATAAAGTATGTCAAACCCCCTAAGCGAAATAATAAACATATATGATGATAAAGAGAGCCCGGAGGTATCCCTGGTGACCCCTATACATGTCATAGAGGAAAAAGAGCCAGAAAAGACACCTTCCCCAGCTCCCGACGCTCAAATTTGGGACCTTCCACAGAGTGAACAAGAGGTTGAGAGTGTCTTAGACATTGATTTTCCCAACGCACTGGAAACCCAAATGGGTAGTCCAAAGGACGAGTCAAGATCGGGCGAACACAAGGAAGAAACTCTATAGCAGGAAATCGACGTCTCAACAGTCGATAATCAAGTAAGTATCGAGCCTACCCCCGATGCCTCAATTTCAATCGCTACTCAAATTCCCAATGAGAGAAAAACAGAAGTCAAGCCTTCGGAACACAGGGAAGATGTTCAAGAACCTAGTCTCGACAAATATATACCATCGACAGCCTGGAAAATATGCTCACTTGGGGAGATCAGCAAATCCCCAAGCCCATGGATGAAGTCTTTGATATACATACCATCACTTATGACCGGAAACGGAAAGCTATTGTGCAGAGGACCACCAAGAAGAGGAGGATCACTCTAGATGACTCCATCCTCATCACCACGGAGGAAAATCTAATAAATACATATCACACCAAAACATCTGAACTTATCGACATAGGGATGGCAATCACAGATGCCACCCTGGAAAGGGAAAAAAGGGATGAAGAGGAGCTAGTTGCTGCTCTAAAATAATTGGAACATTTGCACCACTCGGCGAAATATTACCAGGACACCACACAGGCCGCGGTGTTCCTAAGGAGCGAATTCAAGGAGGCCTACAACAAATTTACAAATGAACGACACCTTTTCACTGTAAGGATAGCCGAGCTGCAGGAAGACACCCTCATGGCGCTAGCCACGTGCAAGGATATGGAGAGGTGGTATGAGAGAGCACAACAAGTTGTGGAAAGGCCCGACTATATCAACGCAATTCAGCAGGGTCGAGATACAGAAGAGCGCGACATCCTGGTGCTAAAAGAAGGAAACCTCGACCGCATAAAGAAATCAGTCGAATATTGGGAAAAAATGGGTCAGGAAACTCATCAGGAAATCCAAGAAAAATGGTCCAAGTGTGAGAGAATCTGGATCAAGATCAACCGGGTAATGAGAGACATCGGCCTCCATGAATTTGGCACACCTGATGACTTTGTCGACTTATGTGACATAGTCAAATCACACGTTGAACAAGACTGATCATGGGTCGAGGAAATATTAAAGGTGGAAGACATGGCACCAGGGCAAGTGCAGAAGTTCATGGAGCACCCGATCAAAGCTCGGGCCATGTTACAACGATTAAGTGCCAGCATAGTCAAGTATCAGGAACAAGCAGTAGAGATAAGAGAGGTCCATTTGGCCCCAATGGAACTGTTATCGCACAGTTTGTAGGAAGGGTTTAGATAGTTGGATTCAAGGCTCAAACTGGCGTAACAGGAGCTTCCCCGCCCACTGTCACCTCGATGGGGAGCTCTTTCTATTTAGGGTGGCTAATCCCAAGGGAGACGTCCCTAGTAATCTGGGGTTCTGAAGGAGAAGGATCAAGGTTTAAGGCTTCAAAGGGTAAGGATAGGCTTCCCTTCATAGATTACTGCCAATATGATAGTCAAGGAGAAAATCTTCCACTGAAAGGCACCTGTTTGCGAGACAAGACAAACAAAGCTAGAAAATGTGATGCAGTGGGTTAGTACTTCACAATATCAATGACTATCCTTAACATATATGAGCATTAATAGATGTAATTATTGACGAAGTCAATGATTGCAATAAAAGCTTATATTGATGTCACTTCTTCAATAAATACACAAAATATAATGGCATTCAATGTGCAAAATCAAGTCTTTGTACTATCACAATGCAAATCTGCTCATATAAATATTGTTGTTGCGTCACTATTGCAGAAATAGGTGATGTCGGCCCTGATTTATGTCAATTTTGGAGGGCAAAAAGTGAACGTTTTACTTATTAAACCAAAGAAAATAATCTACACTTCAAATTCCAACCAAATCACAGCGTTTTACACTCAAATAAGGGTCAAAGAGAGGCTTGACGTCATCAATATTGTTGCTGCTACAGAAGTGAAGTCAGCCCTAAATTAAGTTAGTTTGAATAGACAAAGAGCAAGATGTTTTGTCAAACAAGCTTATGGATGTGATCAATAACTCAAAGTCTATCAATTCAGGTGACAAATGTCAAAACGTTTTAGGCCAAGAAAGGGTTTTAGACATGTATGACGTCACCTATATTGTTGTTGTTTTTAGGGTTAGGGTTAGCTAGTCAAAGAGGTGGACGTTTTAACAAATCAGCCAATGAAAAAGCTTAAAACCTCTATGGCTATCAAGAGATGACTCAGCCGCAACT
>ML787615.1:58717-103155 GCA_009831015.1 Picea engelmannii
GGCCTCGAGACATGATCTCCTAGTTATCCCTAGATATCAGGGATAACAGGAACAACATAGATTCCGGTATGCCAACACATGCGAGGATCTCTTCATCAAGTGGTCGGAGTATGAGAAGAGTCACTCACTTAAGTGAGATCCTGTGATGACTCTTAGACAGATTGATAGAAGAAATCACCATGTGGCGAGTTTTTTTTTACTTAGTTGCACTTCAATAGTTATTTTCAGTTAATAGCTTGTTATAAATAGGAGGATCGACCTATTAGCAAGAGGTCGATGGTTGTTGAAAAGACTCTCATTTTTGGATTTTGTTAAGAATTATTTCGGAGTTGCATGAATTGAGAAGTCGTGTTCAGGACCAGAGACAAAGTTGTGTTTTTCATCAAAAGTGTGTATGATTGGATGTGGAGAAGAAATATTTCTGATTTCATCTCTTGAATGGACGTTGTAACGAGTAAGAGATTCTAAAACTATTGATAAGTTATCTGATGCAATGCTTTATAGTCCTTATCTCTAATGATGGAAATTAAGTTGTTATGTTATTATATGATGAATGATTAAAGCTAAGAGAATTATTTTTCTTGTTATCATTTATCGCATGCATGTTTTCTTTCTAATAAATTGTATCTCAGTCAATTTGGAATACCAATAGGTTAAATGTATTAGTACAAGGCTTGTGGTAGATCATTGTTGTTTGCATGCTAGAGTGAAAGGGTTATCCCAAAGCTCAGCTTTCTCCAGTAGTTAATTTTCCCCACTTTGATTACCTAGTTGGTTTATACTGAATTTTATCTTGTAGTGGTCCCACCTATAAGAGAAAATACAAAAAGAGAACGTCCAAACAAAACGAGAAGCCTTCACAAGAAAACGTAAATCCCGTCGATTATTTGGCTAGATCGCAAGATCTGGAGAACCATTCCACTATTAAACACTGTAGAGTCTAATTGGGCCTCAGTGGCAGGTTTGGTTCCTGTTGTTGAGTTAAAGGGATTTATGACCCCTCAACAGAAGCTTCTTGTGCACACAAAAGAACTTGGTGGATATGTTGCACGCTTAGTTAATGGAAAACATGATGACAACTATTTCGAACCAAATCACGATATGCAATTATACTTTAAGGAAAACAGAAAAAAATTGTGCAAAGACTCAATAAAAAAGGAAAACGATAGAAACCAAGTCATTTAGAGAGGGAAAACGACCTGACCAACCAAACGAGAAATAATTTTGATGAAGGCATAGGAAAAAAATGGCAGGAGATGCAGACTTAGGTCTCATTTGGTTGGTGCATTTAAGCAAAAGTTTCGACACCGATCAATAAACCGTCGTACAGTGCTAACGTGGAAATGTTGACATGGACGTACAAATATGACATGGGGGAAAAGACTGAATCATAAATACTACTTACGTGGCATAGACACCTGGTTGTTGATATACATGAGAAACGCCCCTTTTTGGCATCAGTGATTTTCTTTAGACAGACAACCTTGACTACAACATCCTATCCTACCAATGTCGACGATGCATCGGCGATCGACGATCGACGATCAACAATTTGTGACGGTTAATGTTTCGCAGTTTCATCCCTCGGAGTTCGTCGATGCTGAAAATGTATCGACGATCGACGATCGATGATTTGTTATGGTTAATGTTTCGTATTATGATTTATACCTTGGATCTTGCCGATGCCGAAAACATATCTGCGATGTTAAAGAACTATATTATGGACCAAAATTTTTCGATCCACGACCATTGAAAAATTTAAACCGTGTTGCTACAGGAGATCAATCTGTCAATAAATTCAAGCCAAAAACTAATAACAAGACTCAATAACAACATATCAATTCATCCATCCCACAATACTGACTCTTTCAAAAAATTATAAGTGGTACCCAAAAAGAAAGAAATTTCTCAAAATCTTTTAGGGTGTGTTGAGTGCTCAACAAATGGCGATTCTTTGGGCGAAAACAAAATCTTTGCTCCTTGCCTCGTGCTTAGTCTATGTAAATTGGCTGAGAAACCCTATGGATTTATTTAATTCCTTTTCAACAGAACCTTTTTCTATCAATGTGTACACAAGTTCCTAGGTTCACAAATCTGAATCTACCTATGGGGTTTATGTTTTTCAACCCTCTTTCCTTTTAACCTCAATCCATGTCCTTTCTAGAAAAGAGTTGGGTATGGCGTCCATTGGCGTGAGGCCATTTAGATATTGTTTATTCCTTACGGTGTTGCTCCATTGCCAGTGAGCGTCCATAACCCTGACGGAGTCACCTCGATATCATAGACCTTGCTCCGCTACCAGCAAGCGTCCATAGCTCCGACGGAGTTATCTGCATACCCTCTTGAAATTTACACTCTTTTTATGGATCATCTTTTTCTAGTATAAATACCGAGAGTGAGTCAAAGAGGAGGATATATGTTTTTTGTCAAGGTGAAAGTGTTAAGGTGGAGCTTTTATTGGCTTTGTCCATAGGTACATGTGATTCTTCTCATCTAGCCATATTTCCATTTAGCGTTACCAACCCAGTAGGCAGATTTTTCATTGCTTCCCTAGGTAATATGCTTACAAAGACAAATATGATTTTGAAGATTCGTATTTTCCCATCGTCTCTCATTTTTCATGCAAGTGTAGGTCAGGAGCAGAGTGTGCTTCACCATATTTATTAATGTCAACCATTACTTTATGGAACACAACCTAATTAAAAGAAAATAACAAGCAACAAAAAGAAGATAAAAAAGAGTTTGAAATCAGTCTTCCCTAAACCCACACACTCATCCTGATCAAAATGTATGCTAAAAGAAACATAAGATCAAACAAAGCATCAAAAGACACAATTTATTATTGTTGTTGTTGTTGTTGTTATTTTAAGAGAAGTATTGTTTTAAGGTCTGGCCATTCACTGGGAGGGTGTCTAATTCCCCCCTTGGATTTTGCAACCAGTATGTGCCTGCCCCGATCTTCTCGGCCACCTGAAAAGGTCCAAGCCATAGATTTTGGAACTTTGAGTGTTTTCCCTTGGACTCGTTTGCTTTATCCCACTTCAAAACTAGGTCTCCTACTTTGAAATTTTTTTCTTTGGCCTTATGTTTGTCAAACCATATTTTAACTACCTGTTGATGGGCGGTGAACTTAACTTTATCCCTTTCCCTTTCTTCATCCAGCATGAGATGGGTATCAATCCTTTGTTGTAGAGCGGATGAGGGTTGACCTCTTGATGCCTGGGAAAGTTGTAAAGATGAAAGGTATAATCCACTTGGAAGAATGGATTCTTTCCCATATACTAGAAAGTACAGAGAGTTTCCTATGGATTATTTAGGTGTTACTCTATCAGCCCATAGGGAATTATGAAGTAAGTTATGTCAATTCCTCTGATTTTCAACAATTGTCTTTTTTTTAATTCTTACTCGTTTTTTTTTAGTTGACTCTGCTACACCATTCCCTTCTAAATAATAGTTTGCGGAATATCTTATTATGATCCCCTTATCAAGAGTGAATTCAGTTAAGCACGTGGACAAAAAGTAGGAAGCATTGTGAAAAACGTGGACGGAGGGTAATCCAAGCCTTGTTATTAGCTCTTGTTCTAGAAATTGTATTACTACCTTTGCATTGATGTGCATGAGAGGGATAGACTTCGTCCATCTTGTAAAAGAATTTGTAGCAATCAAGATATATTTATGTTGCTTCGAAGAATCGGGAGTAATTTCTCGTATGACATCTATTCCCCATTGCTTGAATGGTATGGATATGGTCATCGTCTGGAGTGGAATGGTTGCTCTCTTTTCCCTGCCGACGCTCACTTGACAAGTTTTACATCTCCTAACACATGCATGAGTGTCACTAAATAGGGTGGGACAATAATAACCAACCCTTAGTATTTTGTGAGCCATGGTTTCTCTTGAAAAATTTCCACCTGTTGGGCCATCGTGGAGTTCTCTCAGTGCCTATTTTGCATCATCCTATTCATGACATCTAAGAAGTACTCCATCATATTTTACACGGAAAAGCACGGAATTTATGAGGCGATATTGAGCAAATTTTAACCTAAGGGCTCTCCTTTCTCTAGGTTTTAGGTTTTTCGGACAAGTCCCATGATGCAGGAGATAAGATAAGTTTTCATATCAGGATTCGTGCCTAGGAGGTATGTATAAGGATTTGCCACACCATAATGTTAGCTCATTTTCCCAACTGAGGTCTTTTGTGTTAATCAGATCTTGGGCCTCAACAGCCAGTTTACACAATCCTTTTCCTTTGACTATTTTGGCAGGTTTTATGTCTAGATCAAATTCATGAATGATTTCCATCCAATTTCCTCTCCTTTCTCCCATATCCTGTTGCGTGAATAAAGATTTGATTGCAGGGTGAGTGACTATGACTTTGGTGTGATATTTTAGGATATAGGATCTGCAATGTTTGACTGCTTTATATACTGCGTAGGCATGTTTGTCTATAACAGGGTAGTTTAGTTTAGCTCCTTGGAGGTTGGTGCTCATAAAGGACACTAGTGCTTCATTGTTTTCATCATCCTTTTGGGTAAGTATTGCAGCCAAGGATTGGTTAGAAGCAAAGTTGTAAAGAAAAAAAATCCTTGCTAAAGTTAGGGATTCGCAGCAGGTGCTTGGGATATTGCAGTTTTGATATATTAAAAGCTCTTCTCCTTTCTTCATCCCATTTAAACTCTGCATATTTGCGGATCATTTTTTGTAAAGGCTTAACATTTTCAGCGAAGTCAAGGGTAAATTTTCTCACAAATTTGATTTTCCTGAAGAAAGATTGCATGGCCTTTTTATTGTGAGGCAAGGGGAGTTAAGCTATCTCTTTTATCCGCTCAGGGTCGATGCTAATTACCCCCTGAGATATGATATCACCTAGTATTTTTCCTTCCTCTACACCAAATATGGTTTTCTTAGGGTTCAATGATATTCCATTCTTCCTACACCTTTCAAAAATCTGATTTAGATGTTGAATGTGGTCTTCCTTATCTTTTGAGTATATTGTTATGTCATCTAAATAGACTACCAAACACTTGTTAATTAATCCCCGAAAATCTACGTCCATCTCCCTATGGAATGTTGCACCTGCGTTAATCAACCTGAAGGGCATGTGTTTGTAAGAAAAAGTTCACCACTTTGTCCAGAAAGTAGTTTTTAAACGGTCATCTTTTGAAACTAAGGCCTCGTTATATCCTGAGAAAACGTCTAGGAGAGAAAAAAAATCAGAGTCGTATATTGGCTATAAGAGTTGTTCCATGGGTGGTACGGGATAGATATCCTTTTCTGATGCTCTATTAAGATTTCTGAAATTCATACACAAGAGGATATCCCTAGACTTATTTCTGACAGGCACCAGATTGGCTACCCATGTAGACTGTCTTACCTGGAAGATAATATTGGCATCTAATAATTTATTCAACTCTTGATACATCAGGGGTTCCAAAGATGGTTAGTACTTCCTAAGTTTTTGTTGAAAGGGTTTTGCTCCAGCCTTTAATGGAATTGTGTGTTGGATAATGCAAGTATCATAAGTTTTCAATTCTCGGTAAGACCAGGCAAATACATCTTGATATTCTTTAAAGATTTTGAGATAAGATTTCCTATCTTCTTTGGGCACTGTCTTGCCCGGATTGACATTCTTGGGGTTCTCAAGGGTTCCTAGGTTATAGTTTCATATATAGGGCATGAGCTCCCTATTTTTGCATTCTTTGACCCTCTAAACCTTTCCCTCATTTCGAAAAGGTTCTCAAGTTTGGCCACTCCCTTTGGTATTTTTTGAAACTTTTGTTTGTCATCAAAGTGATATGTTCCCTTCTTCTGTTTGTGGAGATTCGATTATGTGATTTGTTCTTGGAATATTTCATCATCCATGGCCAAATCCTTAAAATTCTCCCAGTTATTCAGGAAGTCTACAATCTATTCATCCCCTTCAAAGACTTTCTAGTTAGAAATGTTGTTAGGTACCGATGGTTTGTAGAGAAGTTCTACTGCAAACCTGGAGGCTTCATAGTCTTCTAAAGTAGATAATCTCTTGTGGCTAGGGCATCAACAAGAGTATTTTTCATCCTGGGAACAGTAGTAATGTTGAAGGCTTCAAAATGGTCTATTAGTCTGTTCACCTCTTGTTGGTACTTTCTTAAATGAGGTGAATTGCAATGGATGGTATTCTTTACTTGTCTAACAATAATTTCGAAGTCTCCAAAAAACTTTCAATTCCTTCATGTTTAAGTCTATGGATTTCTATATTACCTGAACTAGAGACTTGTATTCAGCAGTGTTATTAGTGCATTCAAATTCTAATCTATAGGATAAGAAGTTCTTATTCCCCTTTGGGTCAATGAGAATACATCCTTCTCCCAACCCTTCTTGTGATTTAGACCCATCAAAGTACAACAACCAGATTTGTGGGGGAAAGTTTCTAACTTCTTCATGTCTAGTTTTTTTTTCACTTTCATCTTCCTTACATGCTACTCCTGATGGAGACTCTTGACAGAGGATGCTTTCTTTTGTGGCTACTCGTTAGTCTACTTAAAAAATCATTTCGGATTTTTGTGTGGGAGGTATGTCATATATGTGAGGGGTGAAATTACTGAAATAAGAATCACAGGAGAAGTTTCCTAAAACATGTTGGATATGTGTTATATTCTTTGCACAAGTAGTAGTGTCGCATTTTTGCCTCGTTTTTTGTGTTACCTCGATTTTTGTGTCCATTGTTGAGCAGTTTTTCGGCACATGGTTTTTGTCGATGGTTTTCTATTTTCGGTTAATGAATTAAGGTTGTTGACTAATCCAGGTCATTGGTTTAGGGTCTTGGATGTCTATGGCTCCTATATGTATATTGTATTGTAAGCAATGTATCACTATGAATGAATATAAAATATGTTGGTTTTCCCGGTTTCGGTTTCCAGGGGAAAAATCTCTGTGTAATGTTTGTATTTGCCATTGTATCTTTTATGTTCTTTTACTAAAAATTTGTCTGTAGTAAATATTGTACAAGGTTAAAATCTACATTCTGTATCAGATCTTTGTTGGCTTCAGGGGGGTGCCTTTGTGGTCAAGGGTTTGGCTTGGGACTGTGATAAGCCTTATTACAGTGGGAGATCTGTGGTATTGATTTTTTAGGTGAAAAGAAATGGAGAGCAATTCAAAAATGGAGATCGAGAAGTTTAATGGGCAAAGTTTTGAGTTGTGGAAGCTCAAGATAGAATATATGTTGGTGGACAGAGATCAGTGGATCGCGGTAGATCCAGGTACTGCACCTACAGGAACTTCAACAGAATACTGGAAAAAGTTGGATCGGAAGGCGAAGAGCACAATCCGACGGTGTTGCTCATATTCAGTATTATTGAATGTGTCAGAGGAAGATACATCCAAGGATTTATGGGATAAGTTGGGGAATTTGTATCAGTCTAAGTCCCTAGTAAATAAACTATTCCTGAGAAAGAAGTTGTATAACATGAGAATGAGAGATGGAGACTCGGTGGCAGATCATTTGAACGCCTTCAATACTGTGGTAAGTCAGTTAGTATCTGTTGGGATTAAAATTTTAGATGAAGATAAGCGTATTAGTTTACTGTGTTCTTTACTAGACTCGTGGGATAGTTTGATTGTGGCTATAGGTAGTAATACAACTACCTTGAAGTTTGATAAAGTGGTCTCATCCTTGTTGTTGGAGGAGATGAGATGGAAGAATATGGAAGGGAAAAGCACAGACACATTATTTGCAAGAGGAAGCTCCCCGAAAAGAAATGGATCTAATTTCTCAAGTGGGATATCTAATTCTAAGGGTAGATATAAATCTCCCAAAACGTTTGTAAAGGTATGTTGGAGATGTGGAAAAGAAGGGAACTACAAGAAGAAGTGTAGATCCAAAGTTGAGAAAAAGAAGGGATCTAAAGAATCTCCTTCTATAGAAGAAAACACCTCCAAGGAAGGAGGGGATGTGTACATGGATTCTTCAAGAACACATGCATATCATGAGGCATGGTTAGTTGACTCAGGTGTATCCGTTCATATGACTCCCCACAGGGAGTGGTTCTGTGAATATGAAAGGTAAGATGGAGGTTAATTTTCCCTAGGTGATTACTCGACAACCAAAATCATAGGTCGAGGAAAAGTCAAGTTGAGGCTCATAGATGGAAGGATTAGAACACTACCTGGTGTTATGGACATCCCAGGATTGGCCAGAAATTTGATTTATGTAAGCAAAATGGACGATGCAGGGGTAAAAACAATATTTGAAAATGAAACCTACAGGATGGTTCGAGGAGCCATGGCGTTGTTGAAGGGTGTTTGATTTGGAACTCTATATAAGCTGTAAGGAAACACTATTAGTGATGGGTGTAATAGTTCCATTGTCCCTGATATTGGAGTTGAAGAAGAAAGAACGCCTACAATATCTGGAGAAAAGGTTATGATGTGGCATCAAAGACTAGGGAATATCAAAGAGAAGGGTATTCAACTACTACATGGTAAAGGTATGGTTGAAGGTATGTCTAACCGCTCTCTGGATTTTGATTTCTATGAACATTGTGTATATGGGAAGAAAAATCAGGTAAGATTCCTCTTTGGTGCAACGAGGGAAGAAGGAATTTTATAGCTAGTTCACAATGATGTTTTTGGACTTGTGTTGGTCCCATCATTGGGAAAATCTGTGTACTATGTCTCATTTATAGATGACTTCTTGAGGAATACTTGGATATGTTTACTCATGAAGAAATATGAAGTCTTTGACAAGTTTAAATAGTTCAAGTCTCTTGTTGAGAATCAAACAAACAAAAGAATTAAGGTGTTGAGGACAAATAATGGCAGAGAGTTCTGCAGGAAAGAATTTGAATAATTTTGTAAGAAGTGTGGTATAGCAAGGCATAAGACTAATCCATATACGCCTCAGGAGAATGAATTTGCAGAAAGGATGAACAGGACATTGATGGAAAAAGTAAGGTTCATGCTCAGTGGTGTCAGGTTAGGGAAAGAATTCTGGGCAGAGGTAGTGGGTATTGCATGTTACCTGGTCAACAAATCACCCTCATCAACGCTGGATGAAAATACTCCACAAGATGTATGGAGTGGTAAGAAACCTTCTCTCACACATCTCAAGGTATTTGGCTGTGATGCATATGTTCATGTTCCAAAGGAAAATAGGAGTAAGCTAGATAAGAAGGTTGAAAAGTGTATCTTTATGGATATAAAGATGGTCTCAAAGGTTATAAGCTCTGGAACCCAGAAACTAAGAAGGTAGTGTATATTCGAGATGTGGAATTTAGAGAAATGAAAGATGTCATTAAACAAGAAGTCCTACCAAGTAAGGAAGAACCAGAGAAAATAGAGGTTCATTTAAAGGATGATGAATCAGACTCTATAGAAGAACGAGAGTCAAAAGAAGAAGATCCTCATACTCCAGTGTTGGGGAGATCGGTTCAAGAAAGAAGGCTACCAGAAAAGTATGCTCCATCTTATTTCCGTTCAAATTTTTATTTTTCTATTACTGATGATGATCCTAGAACTCTTAGGGAGGCAGTGGATTCAGATGATGGAAATCTCTAGAAAAAGGCCATGGACGAAAAAATGGTAGCCTTGGATAAGAATGAGGCTTCGGATCTAGTGGAGTTGCCGACTGGAAGAAATCCCATTGGCAGAAAATGGGTATTTAAGAAGAAGTTGAATGCAGAAGGAAAAGTAGAGAAACAAAAATCTTGGTTAGTAGCAAAGTGTTATTCCCAAGTTGAGGGAATTGACTTTGGTGAGATTTTTTCTTTTGTTGCCAAGTTAACCTCTATAATATTTATGTTATCTATTGTTGTTGCATTTGATTTTTAATTAGAAAATATGGCTGTGAAGACAACATTCCTAGATGGGGATCTGGAAGAAGAAATCTATATGAAGCAGCTAGAGGGATTTGTTGTGAAGGGAAAGAAGGAGATGGTATGCAAGCTGAAAAAATCCATGTATGGTTTAAAACAATCACCAAGGATGTGGTATCAAAAATTTGATACTTATATGTTGGGACTTGGTTTCACAAGAAGCAAAGAGGATCATTGTGTGTATTTTAAATTAATTGGTGATCATTTGATTTATTTGGTCTTGTATGTGGACGACATGTTGTTGATAGGAAACAACAAGGAGATTATCCAGGATGTGAAAACTCAATTGTCCTCTAAATTTAACATGAAGGATCTCGGTGCTTCAAATTTCATTTTGGGCATGGAAATTAAAAGAGATCGGAAAAAGAGGAAACTCTGGTTAAATCAAAGAAAATATGTCGAGACAATATTGCAGAGGTTTAATATGCAGGAATGTAAACCGATCAAGGTTCCTATTCCTATTGGTGTAAATTTATATGCGGATCAGTGTCTCAAGACACAGAAAGAGGAGGAGGACATGTCTTGTGTTCCATATGCGAGTGCAATTGGCAGTTTGATGTATGAAATGGTCTTTACTAGACCGGAAATTGCACATGTAGTGGGAGTTTTGAGCAGGTATATGTCAAAACCAGAGAATGAGCATTGGACAACAGTAAAAAGGGTTTTTAGGTAATTGTGTGGCACTGCTAGCTATGGATTGTGCTACCAAGGAAGACCGGGATTGAACAGAGTGTTGGATATACATGGCTTTGTGGATGTAGACTGGGTTGGAGATGGATCGTAGGATATCTAGAAGCAGGTATGTGTTTAACCTGTTTGGAGGAGCAATAATTTGGATGAGCAAAAGACAGGTTGTAGTGGCACTTTCAACTACAGACAATGAATACATGGAAACCACTCATGCAAGTAAGGAAGAAGTATGGTTACAAAGATTGTGTCTAGGTATTCGGTTGGTACAAAAAGTTGTAAGGATAGATTATGACATTCAGAGTGCAATTTTTCTGGTGAAGAACCCATCTTATCATTCAAAGACAAAGCATATTGATATTCAATATCACTCTGTGAGATACGTCCCTGAGGTGTAGGACAGTCGGTGACGGAGTGTGTTGTTAAGCCACTCCGTGATGTTAAAGTCACCGGTTCGAAACTTGCGGGGACAAAAAATCCAACCATGTTAAGGGTTGGTGTGGCTCAGACCGGGTGCGATCCCCGGGTGATTTTGACGGCTTAGATGCCCCTGAGTCGCGGTTTCTCAAGCCACAGGTTAATCGTGTAGCCAACAGGTCTCGCACAAATTAACAAACAAAAAAAAAATATCACTCTGTGAGAGACATGGTTGAAGAAAAGAAAGTGTTGTTGATGAAGGTGGAAACTTTGAATAATGTTGCAAATTCATTAACAAAATATGTGAGCACTGAGAAGTTCTCTTGGTGTAGAGGATCCATGGGCATTTTTTCCCTGGATTGTTGACTATGTAACCCTATGACCCCCTATATTCAAAGAAAACAACAAGTGGGAAAACAAATTGCCTCGGGAAATGTGTCGCATTTTTGCCTTGTTTTTCATGTTGCCTTGATTTTTGTGTCCATTGTTGAGCGAATTTTTGGAACATGGTTTTTTCCAATGGTTTTCTATTTACGGTTAAGGAATTAGGGTTGTTGACTAATCCAAGTCATTGGGTTAGGGTTTTGGATGTCGTTGGCTCCTATATGTATATTGTATTATAAACAATGTATCACTATGAATGAATAGAGAATATGTTGGTTTTCAAAATTTGGGTTTCCAGGGGAAAAACATCTATGTAATGTTTGTATTTGCCATTGTATATTTTCTATTATTTTACTAAAAATCTGTCCGCAGTAAATATTGTACAAGGTTAAAATCTACAAAACATGGAAATATGTTGATGAGGGTTCATTTGGAGTTTCTAAATCGGTGACGGTATGTTTGAGATATATTTCTCTATCAATATTGATCATGTGTGTATGTCCTTTTAATGGCAACCAAAGGTGATCCCATTTAGTACTAAAGTATCCATTTAATTTGTCAGACCAGTCTCGGCTAAGTAGCAGTCCATAGGCCTTTGGGATGTCTACTACAATTATGTGAATTACTTGAACAAATTTGGGGTGTGTGACAATTATGATCATGACATCTTTGAGTTCCCCAATGACCTTTACCTAAGTCTTGTCTATTTGTAAAACGTGTTTATCACTTTTGAGTGGGGTTGCGTTCAATTTCTTGCAGATTGACAATGGCATGACATTTGAAGATGCCCTTGACTAGGCAATTATGTAGATTTTTGATAAAAACATCAAAAGTGAAGAGGAAAGGAGGAACAAAAGGCCTTCCCCTTTTGTCTATAGAGAAAGCATTCACACTTGGATTATTTGTTAAATCTATGGGAGATGCGACCTCACTTTGATTAGTGATAGTTATAGGGGTATCCATTGATTTTAAGGCCTGCAACAGAAAATAATTTTGCTGAGGGATCCTACATATGTCCATGACAGACACATTAGCCTTCATCTTCTTCAACTCTTCTACCACATTGTAGTCTAGTTTAGGAGCCTCCCGCATGTGTATACTCATTGGGTTTCTTTGGGGAGAAACTAGCGGTTTGGGGTGATTGGTCAGTGGTTTCCCTCTAGATAATTGAGTAGTCGTGGGATTACTTTGGACCTATTGACTCCTACCTCACGTATGTAAAGCTAGAACTTCGGCGGGAGGTTCTTGCACTTCAGCGGTGTTGTTGAAAGGAATCAGGTGATTTGAATCCCATAACAACATGGTTGTCTCTTCCAGGGACTCTTGACTTTCTTGATCAATGACATTTATTGTCGAGCTACTGGATTGATCGGTTAGAGATAATTCATCTAGGAATTGATTAGCCATTAAATTCATAGCATGCAACCATTAAGGGAAGTCCCTGTATGAATGATTATCTTGGTGGTACGTGAAGAAAGAGTAAGATGTTACAGTCCCTACGTTGACGTTTAGGTTGATTGGGGAGGCTCTATAGCCTTGAAAGGTGAATTTATTTTAAAGAAGGGTTTATAAGACCTTTGGCTTTGGCTTCCTTCCCCGACACTCCTTTTCATATCCACTATCTCATTGGAAATTTTCTTGATCATCCATTGCGGGATTTCTAAATCCCCTCATTCTCTATCAGGACCTTGTTCTGTTTGTTTTCCCAGGGGTCTTGTTAACAAAAGTCCTCTCTTAGGTGGAGGTTGGGTTTCCTTCTTTATTAATGAGAATTGTGCTTCTTTGCACCCTTTCATTTGGAATTCAATCATTTTTCACTTCTTCAAAAATTTTGGCTAGGGTATGTTTGGCAGCCCTTTTTATGAACATGGAAATAAAAGTTGGGAGAGCATTAGCATATACTTCAATTTGTAACTACTGGGTAGGTTTAGCCTCGGGTTGGAATTTGTTCAAAATGGTGGTGAACCTTTGGTTGAAATCTTTAACCTTTTCTTTTGGACTCATAGTGGTGGAGAAAAATTCATCCATTAAAGCTCCTGTGGTAGTTTCTTCGACAAATTTGTCCAAGAAATCCTTTTGAAACTTTGTCCAGCTAGTTATGAAACCAACTGGTAGGTTAAAATACCAAGTCAAGGCTAAATTTTCAAAGGCGTAAGGAAAAATTCTGCACACTACATCTTCATGTTGCACATTCATCAACCTTATAGGCAATATGAACTTATTAATATGGTCCTTAGGAAATCTCGATGTTTCGGGGTCAAATTTAGGGAGTAGTTTTTCTGGATGTCTGATTAGGTTATGCATCCATCCTGGAATTTCCAGAGCATCTCTTTCCAACCATGGTTGGTTATCTTGAGGTTGATCTCCCCTTTCTCCGTTGTTATCATTATTGTCCTCCATGTCTTCGAATTCGGAACCTGGGCGATCTGAATTAGACTCTTCCTCTTCAGATTCAAAATTGTCAGGTTCATAGTAGTTACCAATTGGTGTTTTGTGTATCAGATTAAGGGGTTGTTCGATCTCAGTAAGGGAAAAATATATCTAGTCTTCTACCGTGTGAAAAAATACATGTTCAGGGATGTCAATAATTGGTCTTCTTATTTTTTTTCTCTGAGGAAGTAAAGGAGATAAAGGTAATGCTTTTATTTTTCGGGCGTAAGCTCTTGTGATTCTTATGAACTTATTTAACTCCTCGTGGGGAAGAGCATAAGGTATTTCAGGGTACATATGTTCTTCCTCTTCGTGTTGAGGCAAGTTACTCATATCGGGAGTACTCTCTGTATGTGGGTTGTCTTGGGAATGACTAGCCATGCATGTGGGATGTTTTGAATCTATAGGCTTTGTAGAATATTTTATCAGAAATATTGTTAGCCATGCATTCGTTCAGACCCTCCTTCTAGGGACAATTATGTTGAGGGGTCTGAATTCCCTTTAACTCGACAACAGGAACCAAACCCACCTAAGAGGCCCAATTAGAATCGTAAGAGTTGATGAGTGGTAAGGTTCTCCAGATTCGTGATCTAGCTGGATTTATCGATGGGCTTTAATTAGGATTGACAAATATGTCTTTTTTGTTAAGCCTTTTTCCTCAGGCTAGGTAGTTCTCTTTTTGGTTCTTTTCTAAAGTTTATAAAAAAAGAAAGATAAAACTCTAAACTCAATGACAAAGAGAATCTAGCTATGTGTTTGGTGGGGAGGCTAGGTTTTAGTATAACCTTTATACCCTAGAATGCAGACAATGAATACCTAAACAACTTCAAACTAGCATTAATACTATTTTGATTAGTGGACATTCAACATTGTCTGAGATAACAAATACAAAAATAAACATAGATGTGACAAAAAGTTAGTGCAAGAAAAGTAATTTCCAATGCTCTATTATTAATCACAGGTTAACACAATCGATTTCTAGTCATCAATTAGAATAAAAGAATTGTTACAACATTATAAGATAACTTTGAATACAGGTACATCAACTCTTACTCAACAAAGCAACAAATATCGAATCTGAAGATAGAGATAATCCTCCTCGTTCTAAACACATTCACGCCTTAGATGATAGAAGTGTCTTTGGTTCTAAGCAGAACTTCTTAATTCCAATCAACATGCACAGAAATAGTTGTATTACAGAAGTTTCAGAAAAAGTCTTTCTCTCCAAAACCATCCACACCTAAAACATACAAAAATTGCATATTTATAAGAGTCACAGAGGCTCTCGTCCATCTGGGACTGAGACTTAACTCTACACTACCAATTGTAAAACAGCCTATTAACTTAACTAGAAACTGTTGGAGTATAATAATGAATACTTTGACTTAATAAAAAAGAGTGGTTATTATCACACATAAAAGACCACTTATTATGTCTGAAACTAAAATATTTTTTAGCTAAACGATTAAAAACGACTATTTGCAATCAATTTAGACCGATGCATGCGCTAGAGAGAGCTAAGATCTCACAAAGAATGACTGAGAGTGATAGAATCGAGTTATGTATTGATCATGGGCATACATGCGCAATCTTGGAGGCCACTGGAGATAATTGAATGTATTGGCAGTGTTTCTTTCCCCATTCTTGGTTTGGTGCCCCTTTTAAAACATTAAAATACGCCATCAATGCAGATAAACCACTACGGGAATTCGACATTGGGGACTTCATATGCTGAGTTGGAAAATCTCCAGTAGTGGCAATGTTGCAGAGTGACATGGCAATGAGAACCCCACTTTGGCAATTCCGGGCTCCAACACTTCGGGGGTTCAGCGAACTGTGCTTGCTTTGATTTGAAATCCCCCAAAGTGTTAATCTCCCAGAGTCATAACCTTGTTTATCTTAATTAACCTGGGATTGTCTTTTAATCATTTGGCATTTAAGGACTTCGGGACTCTGGATCTTTCGCGTTCAGGAGTTCTCCTTTTTCGAATATCGTGCTTTGAAATATCCCAAAGGATAATCCCTCGAATCTAATGTGGCATCCTGATGTGATATCGCAGAAGTTTCATTGAAAGAATGGTGACACGTGTTACTTGAAATAATGCATATGACAACCCCAAATGTGATTAAAATAAGTGGCACATGTCTGCGTTGGATGAATGCCATGTGTCATGATAGAAGAGTGCCATGTGTCTCCGGCTCTTCGGTGCTTCAACACTTCGGCGATTTGAGTTTGCTCTAGGTTGGAATCTCTCGAAATGATAATCTATCAGAGTCATTAACTCTTGATTAGTGCTAATTGATCTTGGATTAAGAGATATTTACCATTAAATGATTTAGGAGTTCGTTGTTCAAGACATTGGGAGACTGTGCTTTCTCTTGATAGAAATCTCCCAGAGTGCTAATCTCCCAGAGATGACATGGAGGATGTGATGTATCGATCGATGATGTGTCATGAAAAGGAGGGTGACATGTGTCACCTAGAATGGGGCAAATGGTGTGCTGAAAATGCATGAAATGAGTGCCACATGTCCCCACAGATGAATGTTATGTGTCAACAAAGATGAGCACTATGTGTCTCGAGATATTTAGTACTTCGGTGATTTGGATGATTGGCACTTTGGATATTTGGATCTAACGTATACATGATGTCACTGTCGTTGGTCGACACTTAGGCTCTTCGATACTTTGGTGATTCGGCTAATTGGTGCTTCGGCAATTTGGATATGATGTGTACCTAATGTCACGGTATGCTGACGTGTCTGCATGAGGAGAATGACACGTGTCACCCAAAAATGGGTAGATGGCATGACCAAAGGTGTATGAAATGCATGCCATGTGTTAGTGTTGGATGAATGACATGTGGCTCCGTCGTTTTGATGTTTAGGAGTTTTGAGTGCTAAGTGTGACGACCTCCCATCTGGTTAATCACCAAAGCGATGTGATGTTTGGTGATCAGAATTTTTCAACAAAGGTTAGCTCGAACATTTCGGCACCGAAGTCATGGAGTGACTTATGTGTGTCCATTGTGATTAAACCTCGTGCAAGTTTTGGAATCTAGAATTTGTGAGAGCCGTTGATCTGACAGTCGTTGGATCTTCACCATTGATCTTTAACCTGTCTTTTTGGCTTGAATTTTAAGCCCAGAATGAAATGCTCTAAATTTCTACGTTATGTTCTATGGAATCTTCCCGCGCACAAAAAATAACTTGGTGGACCTGATGCACGCTTAACTAATGGAAAACATGAAGACAAGTATTTCAAACCAAATCACGATATGCAATTATACTTCAAGGAAAACAGAAACAATTTGTGCAAAGACTCAATCAAAAAGGAAAACGATAGAAACCAAGTCATTTAGAGAGGGAAAACGAGTTGACCAACTAGAAGAGGAATAATTTTGCTGAAGGAATAGGAAAAAAAATAGGTAGGAGATGCAGACTTAGGTCTCGTTTGGCTGGTGCATTTAAGCAAAAGTTTCGACGATGGTCAATAAACCGCCGCACAGTGCTGACATGGAAATGTTGACATGGACTTATAGATATGACATGGGGGAAAAGACTGAATTGTATGGACTACTTACGCGACAGAGACATGTGGTTGTTGATCTACATGAGAAACGCCCCTTTTCAACATCAGTGATTTTCCTTAGACACACAAACTTGACTACAACATCATATCCTGTCGATGTCGACGATGCATCGACGATCGATGATCGACAATTTGTGATAGTTAATGTTTTGCAGTTTCGTCCCTCGAAGTTTTTCGATGTCGAAAATGTATCAGCGATCGGTGATCGGTGATCGACGATCAAGGATTTTTTATGGTTAATGTTTCATATTATGATTTATACCTTGGATCTTGTTGATTCCTAAAACGTATCGGCGATGTTAAAGAATTGTACTATGGACCAGAATTTGTCGATCCACGATCGTTGAAAAATTTAAACCGTGTTGCTACAGGAGATTAATTCGTCAATAACTTCAAGCCAAAAGCTGATAACAAGACTCAATAACAACATATCAATTCATCCATCCCACAATATTGACTCTGATTCAAAAAATGATAAGTGGTACCCAAAAAGAAAGAAATTTCGCAAAATCTTTTAGGGTGTGTTGAGTGCTCACCACTATGCAGAAATCATCAAAGGTTCTCCTAAGGAAGAAAAAGGCAGGAAAGTACAAGAAGAAGATCACATACAAATTGCACCACTTAGAATGTTCAGAATTCAGAATCAGCATCAACCAATAATAGAAAGACCTCAAGAAGAAGGAGAATTCATAAGAGCAACACCATTCAAAATATCTTCCACCTCCATCTACCAAACTATTTTTCTTGGCTTATGTTATTCTTGTAACAATTTTGGACACAAAGATTTGAACTATAGAGCCTATGCCAAGAACAAAGGAAACTATGAAGGTTATTCGAATAACAGTTATCCTAGAAATCCTCATGAAACACAGAACATAAACTACAACAGTTTTGGATCATTGAGTAATGAAGTAGAGTGCTACAAATGCAAAAATTTTGGACACATGGCCAAAGATTGTAGACCGACTGTTCCTCCAAGGGAACCAAGGCATAATATCAACAATCAAAAACAAAAACCACAAAGGATATGGAGTAGGAAATAGGATCAATTCAACATGAAAGAATGCTCGCTTGCTCTACAAGCTCAACACAAGAAAAGTGTATGGTATGTTGATAATGGTTGTTCAAAGAATATGATAGGTAACAAGAACCAATACTCTATGTAAGCATTGTCTACAGGGAAAACAAACCAGAACCAAGTTCAAATCAAAAGAGTACTCCATGACAAAACCATTGGGGATTTACATACTGACCTATGTGGACCGACAAGAATGAAGGGATTAAATGGTGAATAGTACTTTATGTTATTGGTTGATGACTACAAAAGAATGATTGCAGTTTTATTTCTCAAGAAGTCAGAGGCATTCGAACACTTCAAGATATACAAAGAGATGGTTGAAACTGAGACAGATTTGAAAATCAAGTGTTTGACATAAGACAATGGAGAAGAGTTTACATCAAAGGAATTCATGGATTTATGTGGCGAACATGGAATAAAAAGACAGTTCTCAGCAGCCAGGACACCTCAACATAATGGAGTTGTCGAAAGGAAGAACAAAATAGTACAGGAAATGGTTAGAACCATGTTGAAAGATTCCAAGTTGGGTGACATATTTTGGGCACAAGCAATACATACAACAGTTCATATCCTAAACAAAGGAATGCTCAAAAGTAATAGTGATAAGACTACCTATGACTTATGGAAAGGAAGACCGGAAAATGTGAAGCATTTTAGAGTATTTGGAAGCAAATGTTATATCAAAAGAGAAGATGGCAGGATTGGAAAATTTGACTATTGAGTTTATAAGGGCATACTAGTTGGGTATTCAAGAAAAATCAAAGAATACAAATGCTTCAATCGAAGACTCAACAGAATAGTGGAAAGAATCAATGTAAAGATTGACGAGACAAATTTATGGAATATCAAAGAAGGAAGAAAAAATTCAGAAGAGAAGGACGAAAAAGAATATTTGAAAGGAGAAGAAGGAGGAGGAGGAGGAGAAGAAGAAGAATCGGAAGCAGAGAAAGAGGAGGATGAGCAGAAGTATCGTTGAATACCTCCCAAGACACCTAGATGACGAGTGTAGAAAAGTCATCCACCAGAACAAATTATTGGGGATAAATATGTAGGAGTTAAAACTTGAAGAATACTGCATTCACCAAAAAAAGGCAACTAGCATTGCTATCCACAGTTGAACCAAGCAGTTTTGAATAAGCCAGTAATGATGAACACAAGTTCAAGGCTATGGAAGAAGAGTTGGATGAAATAGAGAAGAATGAAACATGGGAACTAGTTTCAAGGCTGAAGAACAAGAGCACGATTGCCACAAAGTGGGTTTTCATAAACAAGTTGAACGAGAATGGACAGGTAACCAAAAACAAAGCAAGGTTAGTATGCAAAGGATATGATCAAGTTGAAGGTATAGATTTTGAATAAACCTTTGCTCCAATTTCCAGGATGGAAGCAATGAGATTAATCTTATGCTATGCATAATCCAAAAGAATCAAGGTCTATCATATGGATGTAAAATCAACCTTTCTAAATGGAGAATTAGAAGAAGAAGTTTGCATTGAACAACCAGAAGGGTTTCTACTACAGAAAATAAAGATTATGTTTGCAGGTTGAAGAAAGCATTGTATGGACTCAAGGAGGCCCCCATAGCATGGTACTCAATATTGGGAAAGTATATACAACAAAAAGGATTCAGAAAGGGCAATGAAGACAACAATCTCTACATAAAAGTGGACCAAGACAGTATATTGATTATTGAAGTTTATGTAGATGACATTATCTCTGGAAGCAATGATAACATGATGAGTTAGAAGTTTTCCAAAGACATGCATAATGAGTTCAAAATTTCTTTGCTTGGTGATTTGACCTTATTTTTGGGATTACAAATATGTCAGTGTGATAAATGTATTTTCATCTTCTAGAACAAGTATATCAGAGAAATTCTAAAGAAGTTTGGAACGAAATATTGCAAACTCGTGAGTACTCCTATGCAAACTAGTTGCAAGTTAAGAAAGGATGATGATTATAAGGATGCATATCAGAGACTTTATAGATATATTATTAGCATATTACTCTATGTGATGTCATCTAGATTGGATGTGATGTAGGCACTCAGATAGGTTGCAAGGCTTCAAGCGGCACCAAAGGAAACACATGTTATGGTAGTGAAGAGGATATTCATATATCTCAAAGGAACAAAAGAGTTTGGATTATGGTGTCCAAAAGGGAATGGACTATGTTTGGTCACCTACACAAACGCAGATTGGGAGGGAAGCATTGATGATCGAAGAAGTACTAGTGGAGAAGCCTTCTACTTGGGTGATTTTCTGGTACCATGGTTGAGAAAGAAACAATAATTAGTATCTTTTTCCACAACAGAAGCAAAATATATTGCAACAACAACATGTTGCACTCAGGTTTTCTGGATGAAGCAAACCTTACAAGATATACATGTGAATTATGATGAGCCCATTTCTTTATTC
Organism: Picea engelmannii; assembly: GCA_009831015.1. NCBI lineage: Eukaryota > Viridiplantae > Streptophyta > Pinopsida > Pinales > Pinaceae > Picea > Picea engelmannii. The sequence goes on from ML787615.1 coordinate 79,576, forward strand.
TGTGACAACACCAGTGCTATTAGTATCTCCAAGAATCTAATGATGAATTCCACGATGAAACACATTACAATCAAGTATCACTTTGATGCATTGCAGGAGTAGGTTACAAAGAAGAACATCAAGCTAGAGTACATTGGGACAAAGGAGAAGATTGCAGATATCTTCACCAAACCTCTTCTGAGGGAGACTTGTGAGTATCTTTGATAGAAACTTGGAGTAGTTTCTTCCCCACAGTAATCCACATGGAATCAAGCACAACAAGAAAGAGGGAGAGAAGTAAAAGACATGAAGAGTCCAAGTAAAAAATGTTTTTGAATGTTTTTCATATACATCATATAATTTACACGAGGAAGCACCATGAAGAGAAAAGTATAAGCTTGTAGACAGGGGGAGAAACCCTAAGAAGAATTGCCTTTTCCATTGATGTTAAAGGGAGAGAGGAAGAATAAAGGCATTCAAACAGAGAGAAAGAACAAATGCACGGAGATAGGGGGATAGATGGTCATAGGGGGAGCATGAGTGTTCCCATCCCATCAGTGTTTCCATCAATGCCAAAGGGGGATATTATTGAAATATCGGTTGTCATTGATGTAAACCCTTTAATAAGTACGCAAGATCCAGAGGTATGGCAATGGAACCTGAAGTTGATCAAGGAAAAAGGTCATGAAGGACATTGTAAATGCAAGTAACTCACTCATGGATGGATAGCCTTCATCATTTTGTTTCCATTGATAGGTAGGATGCCATGTGGTTCCTCGCAGTTGAGGATTTAGGGCCTTGTAAAGTTGGAAGCCCCGATGAATGGTTAAGAAGCCCCTACTTGGTTACAAGTCATTTATGAAATGGTAAAGTAGTTGTAACAAGAAATTTCATGAAGCCCTAAAGATAAGGAAAGAAATTACCTAGTAAATGTATAAATACACCTCAAGAAGTAATTCATAAACACATTCACTCAAACATTATATTGAACATATTCTAGTGAACAAGTGATATTTTGGTAAAATTTGCAACGGTGAAATCTGAGGTAGTGATGAGTGAGAAGTGCGAGACTTCCAGGATCACAAAGGAGATCTAGGGTTTTCTGTAAAAAAACTAATTTGTCTTATCCTCGTGGGTCAGACAACTAGTGTCTCGCAAGGCATCTCCACAGGTTGCATAGTGCATGCAATGCGAGGCCCCACCTGACATCATGTCTTAGTCCTACGAGGACAAGATAGATTTGGGAGAAATGCTTGTACCAGGTCCCTGGAGTCAAAGGAAAGCTTACAGGTCAGCACTACTGTGTATCAGGTCATCTACAAAGCTATAGGTATGCTTATGTGCTTGTGTTGAAGGTTATACTTGGTTATGGTATGGTATATGCTTGAGGCATGTTTGGTATTGGCACATGATTGAGGTACATATTAGCTACATGGTTGAGTGAGGTATGTTCTTGTATCCGATTTAGCATATGACATGGTTATTATGTCTTACACCTTTGGTATGTTGGTACATGGTTCAGGTATACACTTGTTGTATGGTGGCATATGCATGAGGCTCGTGATTTGGCACTTTGAGGCATTTCATTGATGATATGGTACAATTCTATACATGATTGACGGTATGGTATATGGTATAGGTTTTGATTGATGCTCTAGTACATGATACATGATTTAGATGATTGGATACTCGTTTTTTATGTTATGGTTTATACATTTGGAATATCTTATGGTACACGGTTTATGCATATGTTGGTACACAGTTGATGCATGGTATGGTACAGGTTCTAGTTGTGATACATGGTTGAGACATAGAGGTTGATGAGGTAGATACAGTGACGGTGACAGTGATAGATTGGCAGTGACAGGTTGGATACAGTGATAGCTTGACAGTGGTAGAGATTGTGGTAGTGGCAGTTTGGTCTATACTTATATTTCAGGGCGGAAGGACGAGGCAAGGAAAGGGAGTTGTATCCTCCTTTCGATTGGTGTCAGAGAACATAGGGAGTTGAAACTTCCTTGAGGTTGGGGACTAAGAATCTAGGGGTTGTAGCCTCCTTTTTGGAGCTAGAGAATTCAGGGAGTTGTAGGTTCCTCCAAGTTGGAGCCTATAAATATGGGGTTGGATCCTTCTTCCACTTGCAGGTGGAGAATTGGAAAGTTAGTGCTTTCAATGAATGTATTATTCTGATATGTGAGAAAAGAATCCTCTGGTTTTCTCCCATTTGGGTTTCCACATAAATTCTGGTGTACTGTGTATTGGTAATACCCCTATTTCCCCCAGTTTGTTAATATAACTATAATTGGCCAAGAGACTATGGCAGACTAGATATGTGTGAAAGTTGGATTTGGTGAACTTTTGTATAAAAGGTCAATGTATGTATTTCATGTTATTAATAGAAAATGGATAAGTGTTGCATAACTATTGAAAGGGGGGTTTTCCAAGATAGACCATGAATGTTATGAGAGATATGGTGAAGGGAACCAGGAATGGTTGAGATGACCCCCACCAAACCAGTACCTTATTGTATTTAATGACTCAGAACAATCCTCTGACCCATATATGAATTACCAGTCAGAGTGGTAGTTGAAAGAGTCATCCTTAAGAGTTAACGAGAAGATGGGGTAGCATACCCATCTGTAAGACTTCTAGACCTGACCACAAGTTGGGGATTTGGACCCATGCAACCTTGTTCAGAAAGGAAAGAAAGAGGTAATTTGTGGGCATAGGCAAAGAGAGCAAGCAGATCTGCGAAGAGAGCAGAGTTGCAAGAGAAACATCGAGAAGAGAAAAAGAGCGGTTATAGAGCTTTGGTTCGAGGAAGACCTAGGAAATAAGCTCATTATGGGCGTAAGAAGTTGTTGGAAAGGTTTTCGTTACAAGATGATAAATGAGGTTGATGAGTGACTGTGGAAGTACTCGGGCAGACCTCCTTGCTTGGTATAGAGAAAACCCGCTGCCAGGATTTCGTGGAAGGAGGAGAGTAATCTTCGTCCCTGACTGTTGTTGAGTAAGAAGAAAGAGTCTCTCTTCAATATAAACACATTCACTCAAACATTATATTGAACATTCCACGTCAAGGTAACTTCAGCGAAGTCCCACTTTAGGGGAATGGAGGTGGTTTAATGCCAAAGATTTCGAATGTCGGAGTTGAGAAGTATTGTGGAACGTCAATTTTTGGATCCTTCGAGATCCCTCTCAGCCATTAGATCAAGCCTAGTGAAGAGGTAGCGTTAAGTACTTCGGTGAAGTCCCACTTTGGTATATTTGATATGGCGATGAACTCGGATTATCGTTGGAGCGTCGAAGGCCAGAGTGACTTAGTGTGATGACGTCGCCTAAGGTGATGTGTACCCCAAGTGGGTGAGCCACGTGTCATCATGATTCAGAACCTTCACAAATCTTATGGGTAAATTAGACCTCGACAGGTCTCACCAGTTGATTGGGACACATGTCACCCTTTCCTTCTGCCAAGTGTCTTACGCTGGATCGACGTTGATATGAGTGGATATCGGTGGCCACCCACCTTTTCCAACTGGCTCAAAACAGTTTTCTGGCAATTTTGGTAATTTACTATTTTTAGCAGTTTTTCACTTCCGGAGCCGTTTTGAGGCCCTAAACGATGTTTTTTGGGGAAAACAGAGAGAAATATCCATATTCCTTTTATATTTCCCCAAAAATGAATGTCCTCTACGATACCTTTCCAACGGGCTATCATACGCCTAAAACAGAGATCGTATGCAAAAGTTACGACCCAGGGAAGTTGATGTAAGAACTTACCCAAACGGGGCCCACATGACTTTTGGTGCTTCATCTCCTAGGGTTAGGTTTTTGGATGTCTAGGGTTTTTGGCATTCCTGTTTATTGTAAAATGACCTTCAGAGCCTCATTGTAATTATCTTCTTGCGAATGAGCGCAGTTGACACATCTCTTCTCATAGATAAGCCACCACCATTCCAGCAAGCTGGTTTCCACTACATTTTACAGTTTCAGCTTATTTCCTTATTGAATAGAAAACCAATTTTACTATATCCCTATTATTTTTTGTTAAGCACCTGTTAATAATCTGTATTCATTTTTTTCTTCTCATAAAATCCAGATCAGTGGTATCAGAGCAGTCTGCTCCTTGTCGTCTTAATGCATGTCCCCAACGAGGTTGGAGTACAAAGAGTTGGGCCTCGAGCTTGTTTCTCCTGAGGACAAAATATCTCTCATGCCCAAGCGACCTCTCATGGCAGGAGAAAATAAATATGACATGACAAGAGATCCTTTCAAACTATTGATTGAGGAATCCCTCATACAACAGAGGAATGAGATGATGGATAGTTTCGTGCAAATCCTTCGGCGGCTACCAACAGGCGACACATCTTCTTCGAGCAGAGGCACCGCCCCCTTCAAGGTACAAATAAACTTTGATATTCCTATATTTGAAGGTCAGGTAGACGCAGATGCTATAGACAAGTGGTTGAATCTACTATAAGGGTATTTTTATGTCCATAACTTTTCGAATAGAGAAAATATTACTTTTGCGCTCCTCAAAGTCGTTCCCCATGTCAAAGATTTGTAGAAAACTTTCTGTGAGAAAAAGGAAACAGAGGAACCCTCATTATTTACAGTCACTGCCACCTAAGAATCCTTAAGAGATTCTATTAAGGAACAATACTACCATGTCGGAAGTTATGACGACTTGTATACCAAATGGACCACACTGCGGCAAGAAAGAGACCAAGCAGTGCCAAATTTTACAAATATCTTCCATACCTTGCGCACCAAGTTGGGTATCAAAGATTCGGAGAGAAATATGGTGCTCAAGTATTGTGGTGCTCTGCATAGATACATCCATACTGAAATGGAATTTCTAGACATCTCATCCTTAGGTGCGGCCTACCGATATGCCATCAAAATCGAGTAGAAGCTCAAACAAAATACACGACAATTTGGGCCTAGGAACCCCTCACAACAAAATCCAGGAAAGGGCGGCCCCAACCCACAGAACAAAGGATAGAGCAAATATGGATAGTATCAGGACAACCAGTCCAAGCCACAAGCAAAGAAGGACACCGGTAAGACAAAGAAAGATACGAGGAACTGGTGCGACTTCCATAAGAGCCCTTGGCATAACATTGTTGATTGTCGCTCAAAGCAATTGCTGGTGGCCGAAGTGAAAGCCTCTGAATCGGATCCGGGTTATGAATCTGAGCCATAACCAGAAAGGGGAAGATGTATCATTGATGTGGAACCTAGTGAAACCGTTACTACCACCAAGCTCCAACCTGGTGAACCAGACGAGCCAGAAGAAGGAGCGTGCCTCTTCCATTCACAGATGTGGGTAAAATTCACCCCGATGCACTTCATCATTGATATATATATCCACGAGAACCTCATCTCAACAGAGGTCATCAAGCAGTTGGCCGTGCCGACAATGCCGCACCCACAACCCTACAACATTGGATGGCTCCGCCAAGGAAGCGATCTCCGTGTCAGCCAACAGTGTAGACTATCGTATGACATCAAGCCCTTCAAAGACAAGGTATTGTGTGATGTTTCTCCTCTCAAAGTTTGTGATTTTATTTTGGGCCAACCTTATTTATGGAAATGTCATGTTGTATATGATTCTAGGCCTCGTAGTGTTATTATTACTTTGAAGAGGAAATTGTACAGAATACCCGAGGCAGTCCCACCTAGTTCTATTTCCTTGAACTCTACTAAGAAATGCAGGAAGGTCATCTCTCAGAGGGGGAATTTTGTCTTCTTCATGATTCTCTCTCAGAATAATCGAAATATCATAGCCACATCTAGGGTCTCTGCAACCAACCTCTCCACATAGCAAAATCAAGTAGATAAGGTCGTGGAAGAATACTCAAATATCTTCTCCTCACCTACCGAGGTACCTTTGCACTTCCAGGTCAAGCACCCCATCAATCTAACCCATGACACACCGCTGCCCAATGGGCCAGTCTATCACCGCTCTCTGTTAGAGCATGAGGATATCAAGCGACAAATCCAATAACTGCTCCACAAGGGGCACATATGTCCCATATCATCACCTTGCGGGATCCCAATCGTGCTGGTACAGACGAAAGATGGAACCTAGCTACTCTGCATTGATTACCAGGATATGAATAAAATCATAGTCAGAAACCAATACCCAATTCCCCGAATCGATGACCTCCTTGATCAACTCACGAGGGCCAAATACTTCAGTAAGATTGATTTGAAGTCTGGCTACCACCAGGTCCTGATAGAATAGACAAATGTATGGAAGACCCCCTTCAAGTCAAAGGAAGGCCTTTTTGAATGGTTGGTCATTCCCTTTCATTTGACAAATGCTCCAGCCACTTTCATGAGGATGATGGATGATATCCTGCGACCATTCACCAATAATTTTGTAGTGGTGTATCTGGATGACATTCTCATTTACAACAAGACTTGCGTTGAACACTTGCAACATATTTAGCAGGTTCTACACACCCTGCGGCAGCAGAAGCTATACGCCAACTTAGAAAAATGCTCCTTCCGCATGGACAAGGTCCATTACCTGGGCTACATCATTGATCAGCATGGCATACATGTGGATCCAGCCAATACTGGCCAGCCCCAACCACACTCACTGAGCTTCGTAACTTCTTGGGCCTTGCCAATTTCTACCACAGATTCGTGTTGGGATTCTCCCCTATTGCATGGGCCCTCAGCCAAATAACCAGGGGTGGTGATAAGGTGAAATTTGCATGGGTTCGGTCCCAAAAACAAGTGTTCGATGATTTGAAGCAGTTCTTGTGCTCAGCCCCGGTACTTTCACTACCAGACCTGCAACAACCCTTTAAGATCGAGACAGATGCTTCAGACTATGTTGTGGGCATCATTCTTAATCAACATGACCACCTTGTGGCCTATCATAGTGAGACATTATCAGATGTTGTTCATAATTACCCTACCTACGACAAATAAATGTACTCCATTGTGCAAGCCTACCGCCAGTGGAGACATTACATTCTTGGGAAGGAGACAGTCATCCACACTGATCATAAGCCACTGCAGTTCATGTAGACACAAGGAAAATTGTAGAATGACCACCATCAAAAGTGGTCCACATACTTGCAGCAATTCCACCTCAACATCAAGTATAAAACATGAAGCACCAATTGCGTCGTTTATTTCCTTAGCAGACTGCCAGTTGCAGCACTCACCACGGTGCTAGACTCTTGCGTCCATGAGACCTCTAGATGGCCCCAACTATATGAGACAGAACCAGACTTCACCACCACCTACCAATTGTTGGGTGCAAACGCAGTTGTCGATAATTTCCATCTTCAGTAGGGGTTGTTGTGTCGTCTGGGCCATATCTGTGTTCCATTAAGCGAGCGAATGAAGTTGATATGGGAATCCCACTAGAGTCGGGTGGCAGGACACTTCAACATCAAAAAGATGGTGGCGATGCTACATAAACATTTGTACTGACTAAAACTTCGACAGGAGGTCAACAAGTATATCAGGTCCTACACTGCATGCGCTAATGCCAAACCGACCACTAAGAAACAGGGTCTGTACACCCCTCTTCCTACTCCTAACAGGCCATGGGAATCCATCTCAATGGACTACATGTCGGGCCTCCCATCCACCAAGCAGGGAAATGACTGTGTTTTTGTGGTTATTGATCTCTTTTCTAAGATGGTGATTTTGGTTGCCTGCAAGAAGAGCATCACAACATAGATCACTGCCAAGCTCTTCTTTGAACGAGTCTGGGTACATTTTGGAATCCCACAAACCGTTGTCTCATATCGGTACAGCCGATTTCTCCACACATTCTGGGCGAGCCTCTGGTCACTGCTGGACACCAAGCTCACCAAATCCATGACCTTCCACCCCCAGAAAGATGGCCAAACCGAGGTCATAAATCGAATGATTGTGCATATCCTACGCATGTATAATTCCAAGCACCCTCTCACATGGGATGAGAGCCTTCCCTATGTCCAGCATAGCTAAAACCGATCCCTTCATAGCTCAATCAGCCACAACCCCTTTCAGGTGGGGTTGGGATTCCAACCATTGGGTCCCATAGATGTTGCACTTCCCCTTGCGGTCACCTCGACTGACTCATCTTCTGCTCCAATTGAAGATGACAAAGCCACCTAGTTCATTGAGCGGATCCAGCACATCATCCAACAGGTTCAGGATATCCTACATAAGTCCAATGACAAGTACAAGCAACGCCATGATCAACATTGGGTGCCACATAAGTTTTAGGTGGGAGACAAAGTTTGGTTGCACTTGCAGAAAGAACGCCTTACAGGACCCCATCGGAAGCTTTGCCCACTCTGTTATGGGTCTTACACCATCACCAAGGCTGCGAGGAATAATTCTTTTGAGCTCAACATTCCTCCTTTCCTTGGCCTGCACCTAGTGTTCAATGTGGATCTCCTTCGCCCTTATTTCCCACCATTATTGAACACCTCAGAAGTAGTAGAATAGTTGACACCAATAGAGCTCAACCTCGACTGCATACAATAGGCATCCAGTGATCAGATTGTGTACACATAGATCAAGGTCACTCGAAAGCAAAGGATCCATCTTTATCGAGTCGTTAAAGCAGGGCAGCTCCTACACCAAGGCAATTGGCTCACCCGAGGCCAAATTCAGCAGAAATTTCCTCATATGATGGGGGAACTCAATGCAATGGAGACCATTGCTTCCTAAGGAGGGAGGATTGATCTAGGTGGATATCGGTGGACACCCACCTTTTCCAACAGGCTCAAAATTGTTTTCTGGCAATTTAGTATTTTTAGTAGTTTCTCACTTCTCGAGTCGTTTTGAGGCCCTAAACGATGTTTTTTTTGGAAAAATGGGGATAAATGTGATTTTTCCTTCAATAATTACCCCAAAATTAATATCCTTGATGATACCTTTCCAACGGGATATCATACGCCTAAAACGAAGATCGTATGCAAAAGTTACGACCCCGGAAAGTTGATGTAATAACTTACCCAAACGGGGCCCACATGACTTTTGGCGCTTCATCTCCTAGGGTTAGGTTTTTGGATGTCTAGGGTTTTTGGCATTCCTTTTTATTGTAAAAAGGCCTTAAGAGCCTCATTTTAATTATCTTCTTGCGAATGAGCATAGCCAACACATCTCTTCTCAGAGATAAGCCACCACCATTCCAGCAAGCTGGTTTCTGCTGCATTTTACAGTTTCAGCTTATTTCCTTATTGAATAGAAAACCAGTTTTACTGTATCTTTGTAATTTTGTGTTAATCATATGTTAATAATTTGTATTCATTTCATTCTTCTCACAAAATCTGGATCAGACGTCGTGGTCAGTCCGACGTTGACCACTTCGGGAGAATATAGGTGTTCTAACGCCAACAACTCTCGAATGTCAAAGTGACGAAGCAATGAGGACCATCGATCCAAGGACACTTCGAAACCCCCCAAGATAATTGGATCTAGACGATGGTCATCCCGACATTGACCCACTCCGGGAGAAAAATGGAAATGGCATGATGAAACCTGGGAACGCAGAAGTTGCGAAGCAACGAGGGTTGTAGTTATAATGATCTACGTGGAAACATATCGACCGTAGAAGAGAAGGGGTACCTGGAGGTAGCTGGTGGGAAGTTTGGGCTTCGGAGCTTTGGGTGATATCACAAAGTAGGAAAGGCCAGAAGACTTCTGGAGGATTTCAGTGCCGGAGTGACGTGGTGCCCTGATGTCACCTAGGGTGACATGGAATCCTGCTTGAAGTGCCATGTGTCACCCAAATTTTTATGTTTTATAGACCCTATGTGCTCATTAGGACATGACACATGTCATCCACCAACGAGGCCACGTTTCATCTCTGCCTCGCCGCGTGTCATCCCCTGGCACGTATACGCTATCACGTGTAAGAGTGGGCCCTCAAGAGTTCAGGAGTTCGAAACTCTGGGAGGTTTGGGATGTTGGAGTGTATGCTCGAAAAGGGTCGAAGGCCTGAGCTACGTGGTAGAGTTTCAGGGATTCGGGACTTTGAAGGAGATGCGAGAGTAAAAAAAAATGGAGCACTCAGTGTCAAGGCGTCCAACACCGAATTCTCATATTTTTGTACGAGGATGCATCTCTACCACTGGATTTAACAAAGAACATATTTCTACCACGGATGCAGGAGCATTGGAATCCCTGGGGCTTTGAAAATTGTGTATGGTATGAACGATATGGATCCATGTAGACACAATGTGGCCCTCAACTAATAACGCCCGAAGAACTTCAAGAGGCCATAACTTGTAAACCAAAGGTCGATTTAGAGCCTGGTAGCAGCCTTTAGAAAGCTCGTGGCAAGTAGAATTCGAGGGAGATCTCGGAATTACGATTTGAAATGGTACTTAAGGGGTTGGGTGTGTTACAAATTGGTATCAGAGAATGGTTACAACACTTGGCCTACTTGGGCTCATGAATGAGTCGCTTAAAAATCTTATTTAAATAACTTTTAAGGGTGACACCCTATCTTACCCCATTCCTAAGAGGTTTAGTTAAACATCTACTGAAGAAAGGAATGAAATTTTTTACTATTGTGTGTGTTTGAAAAATATAAATTGTGTGTTGTTCATAAACTAATAGACCATTAACTAACAAAAAAATGTTTTATCAGCACTCAAGTAGTCAATGGACCGTAGGAAAACTACAACATAAAGGATGGTGACACACCATGAATTGGGGGAAATCTCCCACAATAGAGAGGAAGAATTTGATGAAAGGAGGGCGGTGGAAACCCCTCCACATTTGGTTGAAATTGTAAGAATCCTCATGGAAGAATTACAGAGTTGTAAGGTTGATAATGAAAGGTTGATAAAAGAGCAGGAAAAGCAAACTGAAATTAATGCAGTTCTACTGCAAAGATTATCAGATATACAAAGGCAACTATAGCATGGACCAACAGCCAGTCATGTGGACAGACATCATACGAAGAAAACCTAGAGTCCACCTGAGATACAAAAGAATGGATCTGAAAGTGGCCATACAAGTAGGATCACCTCAAAGAAGGCCCGACATGGAGCCAAGAGACACTCATCGAGGGAATCCTCTGGTGAGGAGACTCACAACTACAAGGAATCTTCTAGTAGAAAAACCAATTCATGTTCCCAAAAGAGAGGAAAGAAAAGGAAACATTCCAAGAGTCATGACCCTGAAGAGTTCAAGAAATCCAAACCACCCACTTTGTATGGAGAGATTAAGAAGGGGGAAGAAGCAGAAGTTTGGCTGCTTGGCTTGAAAAAGTACTTCAGAGTCCATGACTAATTTGAAAATTTAAAGGTTCGAATAGCCATATTTAACTTGAATGGAAAGCCCTCCATTTGGTGGGAGGACCTTAGTAATGTGAAAGGGATTCATCAGAAGGACTTGTCATGGAAACAAATTGATAAATACTTCAAAAAGAAGTATTTGTCAAAGAAATACTTTGATGGTAAGACCAAGGAGTTCTATGAACTCAAATTGGGACAACTCACTATAGAGGACTATATTAATAAATTCCTTGAGTTGATAAGGTATGTTCCATACATCAAAGATGAAAAGGTAAATATGCAATGATTTATTAGTGGACTACCTCAGTCCTTCTGGGTCAGGATTGAATTTCATGAGCCAAAGACCTTAGAAGACACTATTCGGAAGGCAAGGTATTTCTATGAGTAGTTCAAGAACAAAACCGAACCTCACAAGGACTGGAAGAAGAAGAGTAGTTCGGGATTCAAGAAAAAGGGGTTTAAACCCTCAGGATTCAAGAGTTATGGTAAAGGTTCTAAGATGAGCCTTCCTACTAAAAGTGTATACCAACAAAATTTCCCCTCTCAGAGTGGAAATAAACCCTTTGGATCAACCCCAGGTAAGACTGATAACACAAAGAGAGAACCCTTGAAATGTTGGGGTTGTGCAAAAGAACATCTGCTGAGAGACTGCCCATATAGGAAATAGAACAATAGGAGGGTCTACAACATCCAAGAGGCTACCACAATCAATGATGTGGCTAGGATCATGCCACGAATTTATGCAACCTTGGATAATAAACAAGTCGACCACCAAGCTTCAGTGGTGGAGATGGGAGGTATGATTTCCAACCATGTAGTTTCCATTTTAGTTGACCTTGGTTCTAATTTGAGTTATATTTTCCCTCAAACTATTGATAAATGTAAATTGCAACAAGTTAAACATGTTAAATCATGGTTGGTACAACTAGCCACTAGAACCAAAAGAAAAGTAACATAGGTCATACCAGCATGTCAATTCGTTATGAGTGGATTACCGACCCAAGAGAACCTAAGCATACTTCCTTTAGGATATTATGACCTATTGATTGGCATGGATTGGTTGGTTTCCCATAAAACCAAGTTGGAATGTTAAAATAAAACTTTGGAGTGTGAAAATGAAGAAGGGAAAAAGGTAACCCTACAAGGGATTCAAAAGCATGTCTCTGTGAGACAAATATCCACACTTCAAGTGAATAAGTATTGTAGAAAAGGATGTCCTTTGTATGCAATACATGTGTTGGAATTTTTTGAGGATGACAAACCAATCCTAGAGGACTATCTCATATAGAGAGAGTATAAATATGTATTCCCAGAAGAGGTACTAGGTCTACCTCCAAGAAAAGACATTGACTTTTCAATAGAACTTGCACCAGGAGCGGTTCCAGTGTCTAGAACGCCATATAGAATGAGTACACCAGAGTTGGTTGAGCTCAATATACAGCTAAAGGAAATGGTGGACAAAGGCTACATTCATCCCAGTGTGTCTCCATGGGGAACACCAGCCTTGTTCATGAAAATGAAGGATGGAACAGTTAGGTTGTGCATAGACTATAGGCAACTCAATAAGACAACCATAAAGAATAAGTATCCCTTGCCAAGAATCGGTGACTTGTTTGACCAATTAAGTTGTGATAACATTTTCTCCAAGATTGAATTGAGTTCTGGATACCATCAGGTCCAAATTAAGGATGAAGACATCCACAAAACAACCTTTAGGACAAGATATGGTCACTATGAATTTGTGGTGGTGCCATTTGGGCTAACCAATGCACCATCCACTTTTATTTGCTTCATGAATAATGTACTCAGTAAATTATTAGATATATTTGTATTGGTTTTTATTGATGATATTCTAATCTATTCAAAGAATGGGGAAGAACATGAAGAATATCTCAAGTTAGTACTTCAAGTACTAAGAGAACATCAACTCTATGCTAAGTTTAGTAAGTGTGACTTTTTCCAGAAACAAGTCCATTACTTAGGCCATCTTTTTTATGAATAAGGGGTGGAAGTTGATCCTAACGAGATCAAAGCAATTATGGATTGGCCTACTCCAAAGAATGTATCTGATATTAAATCCTTTATGGCCCTAGTGGGATACTATAGCAGATTCGTAAAAGGATTTTCCAAGATTAGTTGCCCAATCACTTCCCTTCAGAAAAAGGGGGTTAAATTCATTTGGACATCAAAATGTGAAGAGAGATTCGAAGAGTTGAAATACCTTCTAACCAAGGCACATGTGTTGAATATTGCAGACCCAAACAAGGACTTCCTTGTGTGTAAATATGCATGAAAGGAAGGACTCAGAGGATTCCTTATGCAAGAAGAACATGTAATATGATATGAATCCAGAAAATTGAATGAGCATGAAATCAATTATGTGACCCATGATCTAGAATTGGCTGCCATAGTGCATGCTCTAAAAATTTGGAGGCATTACCTCCTGGGTAGAAGATTTTTGTTGATGACAAATCATTATGGGTTGAGGTACATGTTTGATCAACCAAAACTTAATGTTAGACAAGCTAGATGGATGGATCTCCTTAGTGAGTTTTATTTTGAAATCAAACATATCAAAGGAAAAGAAAATAGGGCGGTTGATGCCCTTAGCATAAGTGTGAAAGTGATTCACCTGGTAGTCGTAAGAACCTGTGAAATAGATGTCAGGGAGAGAGTCAAAAGTGCACACGAAACAGATGCATTTTTCAAGACTGTAAAATCGTACTTAGAACAAGATCCCACAAGGCTGAAGTACAAAGGTTATCAATTGTTGAATCATGTCCTACTAACTTACAAAGGTAGGTTGTATATCCCAAATTGTGACAACTTGAAGAGGTTCATGATGGATGAAACTACATAAAATACCATATATTGGTCATCCTGGTTGTCAGAAAATGATTACAACCACTAGGAAATTGTTCTATTGGCTAAGACTGAAGAAGGACATAGTTGATTACTTGGATAAATGTCTAGAATGTCATAAGGTTAAGGCAGAACATCGGCATCCAACAGGGTTGTTGCAGCCCCTACCAATTCCAGAATGGAAATGAGAAACCATCTCCATGGATTTCATCACCGTATTACCAAAATCGGTCAAGCAAAATGATGTTATCATGGTAGTGGTAAATAAATTGAGCAAGGTTGCTCACTTCATTCCTGTCAAGTCAACTTATAAGGCAATATATATTGTCAGTATCTTCATGAAAGAAATATTTTGGTTGCATGGCATGCCTAAGGAGATCATATCTGACAGAGATATGAAATTTACTTCGAGCTTTTGGAAATATCTAATGGTTGGTTTTGAGACTAAATTGTTGTTTAGCACGGCCTATCACCCTCAAACTAATGGATAGAAAGAGAGGTTAAACCAAGTATTAGAGGGCATGTTAAGGATGCATGTAATGCATCAGCCTAAGAAGTGGGAAGACTACCTGCCACTGGTAGAGTTTGCCTACAACAATGGCTATCAAGAGTCAATGAAGATGAGCCCTTTTGAAGCCCTCTATGGTAGACAGTGCAAGATTCCAATCAAATGGAATAATCCAATAGATAGAATTACAATCGGGCCAGACATGCTGAAAGAAATGGAATAGAAAGTAATTCACATTAAACAAAATCTGAAAATAGATCAGGATAGACAGACAAGCTATGCAGACAGAAAGAGGACTCCTAGAGAGTTCAAAACAGGGGATCACGTGTACCTCAGAGTTAGACCCAGGAAAATCTCCTTGAGAATGGGAGCTTGTGCTAAGTCGGCACCTTGGTATTGTGGACCCTTTGAAATTTTGGATAGAGTGGGACCTGTAGCCTATAGGCTAGCACTTCCTCCCATAGTGAAGATACATAATGTTTTCCATGTTTTGTTATTAAAGAAATATGTACATGATTCTAATCATATTATTGTCTGGTTTGTGATTCAGGTGGAACCGAGAGGGAGAATTCCTTCCAGAACCTCAATGCATAATAGACAGGAAGGAAACCCCACTCAGGAACAGAACCATTGCACATGTCAAGGTGCAATGGAAACACTTTGGCCCAGATGAGGCTGCATGGGAAATGGAGGATGCCATGAGACATGAATATCCATTTTTGTTTACTTATGTACATACATAGCACACCGGAAGATAGAACATCGAGGACGATGTTCCTTTAAGGGGGAGGGGATTGTAATACCCATGTTTCCATGAGACATGAATATCCAATTTTGATTACTTATGTACATACATAGCACACTGGAAGATAGAACATCGAGGACGATGTTCCTTTAAGGGGGAGGGGATTGTAATACCCCTGTTTCCCCTAGTTTGTAAATATAAATATAACTGGCCAAGAGACTATGGAAGACTAGATATGTGTGAAAGTTGGATTTGATGAACTTGTGTATAAAAGGTCAATGTATGTATTTTCTATTATTAATAGAAAATGGATAAGTGTTGCATAATTGTTGAAAGGGGGGTTTTCCAAGATAGACCATGGATGTTATGAGAGATATGGTGAAGGGAACCAGGAATGGTTGAGGAATGGTTGAGATGACCCCCACAAAACCAATACCTTACTAGATTTAATGACTTAGAACAGTCCTCTAACCAAATATGAATTACCAGTCAGAGTGGTAGCTGAAAGAGTCATCCTCAAGAGTTAATGAGGAGATGGGGCAGAGTACCCATCTGTAAGACTTCCAAACTTGACCATGAGTTGGGGATTCAGACCCATGCAACCTTGCTGAGAAAGGCAAGAAAGAGGTAATTCGTGGGTAGAGGAGAAGAGAGCAGAGTCACAAGAGCAATCTCGAGAAGAGAAAAAGAGCGGTTACAACTCTCTGGTTCGAGGAAGAACTGGGAAATAAGCTCGTTATGGGTGTAATAAGTTGTTGGCAAGGTTTTTGTTACAACCTGATAAATGAGGTTGACGAGTGACTGTGGAAGTACTCGGGCAAACCTCCTTTCTTGGTACAAAGAAAACCCGCTGCCAGGATTTCGTGGAAGGAGGAGAGTAATCTTCGTCCCTGACTTTTGTTGAGTAAGAAGAAAGAGTCTCTCTTAGAGCATCGTGGTCTAGCTTAGGGGTGGTCAGTGGTAAATCCGTCAAGAGTGGATGTGCCTATGGTTGGGTGGAAACAAGCACCCCTTTCAGTGGTCGCTTCACGAACTCTGGTTTTCTGATAAGTATCTTCATACTCTGTGTATTGAATGGGAATGGTGATTGAATATATTTATGTGTCTATGACTGAGTTCTGTGTTGAATGGATAAGTTATAAATATGCACTATCTCTCTGTGAACTCGTGTTTTTAAATGGGCGTATGCTTGACTCGGTTGAGCAGTTAGAGAGTTGTAAGATGTAAGCCTGCAATAGTGTCGAGGAAAGATTTATTGGAATGTTTAAGTCCTGTCGCTCTCTAAAACCTACCCTCACGGGAATTCCAAGTTCAAATCCTGTGGAAGGAGGATTCCTCCTTCAGACCTTTCACCCGCATGACCAAGCGCTCATGCCCATGTCCTTAACCCATTTATGTCTAAATTAAGGAATCAGTGCGTATCTCACAACAATTTCTAAAGGACCCATGTGACCAAGGTTTGGGAACCTTGTGCTAGGTCTGAAAGGAGTTAATCCATCTGACTTCGGAACTTCGAGAGTTAGGAGCCCTGAAGTGTTTTGACCCTACCGTTTATAAATCAACCGAAGGAAATTGATAGTTACGCCAGGTTAACCAGCGCATGGTGGTTTCCTTATCTGGGACAGTTAGACTTGCCCCACCATTAAAACTTGATCCATTCAGTTATCGTGAAATAACGTGAACCATCGATATGATAGTATTCGGGAGCCCCCTTCGTTGTTGGATCCATGCTGAGGTAACTTCGGCGAAATCCCACTTCGAGGGAATGGAGGTGGTTTAACGCCAAAGATTTCGAATGCCGGAGTTGCAAAGTATTTTGGACCATCGATTTTCGAATCCTTTGGGATCCCTCTTAGCCATTAGATCAATCCTAGTGAAGGGGTAGAGCTAGGTACTTCGGCAAAGTACCACTTCAGAAGATTTCAGATGGCGATGAACTAATATTATCGTTGGAGTGACTTAGTGTGCTGACGTCACCTAAGGTGATGTGTACCCCGAGTGGGTGAGCCACATGTCATCCCGATTCAGAATATTCACAGATATTATGGGTAAAATAGACATCGACAGGTGTCACCAGTTGATTGGGACACGTGTCACCCTTGCCTTCTGCCAAGTGTCTTACGTTGGATCGACGTCATGGTCAGTCCAACATTGACCACTTCGGGAGATTAGAGATGTTCTAACGCCAACAACTCCTAAATGTCGAAGTGACGAAGAAACAAGGACCTTCGATCCAGGGACACTTCGGAACCCCCCATGAATGTTGGATCTAGACGATGGTCAACCCGACGCTGACCCACTCTAGGATAAAAATGCAAATGGCACGATGAAACCAGCGAACTCTGAAGTTTTGAAGCATCGAAGGTCGTAGATATAAGGATCTACATGGACACATCTCGACCGTAGAAGAGAAGGGGTACTGGGAGGTCACTGGCGAGAAGTTCGGGCTTCGGAGCTTCGGGTGATCTCACAAAGTAGGAAAGTCCATAAGACTTCCGGAGGCTGTCAATCCCGGAGTGACATGGACTCTTGCTCGACGTGCCACATGTCACCCAGATTTGTATGTTTTACAGACCCTATGCGCCTGTTAGGACATGACATGTGTCATCCACCAATGAGGCCACGTTATATCATCACCTCACCGTGTGTCATCCCCTAGCACATATACGCTATCATGTCTAAGAGTGGGCCCTCGCGAGTTCAGGAGTTTCGAAACTTTGGGAGGTCTGGGATGTTAGAGTGTATGCTCAAAAAGGGTCAAAGGTCGACACTACGTGGAAAAGTTTCGGGGATTCGAGACTTCAAAGGAGATGCGAGAGTAAAAACAAAGGAGCGCTCAGTGTCGAGCTGTCGAACGCCAAATTCTCATATTCATATACGAGGATGCAGCTCCGCCATTGGATTAAACGGAGAACATATTTCTACCACGGATGCAGGAGCGTTGGGAATCCATGGGGCTTCATAAACCTTTTATGGTATGAACAAGATGGACCCACTTGGACACCATGTGGCCATCAACTAATAGTGCCCGAAAAACTTTGGGAAGCCATAACTTGTAGACCACAGGTCAGTTTAGAGCCTGGTAGCAGCCGTTAGAAATCTCGTGGTGAGAAAAATTTGAGGGATATCTCGGAATTAGGATTTGAGATGGTTAAGGGAAAACTAAATTATGATGCCCCATCCCTAGAAAGGGTACTTAAGGGGTTGGGTGTGTTACGGTATCTAATGTGGTGTTGCTTACGATTATATTGTCGATGATATATTGAATGGTATTGATAAATTGTTGAATATTGTTGAATAATATATATTGTGTTTAAAAGTAACAAAAGTGCTCATAATGATTCACCCCCCCTCTCAGTATTCCAACATCTCCTTCCTTTATTTATTTGAGAGGTAAGGAAGGCCAACAACATAAAGTGTCCCTAATCCCTTACAAAGAACCCATCTCTAACAATTAGGTCCACACACATGAAGTGATACACTCCAAAAGGACACATGTCAAGGTCGAAGGTGATGTCATTAACAAGCAACGAGCCAATGCATGAATGCTATAGGAGATGTTTCCAATGCTCCTCCTCTACAAGGCTCAAAATCTCCAACACTCCTCCAAATCCATATGCTCCTCTAAGTTCACCACACCTACATGATCACTCCCTTAACCCAAGTGTCCTCAAGTCAAGTACAAGCCTCCATGCAAACAATCCAAGTGTACCCATGATATCCAAGGCTCAATGCTCTCCTCTAAAATGGCCAATGCTCTTGCTCCAAAGAAAGAAATCCTCCAAGAAAGCAACTCAACCTCCACATGGACATCATGAAGAAGTCATCAAGCTATCAAGGTTTCCAACAATCTAAGGAATAATGACACTTAAGCATCAAGCAAATTCCAACATCCAAGAGTAAGCCACCTCCACATGTCGATGGCCATTATGGAACAATCAAGGGTCATCCATACATCATGTACCTGACATCACATGAAGCACCCCCAAACATTGTGTAAACACTTTCAAACTAACCCTAAAATATAACACTCCTTCTTTATGAGGAAAGTGTTTTCACAAACACTAGTCTTCTCCCTCTTTAACTCACCCAAATCCGCCATTTGCAAATTTGTACTTGCTACAGTCTCAATATCAACCCAAATATCACCGTCCAAATGCATCACACCTCATATCCTTGAGACGATTGGAAGGCTCATGAATGGAAGAAGCTAATGTAACATGGTTAGTATATCTTCTCGAAGGAATGCTCATACTGAAGTAGTAGGTGAGAAAATATACAATCCTAATATCAACTCTTCCACTCTTATACCTAACCCAACTCTAACCTCTGAGTCAACCTTAAGAAAAACAACCTCCTCTCTATCCTTAATCATTGAAGGAGAATCTCATTAACTAGAAAATATCACATTCTCATCATAATCCACATCTATGTTGTTGGGATCCTCCCTAGGGTGAAATGAGGGGTGGAACGTCCATTAGATTAATAACAGTGAAGGCGTTGGGATCCTCCCTATGGGTGTAATGGGGGGTCTAAAGGTACCATTACAACAATAATAATGGAGCCCATTAATTGCAAGGCAGAATAATTCCATTATGTTTGTTGTTATTAAATAAGGCCCACGACGATAATTAGTATTGAATAAATGTAATGTGGCCTCATTAAAGAAGGTCCACTAGGTTGTTATGATTAGAGTTCTCTTGTTAGCTATAAATAGGAATGGAGTATTCCTTATGTATGTGTGTGGAAGAATATTGTAATTGGAGCTTAGGTCATTGAGAGGTTGCTCAACCTTAAGTGGCAAGTACACATGAGTGGATTCCTTCCATAAAAGAATCAATTGTGAGGTGTTTCCCTACCTTAAGGGGTTTTGATATTAATAAAGTGTTGATAATTTTTTATATATTGTTTGTGATTCAATTTTAAGGGTTATGGATCATAAAAATTGGTAGCAGATTTCTTTCTTGGGGCCCGAAGAGACATTTTTTATTTATTTTATTCTATTTTTCTATTTGTAGGGTTTAAAGAGGGAAAAAGAGGGCACGACATTAAATCAATTATTATAATTTTCTTAGTTGAATTTGAAGAAACCACTTGTAGATCTAAGTTCCTCTTGAAGAAAACACCCAAGTTAAAAAAAATAAAATTAAAAATTAAAAAAAAAAAGATCCAAATTATAGTCCGAAAAGTGAAGATATTTTTTTATTTAAAATCAATTATTTTAGCTTTTTATGGTGATGGTCGGATGGATTGTCGGGTAGATATATTTTGATGAGGTGCTCAGATTGCAACCAAACCAATGCCATTGGATAGAGGATTTCTGGGCTTTTTTTTATATATTATATGATATGCTTTAGATCAATATTTATCACACTACAACCCTTGCAAATTTCTACCCCCAAACCCTAGTTGAACCACATGATTCAACATGAACTATTGATGCAATTCCCATGGTATTTAGCAATGATCAATGAATACTATGAAGATGTATATGCATGGCGTGATTCATAAGTAATTTGTAAAGCGTGGGAGTCTAAACAATTTGAACTTATGGGAAGACGACTACTGCTAGCTTCTCTTTGATGACTTTATGCCTACCCTTATGTAGAGAGCATTGTTGAAGGAAATCAGGAGCCTGTTAAGACTACTAATGCTCAACTTCCATGTTCTCAAGTGGTATTGTTCTTTCTAGATCCAACCTCAACCCTTTACAAATATGTGGGTGAATTTTTTAAGGATTCTATTTATTTGGATCTACATGATTGTGGTGGTAATTTGGAGCACAATACTTGGCCATTCATGGCGCTGAGGAATCATCAATTGGGTGTTATCTTAAGAAACTAGACACAAGGCCTTGATTTATGCACAAGTCCCTTGTATTAATTTAGCATGGAAATTAGTACTTGCACATGGGACATAATTGGATACTTCGGCATGGAAGCCAACACTCGTACATGGGACCTCGGTTTATGGTGGAGCTTCTTGGACTAATTCAGTATTGTGGCTAACACATCTACATGGGATCCTAGTTCCCTAGCCTAGTTTATCATTATGGTCAACACTTGTCCATGGGACCCTGGTTTATGGTTGTATTCCCTCACTACAAGTGTTGGGGGAAACACTTTTTAAAGGGGGCTGGAGTGTCAGGATTGTTCATAGGGATGTAGTGAGGGATCAAAGGGCCGATTAGAATAAAATATGGATGTCATTCAATTGAAGGTGTACTAGATCCAATACATTTTTTATTATTAAATAAGGCTCACTACAGTAGTTAGTATTGAATAAATGTAATGTGGTCTCAATAAAGAAGTTCTACTAAGTAATTAGGAGGTTTTTATGATTGGGGTTCTCTTGTTAGCTATAAATAAGGATGGAGTCCTCCTTATGGATGCATGTGAAATAATATTGTAATTAGAGATTATCTCATTGAGAAGTTGCCCAACCTTAAGAGTCCAGTGAATAGGAGTGGATTCCTTCCATAAAAGGATCATTCTAATATGTTTCCCTATCTTAAGGGCATTTTGATAAATAAAGTATTGATCATTCTTGATATCTTGGTTTTAATTCATGTTTAAGGTTTAAGTATCATAACAAGATAATCATAAGTGGTCCACACTTTAATGAGGCCACATTACATTTATTCAATGCTAACTATCATAGTGAGACTTATTTAATAATAACAAATTAGTTCACCTTACATTGAACAACCTCCTGTTGGGATCCTTTTATGGAAGAGATCCACTCCTATTCAGTTTCATTTTAAGGTAGGGAAACCTCTCAATGATATAAACTCCAAATATGATATTCTTCCACATCTCCCATAAGAAGGAGTCCATCCTTATATATATATATATATATATATATATATATATATAAAGAGAACCCAAATCATAAGAACCTCTCAACTACCTAGTGTACCTTCTTTAATGAGTCCACATTACCTTTATTCCATACTAACTACCATAGTGGACCTTATTTAATAATAAAAAACATAGTGGATTGAATGTCCTCCACTATTATTACTCTAACAGGCCCTTTTCCCCCCCATTACACCCCTAGGGAGGATCACCATTGTCTTCCATTGTGTTGAAATATTGATCTTGTAAGCTTTGGAAGTCTCACTATATCCAACAACAAAAGATGTCATCACAGTGTTCGAACCTCAAAGAAACACTGACCACCTATGAATTTGAGGGAACATAACCCAGAATCATAAGACACCTTCTTAACTCCATAATTCGCCAAGTCAACATAACAATATCAAATATCTAGACACCACATCATGTGTTGTTTAAGACATCCTATAAAGATAGTCACATATCTATACAATGCAAAGACAGGTGGATCATATCTATAAAAATCACAAAGATAGATTGTTGCTCAAATCCCATCCATTTTGAAATACTAAGCTCGTGGTACAAGAAACAACCCGCATGGATCTATCATTAACCTATAATCATGGGAGTGTAACCCGTCCACATCAAAAACTTTGGAAACTCAAGAAAAACCCTCAACATGGTCAACTCCCTCTTTTTGAGAGAATCTTGAAGCAAGAACAACATTAAGGTCAACTCCCTTTCCTTGAGAGAATCCAACAACCATGTCCTTGTACTCTACAACACTCCCATAAGCTACAAGCCTATAATCAATCGCTAATTATACAATATGTTTTGAACTTGTCTCCATGGAATCCTACCATGCATGCTTTACATATGCCTCCTAAAAGATAGAAGGATCATCCAGTGTCCTGTTGGAATGTACAAGTTCCATGGAATCAACAAACAACCTATAAAGGCCATCAACTTGCAGACCTTTAATGAAAGTCATTAGACTAAATAGACTACAATCATCGCTAGCATATTGATATCCCTTGAATGCAACTCTGCATTGATGATCTGCCAAATAAGAAACTAAAATAATATTTTTCTTCAACATAGGAACTAAAAAACATCATTTAACTCAAGAACACCACCTATTGTCACCCGGAAGCAAATGGAGCTCAGTCCTTTCACAATATATATAGCATCATGACACAACTCCACATGCATACCTATGTATTTCTCCTTGGGCTAACTAAAGAGTTTCTTGTCATAAGAAATATGTATCAATTCCCTAGTATCCACATACCCTCCAAAACTTGACACAATGTTAGAAGATAAACAAGAAATCATGGATAAGGTGGTCTCAAACTAGAATGATCCCTCATTCTCTCT
>ML787615.1:122441-164997 GCA_009831015.1 Picea engelmannii
GCTTCCCTAGGAGTAAGCCTAGACGGAAGAAGCTCCTGTCAAGGTGACAGTGTGGGCAGGGGCTTAGACATTGTGTCTCCGAGGGCACACTAAGTGAGCCGGACTTAGCTCACGTTTGTAAGTGTGCATTAGGGCGACAACAAAGCTCAACTAGCTCGGGTGTGCTCATTCTATAGGGTGTCCTAGACACTGGCACCGCTCCCGGTGCAAGTTCTATCGAGAAGTCAATGTCCCTTCTCGGAGGTAAGCCCGGTACCTCTTCTGGAAATACATCTCTATATTCTCTTAGTGTGGGGTGGTCTTCGAGGCTTGGTTTGTCATCTTCAACTAATTCCAACACCTGTATCGCATATAGCGGACATCCCTTTCTGCAATACTTTCTCATTTGAAGGGATGATATTCGTCTCACCGAGACAGGTTTTTGGATCCCTTGAAAGGTTATCCTTCTTCCTTCTTCACTTACACATTCTAAGGTTTTATGGTAACAGTCAAGTCTGGCTTTATATGTGGCTAGCCAGTCCATACCAATCAACAGGTCATACGATCCTAGGGGTAATACGTTAAGGGTTGCTTGGGTGGGGAATTCACCCATAGTGAATTGGCAAGCTGGTATGACCTTCGCTACCTTTCTTTTGGTGCCAGTGGCTAACTGTACCAACCATGGCTTGGAGTGTTTATGTGTCTATAATTTACACTTATCAACAGCCTTAGGGGCTATATAACTCAAATTTGAACCAGGGTCAATTAGAATAGACACTAGATGGTTGGTGATCATACCTTCCATCTCCACCACTGAAGCTTGGTGGTCGACTTGTTTATTATCCACGACTGCATAAATTTGCGGCATACTCCTGGCCACGTCATTGACGATGGTATCTTCTTGAACGTTGTAAATTCTCCAACTGTTCTGTTGTCGGTGCAGGCAGTCCCTCAGTAGATGTTCTTCTCCACAACCCCAACATTTTAAGGGTTCTTTCTTCGGGTTATCAATCTTTCCTGTGGTAGATCCAAAAGGTTTATTTCCGCTCTGGGAGGGGAAATTCTGTTGGTGTACACTTCGGGTTGGGAGGCTCATCCTTGAGTCCTTTTTATAGTTTTTAAATCTTGGGGATTTAAACCCCTTTTTATGGAATCTTGAACTATTCTTCTGCTTCTAGCCTTCACGAGGTTATGTTTGATGCCCAAGTTGTTCATAACAATATCTTGCCTTTCAGATAGTATCTTCTAGGGTCTTTGGCTCGTCAAACTCAATCCTGTTCTGATAGTCCTTAGGTAGTCCACTGATAAATCGTTGCACCTTTGCCTTTTCTGCTTTTATATAGGGTACGTACCTTAGCAATTCGAGGAATCTGCTGACATATTCCTCTATGGTGCGTTGCCCCATCTTGAGTTCATAGAATTCTTTAGTCTTTTCATCGAAATACTTTTCCGACAGATACTTCTTCCTGAAGTATTTCTCAAACCGTTCCCAAGATAGGTCTTCTTCGTGAATCCCTTTTACATTCTTAAGGTCGTCCCACCAAATGGAAGCCTTTCCATTCAAGTTGAAAGTGGCTACTCGGGCCTTCAAGTTTTCTGAGAATTCATGGACTCTGAAATACTTTTTTAATCCAAGCAGCCAGGTCTCTGCTTCCTCTCCCTTCTTTATTTCACCATTGAAAGAGGGTGGTTTGGCCTTCTTGAATTCTTTGAGATTATGATTTTTGGAATGATTTCACTTCTTTCATTTTCTTCGGGAATAAGAACTAGTTCTGCTACTAGAAGATCCCTCCGAGTCGCTAGTTTCCTTTCCAGAGGAGTCGTCCGACGCTTGTCCCTTATCACTGGGGTGAACCTTTCTCGAGGTGCTCCTCCCAGTGTGGCCACTTAAAAGACCATGTTTCTGCATCTCAGATGGACTTCGACTTCTCTTTGTCTGTCATTGGTCCGCATGACTGGCATCAGGTCCATGTTGCAATTGTCTTTGTATGTCGGATAAACTGTGCAGCAAGACTGCATTAATTTCCATTTGTTTCTCTTGCTCTTTTATCAACCTCTCATTGTTGGCCTTGCAGCTCTGTAGTTCGACCATGAGGCTTCTCACAGTCTCAGCTAGATCTGGAGGGGTCTCTACCACTCTTCTTTCATCAGACTCTTCATCTCTATTGTTGGAGCCATCCCCCACTTCGTGGTGCGTCACCATTCTATGCGTCTGCAGTTTCCCGCTGTTGATCATCCACTTGTTGTTAGTCAACATTATATTCATTCACAATCAATGCATAATTCATATTTTTCAAATGCATACAAACAATAGGAATTTTCATTCTTAACTTCGGCTTTTGATAAGGGGGGTTAGGATAGAGAGTTACTCCTTTTAAGATTACTTCAGATGGAGTTTCTGCGCAACTCATCCATGAGCCCAAGCAGGCCAAGTGTTGTAACCATGTTCTGATACCAATTTGTAACATACCCACCACGACCTAATATATTTTTCGTCTTTTCTCCTTTTTCTCGAGGGAAAGAATCCCCGAGTTCCTACGAGGTCCTAGCACAGGCTAGCTCTTCTTGTCGGAACCTTCACTAAACCAATCCACTAGTTCTTTCATTGAAAACCCGTCATGTACAACTCAAGCACCAAGCACGAGCTTCACCTCCATGTGATCATCAGTTATGACCCCGGGCCAAGCCAAGAGGCGCCTTTCGCAATTCGCGACTCAGTGATGCCTGAGAGTGTCCTTTGACTCTTCGAACCCCAAAACCCGAAATCATACCTTCGTTGAGATCGACAACTACGAATCTACCCCTAATCCAGCGGTCCTAGCCGTATCAGGATTTCGGTAACCGGAAGTACGAGATGCAAGAGAGTCGAGTATTTCGACTCTTCGAACCCCGAAACTCGATACACGAGTTCTTGTACGAGATCCAACGACTCACGGGATTTCAAAGCTTTCCCCGAACTCTGACCGCTCACCACACGTCTTCCTTGATGGACGGTCTAGATCCTTTCGGGACTCCTCTTTTATACCACGTGAACCTGTCCTGTGACCTAGGGCTCATCCTCCGAGCACGTCGGGGTTTCGCGTACTGGGATTTCACGACTAGCGAAGACGAGGGGTCTTGCCCTTTGGTTTACCCGGGTGTCGAAACGTCGAAATGCCGAAACCTATTCACACCAAACTGATTCAGAGTTTCGCAAACCGAGACTTCGCGACTTGCGAAGATGAGGGGTATTGCCCTTTGGTTTCCTGGGTGCCGAAACACCGAAATGCCAAAATCTATTCATACTAAACTGATTCGGAGTTTCGCATATCAGGACTTCGCGGCTTGCGACGTCGAGGGGTATCACCCTTTGGTTTCTCGGGTGCCGAAACGTCGAAATGCCGAAATCTATTCATACTAAATTGATTCAGAATTTCGCATACTGGGACTTCGCGACTTGCGAAGACGAGGGGTATCACCCTTTGGTTTCCCGGGTGCCGAAACGTTGAAATGCCGAAAACTACTCACACTAAACTGAATCGGAGTTTTGCATACCGGGACTTCGCGGCTTGTGAAGACAAGGGGTATCACCCTTTGGTTTCCCGGGTGTCAAAATGCTGAAATCTATTCATACTAAACTGATTCGGAGTTTCGCCTACTGGGACTTCGCGACTTGCGAAGACGAGGGGTATCACCCTTTGGTTTCCCGGGTGCCGAAACGCCAAAATGCTGAAAACTACTCACACTAAACTCAATTGGAGTTTCTCATACCGGGACTTCACAGCTTATGAAGACGAGGGGTATCACCCTTTGGTTTCCCGGGTGCCGAAACGCCGAAATCTATTCATACTAAACTGATTGTCCAGATCACTCCTGTATCAACGACCACGATCACGTCACGATTTTGTGAATCGTGAGATCGTGCAATCCTACCTTTTGACTGCTCCAGGTCGCGGGTCAGCGAAATGATACCCGGTTGCCACATGTCCTGTGCCAATGGATGGCTCTAAATACTTCGGGACTTTCAGGACGTTTCCAAATCCACTCTCCTGCCTATGCAAAGGATAAGGTCAACGGGAAATAAAACTCCGACAGATCCTTCAGAGGGTTCTTGGGTAAATTATCCCTAGTCTTGGTGACCTGACTAAAAATCCTTCCTGAGTCGTCAAGCTATAAACTCTATGGTAAGGGTAAAGTAAACTCGCGGGTTTACTATCATGGTAGTCCTTTCAAGGGACTCACTCTGGCTCTGGAGTGCGAGGAAACTTCCCGGGAGGAGGTGCCTTCGGGAAATTACACCAGGGCATAGCACGAGTCAAGTAGATGGGACAATTCTCAAGGGAACAGACTCGTATTCTGAACTTACTCATTCTATACATAACCGATTATGATTATACTAGTATAAGCATGCATCCATTACCTCAAATCAAAACACAAGGCAAACACTTCTATACAAAAACCATTTATGAGCGTATAAAACATGAGCATGCGTTCGGGATATTCAATTCAAGATACAAGATATAAACACTTATCAGAAAACACCAGGTGTGACGCGACTGCTAAGAGGGGTGCTCGTTTCCACCCAACCATAGGCTTAGTGACTCCAAATGGATTTACCACTAGCCACCCACGAGCTAGACCACGAGACTTGAGATTCAGTCTCCTACACCCAGCTCAACGGAAGTCAAGGACGAAGGTTACTCTCCTTCTCCTATGTTCAAAACTCTCTGTATTTCAAGAGTTTTCTCTAGTTCTCTTCCGCAATCCCTGTCGCGTGTGTTCTCCTCCCTTCTCATCGCTTACCACACTTCCTCTCTTGCCCTTTCTCTACAAGATTACGTGTGGCACGAATTTCCCTGTTCGCGGTCAGGTCTGGAGCTGTTACGGATGGGTGGTTCACCCCCATCCCCTCATTAACTCTTGAGGAGCCTCCCCACCTACCAATCTGATGGGAAATCCATTCCGGGGTCAGAAAGTTGCTTTGGTCCCTTCCACCACGCAAGTGGAAGTTAACGCAACCATTCCAGGTCCCTTCCACCACCTCTCATTAGCCATCGTGGTCTCTTTTAGCACATCCCCCTCCCAATAGCCATGCAACACATATTCATAACATAATTTACATTCATCGACCTTTTATAAAAAGATTCGTCAAATCAAGCATTCATGTCTTTGAGTTTGCCATAGTTCTTGGCCAATATAGTTATTTTTACAGACTGGGGGAAACAGAGTGTTACAATGTGTAGTAAAGGGGGATCTCATTCCTTGGGTTGTACATGTTGAGGGAAAGAGAGCTAATGGATTGGGATCGTTGTAGGGAAAAATCAATTTGCTATGGGTAAAATCGGGGTATGAATGAACAGTAGAGACAATCTCTCTTGTGGATTTGAAACCCCATCTCAGGGGTGGTTTGTTGCTAATATTTGGACCAACAAATATACAGTTGGGTGGAACATCCATCCTCTGCGGTTGGTTGCACATCTGTTGATAAAAAGAGAAGTGTTTTATCTTTTTTCTCTATTTTTAGTAATGGGTTTTAATTGTTGTGCATAAACTCTAAGTTTCAAGCAATTTATGTGCTTCTATGTGAATGTTAATTTAGTAGCATTTATGCTTTGAAAATGTTGTTAGATGCATTTAATTTTAATGGTATCAGAAAAATTTATATGGGTTTAGTAGCGGGGACACTATACTAAACTTGGCAATAAAGGAAGGAGAAGTATGGCGGGAAAATGCTAGACATGATCCTTCCACTGGTTATTTTTCTTAGATGTTTGAAGATTTAGGGATTTGTGATGTGAAACCCATATAGCTGGTTCCAACATGGATAAACTTAATAAGTGGTAAGGATAGAGTTTCTAAGAGGTTGGATAGATCTTTGGTAGGAAGAATCGTCCTTGAGAATGTGGGAAGATTGAAATCTTGGGTAGGGGAAGGAGCATCTTCGAATCACCTTCCTATATTGCTTCAATTAGAAAAAGAAGATTTCGAACCACTAGGGCCTTTTAAATTTAACCATAACTAGTTAGAAAGATAAGACTTTAATAATTTGGTTATTCAAAATTCGATGAGATTAGAGCCTAATTCAGGGGAGTAGACAATGTAGCGGTTCACAAAAAATCTTAAAAGAGTAAAAATGATAGTAGCAAATTAGGAAAAATAAAAAACTAGAATTGCACAAAAGGAGCTTACATAGACAAAAGAATAGATCAAGATGTTATTTAAAAGTAATAAAGTAGGGATATTTATGGAAGAAGAGATTGCCAAAATTAAATCTTTAGAAGGGTTAAAAAGGAAGTTGTTTGGAACAAGAGGAAGCATAGTAGAGATTGAAGAGTAGATCTATTTGGTTGGCAAAGGGTGATAAGAATAATAAATTCTTCCATAATTATACATAACGATGGAAGAATATCAATACTATATGGGAGATAAAGAGCAAGGAGGGTTTAAAGGTAAAAAAAATCCCATAAATAGAAAAATAAGGTGTAAATCACTTCATAAGTTTATTCAAAGAACCTCAAAGGGCCAACATAGTTGAGATCTAAAAAATAATATCTTTCTTTCCAAGGTTGATAGAAGAGCCTAAGAATAAGGATCTAGAAGCAGAATTTACCCAAGGAGGAATTCAATTATGTTTTACAATTGTTTGAAAAGGAAAAGAATCTAGACCCAAATGGATGGAATGCAGGATTTTACCTGGGGTTTTATGACTTTCTTAAGGAAGAACTACTAAAAGTGATTGAAGAATCTAGATATTTAAGAAAAGTCTTGGATGCTTTGAATTCAACCTTTATAGCATTGATTCCAAAGAAGAATGATTTCAAATCATTTGATTATTTTAGACCAATCTCCCAGTGTAACTCAATGTACAAAATTATTGCAAAGATTATAGCTAACTGGCTAAAATTAATTTTTATATAGTTTTATCTCAAAAGATCAGATTGACTTTCTTCATAATAGGAAAATTCAAGATGCAATGGGAACAACATAGGAATGATTAAACACAATAAAGGTTAAAAATATCCCAACTATGGTAATGAAATTAGATATGGCCATGACTAGTATGTTGGCTATGCCTCATGATAGCATTGATTCAAATATGGATGGGAGTTCAAGTAGTAAATTAATAATGGAATGTGTATCCCTAGCTTCCTTTGTAGTGTTCATAAATGGTTCAAAATCTAAGTCTTTCTTTCCTTCAAGGGTACTTAGATGAGGTTGTCCAATGTCTCCCTTTCTATTTTTAGAAGTTACACAATGTCTTAGTATAATGGTTACAACAACTAAAAGAGAAAGCACAATAAAAGACATTAAAACATGGTACTCTTTGTCTTTGCCTCATTTACTATTTGTAGATGATGTCATATTATTTTGTAGAGGGTCTACTAGGGAAGTAAAAAGAAACAAAGAAATTCTTGATTTATATAGCAAAGCAACTGGGATGGAGGTGAATGTTCAAAAATCTTCAATGTTATTTAATATCGTGGAAGAGGACTTGGAAAGAAAATGTTCTCATAGATTGCCTTTTTCCACTTTGATATTTGATAATGGATTAAAATATTTAAGTTTATTTCTTAAACCTAATGATTATAGAGTAAAGGATTGAACTGGATCTATGAAATAATTGCAAGGAGAGTGTCTAGGTGGTTGTCAAGAGGGGGCAGATTGACCTTAGTAAAGTTAGTGTTAGAGGGTAAACTTGTTTATTGGCATTCATTAGCTTATATTTTGGAAGGTGTTATTGCACAAACTATAGGTTGGGAAAAGCCCGACCCAATCCACAAGATGGTGATAACGGTGGGAGAGTTTACCCATTGTCACCTTAGATAAACCCTCCCCTCGCTTTAGTGATGGAGAAATCCAACACAAGGGGGGAATCTCGGGTGACCCTAGGGGAAATGAGATGGAAAGTGAGACTTATGGAAGTAATGCCCCTATAGTTCAATATACTAAGTGGAATATATCTTGTAAATGAGTCTCAGTAGTGGTCAATGGTTTCCAAGAAACTTGAGTACCTGCAGAAGATGATTGTACCTACCCGAGACACAAGGACAGACAAGTGCACAAGCTCAAACTTAAGTGGACAAACAAGTTAAGATTGTTATCACTATTTACGGTAGTCAACAGAGATACATATCAACAAGTAAATGATTGTTAAAGCTGCTAAACAAGATGCCAAAATTCAAGTAAATGATGCAAGAGATAAGCTAGCAATCACTAATATAACTCAAGTATGAAAGCATAAGACTTTAGCAGTAAACTAAGGTTGTTATATACAAGTATTTCATAGATATTTTATCAGCCTTATGGCTGCAGAAAACTATTGCTACAACAAAAAAATTCAACCCGCAAAACAAGAAAGTAAACCACCCAAAAAGTGTGTTGAGACTAGTAGATTATAGAGGGCAATTTATTACCAACTTTTGACGGTTGAAATGTGAGTTATAATCAAAGAAAAGAGTAGTTTGTTGCATCCCTAATGGATGTAGCTATTATTGAGTTATATCTCCAAGAATACTAAGAAAACCAATACTCCATAGAGGCTTAGGAAACCGCAAAGCATCAAGAAAATATTCCAACTTGAACAAGATCAATATCTCTCTAGATCATGTTTACCAATGCAAACAATTTATTTCCCCAATGAAAACTTCAGATTAGTGCCTTTAAAATTTGGGTGAATAGAGTCTTGAAAGTATAAGTTATAACCACAAAATCCCTAGGGGATTAAACCCTCTTACTCCCTAGGGAATGCAAATCAAACTAAGGTAAATCTAGGAGGGTGTACACCCTTATACTCCTCCTAGTAACCTTGCCAAAAATGACTTATCAAGTTGAAAATAACATGAAACTTGTTGGAGGGTGTATGATCTTATACTCCTCCAAGGGTTTAAAGCGATAATGTCAATGAAACTAGTAGAAAACACCAACACATGCATAAATTCCCTTACCAACTCCACAATAGAAAAGACCAAACCCTAGTTTTACTAAGTAATGTCCATCCATAAACAATAGAAGAAATATCCAAGAGGTGTGCACCACCTTAGCTACACAATTCAATAAGAGAGATCACAAAAAAATATTTTCACAAGAGAGAGATACCAAATTCCCAAGTAGGGCGCAAATTTCAGCCATAATAGTCTTCTCATAATGGGAGACTTGTGACATAAATGAAATAGAAGTGATCCTTAGTTATACAAATTCTCCAAAAAGTGTTTGTCCACTTAATTTTATGGTAAACCAAAAAGTAAGGGGTCAACAACCCTTATTTTTCCCCTCTACAAAACTAATTTGACTTTAATTCAATAATTGCACAAAAGAAAACCCTAATGTGACGTCATCCCTCTAAAGGGTGACATTTTGGCACTTTTTTGCAAGTCGTTGGAGTAGAAGATGGAATTCGTTGGGCCTTCTAGGGCCTCCCTCTCATGCACTAGGGTTTCTTCCTTCAATCCATGCCTTCTTCCATCAAAATGTGCCAAGTGTCAAGTCAATCAACACCACCACCACCAAAATCCCTAGCCCATGCACGACATCACCCCCAAAATGTGGTGTTCTAGCCTCCAAAGGCAGGTCGTTGGGGTGATGAAGGGTTAGGAAGGGACCTCCAAGGCGCCTCTCAAGACTCCAAAGGCTGTCATCATCATTCAGAGTGTGGGCCATGGTATCCAACATGTGGGCTTCAAGCCCCAAGGAAGCCCAAGCTAGGCTTGTTCTTCCAAATTTGTCCACCAAACAAGGTCTTGCAAAGATAATGAGTACGCCCTCTAAGGATATCAAGTCAAATGCATCATGATAAGTAAATCAATTCAATAAAATAGCCACCTAATCATGTGCATAAAAAACTACCTCATCAAACTAAGCAAGTGCTCAAAGACCCTATGGAATTTTCCAAGTTTAGGTATGGGAGGGTTGACAAAGTGACCTATTTCGGTGAATCGTCCCCTAAGTCAGAGAGTGTTTCCCAGGTGAAACCCCTCTCTAAGTCATGTGTAGAAGATGATATGGATGGGGGCAATAATTTTGGGCATGGGATTCATCACATACAATGGATCGTAATGTCTAATTTATGGGTGCCTTTGTAGAGGGTGTGTTGCACCTTCGTTTTCAATGCATCCTTTTTCCAAGCCCATTTATTGCCATTAGTTAATTAAAATCCAAACCCTCGGTACTCCCTATTGGTGAATCGATTAGTTGGGGGGGAAGTACCACAGAGTTACTTGAAGCTATAGGTACATATAGTGCCATATGCATGGAAATAAATGGACACCGCATGACTGTACACACCTCAACAAGTGGGATATCTATATAATGTAAATTTTGTTTTTGTGGTTCTTTGATTTTTTTAGGAGAAGCATTTCATTTATCTCAAGATCTATTTGGGAGAGCATCAAGAAGGTTCATAATTAGTATTTTATCTTTTTCCAGCTACCTCCCCTCTAGGCCTTCATCCCCTTCTTCCCACGAAATTAGGGATAATCCCTTCTTGGGTCAATATACCCGAAAATCCCAAAATGTAATGAAATGAGGGGATGAAGCGTGGAAAGTGACAAGTATGGTCGGGGATGGAATGATGACTCATCAAGGGGACCCCCCAGTAGCAAACCTATTCCTAAGGGTGACCACTTACTAAGGCGCAATGTCAACCACCAAGGTGAACCAAGGAAAAGAGCATAATTTCCAAGCATACGTTACATAATCAAAAGCAGTTTTAAATGCAACAAACTCAAATGCCTCAAATATTGAAATGACACTCACCATAATACTTGGCTTGTACATCATGGAGAAAGACCCAATGTATTCTGGAAGCAAGTTGGTGTGGTGGATACCCTCATGATAAACCTGGAACTGTGGTGGTGAAGTGGGCCTCTATCTGTGAAAGTTGAGATTGTTGGTCAAGCTATCTCTTGGTACTCCATGTCTGCAATCTAAGGGCCTCGAGACATCATCTCCTTAGTTATCCCTAGGAATTGGGGATAACATCTGGCTTCTACTTGGAGACATGTACTCGTCGTAGAGTGCATGAGAGTTGCAACATCTCCTGGTGGACCTGTGCCTACACACACAAAAACAACAAACAATTAAGTGTAGGATGGCTCACTCATCTTTTGTCCATATAAAGAAATCCAAAACTTCAAAAATGACAACTATTCTAGAAAAGAATTTTTTTAGAATTTTTCATATATAAAATGAAAAATAAATATGTAAACCAATAATGCAAGTAGAGAAAAATGAAAAATAAAAAATGAAATGCAACTAAACTACCATGAGCAATCAATACGCATTATGAAGGAAATCAAATGACCTGCCTACTTACCTGGGGCCTGGGCTCTGAAGAAGTCAAGTGCCTTAAATGTAGGGTTGGATAAGAGACCCATCTACTGGTAATGTCATATTTCTCCCGTCCAAAGTTGTCAAGTAGTACTTCTCTTTCTTGGACTTCTTCTTGATGATGTAAGGGCTAAGCCAAGAGCTATTATCCTTCTAATCATGTTTAGGCTTGCCCTTCCTTTTATCCCACATGAACGCAAGACATCCTTCACTGTATTTGATGTACGGTATATTCTCAATGTAAGGATAGGAAGGAGGTTCTGTGTTGATTGCACCTTTGATGGCTTTCTTACATTCCTTGTTTTCTCTATCTTCTTCCTTTTTTAATATCTTGATGGATTCGGGTTCTTTCCTTCGGATTTTGCAAGCTTCTCTTTGTACTCATTTGTACTTTGGAGCAACGTGTCTATGTAATATTCCTGCGTAGAAGGTAAATCCCATGGATCATACTCAATGATTTGGCAAGGTACATCATAATCACACTCGCTAGTGTAGTCAGGACTATTGGGATCCATCACATGCTTTTCAGCCTTCTCTCGGCTATACAGAATCTCAAAGGTGTCATCCCCCATAGGAATGTGAGCATGGGTGATATCCATGCTAAGAAAGCCTCTAAGAGTAGCAAACCAAAATCTTGATAGAATCATTCCCCAATCATCCAGAATATCAATCACTACTATGTTCATAAGGAGGTTGATATGAGGAATGTCAATAAGGAAAACTTCAATGTTTTCACACAGTCCATAAACCTTGACCTTCTTGGAATCGATGCCACAGACATTGCCATATGGTCGGGTTGTCTTCAAACCAAGTTGTTCTCTTACCTTAAAGGACACGACGTTTGTGAGGCCCCAGAATCTAGCATACAATTGTTCAAGTGAAGACCATTTATGCCCAAAGAAATATAGAAGGGAGGGTCATTATCCCTTTGCCGATCAAGATACATGGTGTTCAAGATGATTGGAGGATCTTCCTTCTTGGTTGGTACCTGTAATAACTTCAATATTTCCCTCCTCATAGAAGGATTTTTGCACATCTTTGTTACAGGGACCGTCATATTCAATTTCCCAAACATGGTCGGCACGTCTATGTTTAACTGAATCTCTTCTTCTGTTGGAGTTGGCTTCGGAAGAAACTCATGTACGAGAGGTGGAAGTGGTGGGACCACCTTCCCTGTAGATGGAGGAGAAATTGTCACCTCTGGCTGAAGTAAAGTGGAAGGCTGTGGTGGAGGAAATGAGGCTTTATTCCTTCTTGCATACGTCAAAATATTCCTTTTCCTCAATTCCTTTCTTTGATCATCTGTCAATTGGTTCAACACTCGAATTCGTCCCTGTATTGCTCCTCTCTTTTTGGATTCATCAATTTGTTCCTATCTAATCTCTTCCTCTTGGAAGTTACATATCATGTCCATGAATTTCATACTATCAGGGGAGTCTTTATCACGTTGGGGGCATTGATCTTCCCAGTGAGGTTCCTGACAATGAGAAAACCATGGTGATTTTTCTGTGTTGACCATCTCAACCAGATTCAAGGTGTCAGGAAATTTTGCCTCTTATTGAGGCCTTGGATTCCAACCTGTAACATCTCTCTGTTGTCTAGTAAACTGAGGTCCGGAGGTAGATTGATTTCTCTCCACAGTGGTCAAACGCTCCATGATCTGATTTTGAACCTGAACAAACTGAGTACTCATATGGTCTATCTTCTGAGTCAAGAGAGCAATTAGATCTGGCACACTACTACTGGAAACTTGTGTCTTTTCTTTTGTCTTGGTGTGAGGATACTGAAAAGGTTCAACCTTTGATTCAAGAATATTCTCTTCAATTTCTATCTTGTACTCTTTGGTTTGCGCCAAGGTGGTGGGATTCTTATCCTTTAGGATGAAATGAAATTTCCCATCAAAAGCATTCATATAAAGGAGACGAACATTCACATCAGTAGGACACAGTTTTTCCGAGATCTAACTATATAATCTGTCAAACATGTTGTCAAATTTGATCAGTGTTTCATTCTCCCTCTTCTTTATTTGATTGAACTGAGATACAAGCATCCCATTGTCCTTCTTTATTATCCATTTGTCCTTGAATAATTTGGTGAAATTCTCATAGGATGTGATGTGGTTATCAAGAAAGCCTTTGAACCATATTTGAGCATCTTCACTCAGTGATGAGGCCAGTAGATTCATGGCTACATCCTCATGTTCAACTTCTGCATTATCCATATCTCAGCATAGAGATGATCGTCAACAATGATCACATTGTTTCCTCAGAACTTTGGCAACCATTTGTGAGACTATTTTGGCATTGCATTAGGATTTTCAACAATATTGGCCATGTTCAAAGGTTTGTGAAGGTATTTTTCCCAAGGGAAATCCATTGGAGCAAGGGGAATGGTATCTTGGAAAAGGGTTTTAATAACGGGAGGCTTAAGGGGAGGCCTTCTTTGGTAAACCTTAGAAGGCTTGAATCTCCTTGGGGAAAAGTATTACGAGAAGGTGGACTTGCCTGATAAGATTCAAGAAGAGCTCATCAAGGGTGGAAAGCAAAATCCCCTCAAGTGGAGTCACCAGACAAGCTAGGGGTAAAGGCTTTGGGAAATAAGCTTGCCAAAGTGTCGTTATGGCACGAAAGAGGATTCAAAATCCTCCTCGACAATGATGCCAAAATGTTATCGCAAAAATTGTAGGCTGCTCAAAGCCCGACCCAATGCACAAGATGGCGATAACAGTGGGATATTT
The DNA here is from genome assembly GCA_009831015.1 of Picea engelmannii. Taxonomy (NCBI): domain Eukaryota; kingdom Viridiplantae; phylum Streptophyta; class Pinopsida; order Pinales; family Pinaceae; genus Picea; species Picea engelmannii. The sequence goes on from ML787615.1 coordinate 136,462, forward strand.
TACCCACTGTCACCTCAAATAAAACCTCCCCTCGCTTTAGTGATAGAGAAATCCAACACAACGTGGGAATCCCGGGTGAACCTAGGGGAAATGAGATGGAAAATGAGACTTCTGGAAGTAATGCCCCTATAGGTCAATATACTAAGTGGAATATATCTTGGAAATTAGTCTCAGTAGTGGTCAATGGTTGCCAAGAAACTTGAGTACCTGAAGAAGATGATTGTACCTGCCTGACACACAAGGAAAGACAAGTGTACAAGCTCAAAGTTAAGTGGACAAACAAGTTAATCTTGATGTCCCTATTTGCAGAAATAAATAGAGATATATATCAGCAAGTAAATGATTGTTAAAGCTGCTGAAAAATATGCCAAAAGTCAGGTAAATGATGCAAGAGATAAGCTAGCAATCACTAATATAACTCAAGTATGAAAGCATAAGACTTTAGCAGTAAACTAGGGTTGTTATAAACAAGTATTGCAGAGATATTTTTTCAACCTTATGATTGTAGAAAACTATTTCTACAGCAAAAAATTTCAACCCACAAAACAAGCAAGTAAACCACCCAAAAATTGTGTTGAGGCTAGTAGATTATAGGGGGGAATTTATTAGCAACTTTTGACAGTTGAAATGTGAGTTATAATCAAAGAAGAGAGTAGTTTGTTGCAGTCCTAATGGCTGTAGCTATTATTGATTTATATCTCCAAGAATACTAAGCAAACCAAGATGCCCTAGAGGCTTAAGAAACCTCAAAGCATCAAGAAAAGATTCCAACTTGAACAAGAACAATATCTCTTTAAATCATGTTTACCAATGTAAACAATTTATTTCTTCAATGCAAAATTCATATTAATGCCTTTAAAATTTGGGTGAATGGAGTCTTGAAAGTATGAGTTAGGTACACAACATCCCTAGGGGTGCAAACCCTCTTACTCCCTAGGGCATGCAAATCAAACTAAGGTAAATCTAGGAGGTTGTACACCCTTGTACTCCTTCTAGCAACCTTGCCAAAAATGACATATCAAATCACAAATAACATGAACCTTGTTGGAGGGTGTATGCTCTTATACTCCTCCAAGGGTTTAAAGCAATAATATCAATGAAACTAGTAGAAAACACCAACACATGCAGAATTTTCCTTACCAATTCCACAATAGCAAAGACCAAGCCCTAGTTTTACCAAGTAATGTCCATCCATAAGCAATAGAAGAAGTCTCCAAGAGGTGCACACCATCTTAGCTCAACAATTCACCAAGAGAGATCACCAAAAATCATTTGCACAAGAGAGAGATACCAAATTCCCAAGTAGGGCGCAAATTTAAGCCACAATAGTCTTCTCACAATGGGAGAGCTATAGTATAAATGAAATAGAAGTGATCCTTATTTAAACAAATCCTCCTAAAAGTGTTTGTCCACTTAATTTTAGGGTAAACCACAAAGTAAGGGGTCAACAACCCTTACTTTGCACCTTTACAAAAGTAATTTGACTTTAATTCAAAAATTGCACAAAAGAAAACCCTAATGTGACGCCATCCCTCTAAAGGGTGACGTTTTGGCACTTTTTTACAAGTCGTTGGAGTAGAAGATGGAAGTTGTTGGGCCTTCTAGGGCCTCCTTCTCATGCTCTAGGGTTTACTCCTTCAAGCCATGCCTTCTTCCATCAAAACGTGCCAAGTTTCAACTCAATCAACACCACCACCACCAAAAACCATAGCTCATGCACGATGTCACCCCAAAAATGTGGCACTCTAGCCTCCAAAGGCAGGTTGTTGGTATGATGAAGTGTTAGGAAGGGTCCTCCAAGGTGCTTCTCAAGCCTCCAAAGGTTTTCATCATCATCCAGAGTGTGGGCCATGGTATCCAACATGTGGGCTTCAAGACCTAAGGAAGCCCAAGCTAGGCTTGTTCTTCCAAATCTGTCCACCAAGCAAGGTCCTGCAAAGATAATGAATACGCCCTCCAAGGATCTCAAGTCAAATGCATCATGATAATTAAATAAATTCAATAAAAGATCCACCTAAGCATGTGCATCAAAAACCACCTCATCAAACTAAACAAGTGATCAAAGACCCTATGCAATTTTCCAAGTTTAGGTATGGGAGGGTTGACAGAGTGACCTATTGGGTGAATCGTCCCCTAATTTAGGGAGTGTTTCCCAGGTGAAACCCCTTTCTAATTCACATGGAGAATATTATATGGATGGAGAAAATAATTTTGGGCATGGGGTTCATGACATACAAGGGACCGTAGTGTCTCATTTATGGGTGCCTTTGTAGAGGGTGTGTTGCACCTTCATTTTCAATGCATCCTTTTTCCAAGCCCATTTATTTCCATTAGTTAATTAAAATACAAACCATGGGTACTCACTATCGATGAATCAATTAATTGGGGGGGCAGTACCACAAAGTCACTTGAAGCTAGAGGTACATAGAGTGCCATATGCATGGAAAGAAAGGGACATTGCATGAGTGTACACACCTCAACAAGTGGGATATATACATAATGTAAATTTTTCTTTTGCAGGTCTTTGATTTTTTTAGGAGAAGCATTTCATTTCTCTCAAGACATCTTTGGGAGAGCATCTATAAGGTTCATAATTAATATTTTGTCTTTTTACAGCTACCTCCCCTCTAGGCCTTCAACACCTTCTTCCCATGAACTGAGGGAAATCCCTTCTTGGGTCAATATACCTAAAAATCCCAAAATGTAAGGAAAGGAGGGGATGAAGCATGGAAAGTGACAAGTATGTTTGGGGATGGCACGATGACCCATCAAGAGGACCCCCCAGTAGAAAACCTATTCCTAAGTGTGACCACTTACTAGGGCGCAATGTCAACCACAAAGGTGAAACAGGGCAAAGAGCATAATTTCCAAGCATACGCTACAAAATCAAAAGCAATTTTAAATGCAACAAACTCAAATGCCTCAAATATTGAAATGACACTCACCATAATACTTAGCTTGTACATCATGGAGCAAGACCCAATGTGTTTCGAAAGCAAGTTGGTGCAGTGGATACCCTCATGATGAACTTGGAACTGTGGTGGTGAAGTGGGCCTCTATCTGTGCAAGTGGACATTGTTGGTCAAGTTGTCTCTCGGTACTCCATGTCTGCAACCTGAGGGCCTCGATACATCATCTCCTTAGTTATCCCTAGGAATTGGGGATAACAAAAGGAATGTTGGGAAAATTAGAATGGAGTGTTTTAGATTTTTGTGCACTGGAAAAAGGGAAAAGGAAGGCATTTCTTTGGTGAAGTGGACAAAACTTACAAAACCAAAAGTGGGTGGAGGGCGGGGCTTAAAGAATATCCATGTATTTGGTCAAACATTGCTTGCGAAAATTCTTTGGGAATGAAGGTTGACCGTGGAAAGTAATGACAACAAACTATATAGCTCCTATAACAATAGAGGATTGGATCCTAAGTGAAGTGAAGAGGGTTAGAGGGGGATTAATAATTTGGAAGGATTTAGTAAAGGCCTACCCTCTATTAGGGAGATGGTTGGCCGGTAAGGTAGGGAAAGGATACGAGATAATGACTGTAGAGGAACCATGGATGGGTTTCCTAAAAAACTGTCGGCTATCTAATCTTTAAAAAGTGAACTTTCAAACCTTGAGATCTATAGTTTAGTAGATGCAATAGATCGAAGATCTAGTATGATAGAGTATCAAGGTTGGAAATCAACAAGTCAACTAGGTCTTTGAAGAGGGAAAGCTAAGGAATGGAAACAATAAATCTCTAATCTAAAAACATTGTTATTGGATTTGCCGTAGAGGAAGATAAAATTATATGGCCTAAAAATAAAGCCTATGGAGTTATACAACAAAATTAGGGTATGAGGTCACAATGAAGGAAGTTGTAGTAGAGGAGGAGTGGTGGTGTAAATCTCTATTGACACTAAATATCCATTAAAATCTAGGATTTACTATGGTTGGCGTTATACAAAAATATTTAAACCTAAGACAATTGCAAGAAGTGGACTTGGCAGGCTCCTAGTTGGTGTACTCTATGCAAAAAATAAATAAATAAAAAATGAATCTGTAGATCATCTATTAGTACATTTCCCTTATACAAAAGAAGTTTAGGGTGAGGAATGGAAACTAACATATGGAAAAGGCAAGTGGGAGGGGGATATTGTGTTAGAATGCTTTGAAGGGTGGTACAAGGAAAGAGCATTGAGCAATCATAAAACCTTGCCTTGCACCGTTGCTTCGGAAATATGGTTGGTGAGAAATGAAATGAAATTCCAAAGTAAGGAAATCCTTCTTTTACAAGCCATCCATTAGATCATATATTCTTATGGAGGCATTTGAAAACCCAAAAGGATGAAGAGTCAAAGAAATTTGAAATTTTCCGATGTTGATAAAACAAAGGAAAAAGGCTATTTTGATGGAGCATACCAAGGTACACCAAGCACATGTGGAGTAGCTGGCATCTTATATTTGAGAGACAACAATTATTTAGCCTTTAAGGTAGTTGTTGGGAAAGGAACTAATAACATAACACAAATCTATGCACTATGGTTATTGTTGAAAATAGTTATAGAAAGAGGTCTTATTATTAAGAGGTTCCAAGCTCATAGTTGAATGGGAAAATGGGAATTACAAAATATAAAAATTATTCTTGACTCTAATTATGGACATAATAAAAAAGGTAAGGGCTCGATCTGTAAATCTCTCTTTTCAGCATGTATACAAGGAATTCAACCGGAATGTTGATATGTTATCTAAATATGCCTTCACTCTCAAGGAGGGGCTAATGAATATAGATGAACTAGACGAGGTGCATCTTCCAGTCAAAATCCTGTCGATTTATTCCTAGAGACATAACTATAGATGGTACCAAGTTGTTGGAAGCTTCTTGGATTTTCCAATTTTTTAGCCTATGGTTTTATGTTGTTTTTCTTGAATATAGGTCTGACAGTGTAAGCCAAATGCTAGTGGATCACTATATAAAAGTAGTGAGTTCTATAGGTTATTTTGATTAAATAGATGCAAAGTTTGTGACTTATAAGCTATTTTGATAAAATAGAAGCAAAGTCTTTGACTTATGGTAGTGTTGGAAAGGTACATCATAGCCTAGCAGATTAAGCTAGATGCTAGTGAATGGATTTATAAAAGTAGGGATTTTTGTCGATCATTTTGACGAAATAGAAGCAGAGTCTTTGACTGATGGGAGTGTTGAAAAGGCATATTATTATGTTTTTATTATGTATATTTTTATTTCTACTTGAAAAGGAAAAAATGTAATATTTTTTAGATTGCAATGGAGTTGTATATTAAAAATTCAAATGACTTTTTTTTTCACATTTTTTTTTTTAAATCTCTTGAATTAGAAATTAAACTGGTGTGATCATTGTTTAAACAATTACAATTTAATTTATCTGGATCAATTCAAAAAGGACATAATACTTGAACAATTTCATTGATCTGGATCAATTCGAAAAATACAATACTTTTAATTAAAGTATAGAGTTGTTGCAATGGTAAATTTATTTATCTCGATCAATTCAAAAAAGACATAATACTTAAACAATTTGATTGATTTGAATCAATTCAAAAAAGACATAATACTTTTGATTAAAGTATAGAGTTGTTAAAATGGTAGATTTCATAAATCAAAATTTTGAGCACTAAATTAGGACAAATTTCTATCCAAATACATCAAGTAGAGGTTTGAATGCCCTTATCCCATACAAATTTCAACTATTCATTTGAATAACAATCATGTTGTTTATGAAAGTAATAAGGGATGCCTAGCTACATGTAGTGGTAAGAATTATCACGTAGATCCCAACAAGATGTAAGGAGGTTCTTTGTATAAAGTTGATGGTAAAATACGAGAACACAACATGCTTAGATAGTACTTATCCAATCCATTATTGTTGCCATATTTTTCTCCAAACAACGATTTTATTGATATCGGTCATCCTTAGAGATCTTCAAAACTATGCCACGCTTGACCACAAGATGAGAGATATTTTGGAACATGTAAGCGAGTGCGTATGGTTTCATTATTAGTCCTTCATGTCTTCAACCATGGACTATAGCAATAACTGTATCCCAAAACTCTTTGGGACTTTTTCCCTTTTTAAAAAAGTTGGAGATAGTCAGTGTTAAGCACTAAATCGGATGGTAATTTTTAAGCACTTTGGATGCAGAGTCATAAATGTTCTTGTAGAGTTCATTGAGCACATTGAATTTAAAGGCATTTCAAATTTAATGATCTCTATACTCTTTGTCATGACATTCATTATTCTATGTGAGTGTTTAGATGGTTTTTACGAGGTACACATAAAATAAACATACGGAAAATTTATATTACGAAAAATAAAAGATTTAATATTGAAATCTTAATGGATTTTTTTTTCAATAAGAAAAAAACTTAGATTAGTGAATATAATAGTTTTGTTACAAATCTCTTACATCACGACTACCAAAACAGATTTCAAAAATTTAGTTACATAATCTCAGAACTCCGGACTGCCAACAAAAGACAAGTATTTTGTTAGCAAATCTCATACAAAAACTGCTAACATAAGTCTAAATTCCTATCCAATTGTTAAGTGAATCTTATTGTGCTCATCCTACCATTACAAAATATATATCTGCCTTTCATACATAGGCAAAAAAGTATTTCTCCTCAGTTTTTGTGAACCCAAATCAAAAAACAAATAAGATTTCACTTATAACTCCCCATACACTGTTGCAAAAGATTTTTTATACATTTAATCTTATAAAATTTGCCGCATTTCCATCATTCCCTTCTGCATAATATATCCCATCCTCGTCCAACAGTAAGGCATATTTTGGCAATAGATCAACTTCCTTGTTATAAAACCTGTAAATATGTTGAGCTTTTAATTGTATAAATCTCTCGTTCAGCTCTCGAATTCTAGACATCCAAGGTTGAAGAGAGATCACCTAGAGATCATTGACATTAGTAAACCAGTCTATGGTAATTTTTGAATCTCCTACTAGATGTATTCTATTTATCTTTTTAATGCAAGCAAAATAAAGAATGCACCATAGAGCAAGTAGTTCTCCCTTTGTATTGGTACCCCGTCCATAGTTCATCTTCAGCCTAAAAGTGCCTATTAATGGACATTTAATCACTACTCCAACACCACATTTAGAACCTCTTTCTTGTGAAGCACCATAAAAAAAACCCACTGTCAAATCCCAGTCCAATATAGGAGGCCTATCAATCCTACTATCTTTTGCATCAATAGAAATTTTTTTGTCTCCCATATTTTTTGTATCTCCCAAATACTATAATATGTTATTGCAAACTCTGACCCTATTAGGAAAACAGTCTTCAAAATTAACCAAGTTCCTATGTTTCCAGATTTCTGAGCATAAATAACAAGGTAATTCTTTTACATTATCCTTCTGCTTTATCCAGTTTAAAAAACATTCAACAGCCTGTCCTCCTTCCCAGTTACCTTTATAATTTAGTTCCTTTTGTAAATAAAACCAAATATCTTTTGTAAAGTTACATTCAACAAATAGATGCTTTACAGTTTCTTCTTTAAGACCACACTGTACACATTTACTAGGCTCAACAAATCCTCTTTTCAGCTGATTCTCCCATGCCAGAATTTTTTTTCAAGCATAAGCCAAATAAAAAGTTTTATTTTTAGTGGAAGTTGCCAATGCCATAATTCAGAATACCAAAAAGTTGGTTGTACCTCCTCCTCCAACAATTGCACTTCATAGCCCTGTTTTGCATTTACTTTCCCCCCCTTAGTCTCCCAGGACCTATTTAAGGTATCTTTCCCTTTAATTAAATCAATACTTGCGCCAACTAACCCCTTTACATAGTTTTTCCATTCTATGACATTTCTCCAACCAGTCCCAGGGACTCAGAATTTTTCCAGCTAGTATGTCTCAGTTCATCCATATCCAAATTCCTTACTTGTGCTAGGAATTTAATACCTAGTAACTTCAGAGTGTGTATTAAATTCCTAGACAACTTATAGTAACTGTGAGCTCCAACTATTGGATCAGTCCCAATTCTGATGTCTTTCCCATCATCGGGTTTCCAAGCCAACCAATTTGTTATTATAGGAGTGGCTGAGGTGAGTGCTCTCCAAATATTTGATATGCTTGACCAACTTTTCCTTTCCTCCCCAAACCATCCAGTAACAGATTTTTTCCTCAGATACTTTTTCATTATTACCTCATGCCATAGATCTGGTACCATAAGACACCTCCATAAGCTTTTAGATGCAAGTGCTTTCCCAAAGGTAAATATGCTTTTGAGACCCCAACCACCCACTTTCTTTGGTTTGGCTAATTTCTTCCAGCTAACCAGATGTATCCCTTCTTTAGTCTTTTTCCCCATCCACAGAAAGTTGAACATCTTCCTTCTGATATTATTTAAAATACATTTAAGAATTTTGGCTAATGATAACCAATACACATGCAAGCTTTCCAATACTGCTTTGATCAGAGTGAGCCTACCTCCTAAACTGAGCCACCTATGACTCCAATTTAATATTCTTTTGTCAAAAAAATTCTCCTACCACAACCAATCTGTCTTATTATAATAGTTTGGTTTGATATTACATCCAAGATACTTAATCCCTTCCTCAACTGGTTTAACATCAAATGGCAAGATATCTTTTAACAAGGCTAGTTCCTCTGCTTCCCATCCATATTATAAGAAGGAAGACTTATGTGGATTGATAACCATACATGTTGCTTTGCAGAACAGTTCCAGGATTTTCTGATACACTTTCCATTCCACCATGTTTCCAATCCAAAATAGAATGATATCATCAACAAACATTAGATGAGTGATTTTTACCCCTCTAGCCACCGGAATACCTTTTATTTTCTTTTCCCCCACCTGCTCCAATATAGCCCTACTCAACCCTTCTACAATAAGAAGAAAAAGTATAGGTGACTAAGGATAACCCTGCCTTAGTCCCCTTGCACTTTTGAAGAAATTAGTAGGCTTTCCATTTACCAACACAGCATAGTTTGTTGAGGTCACACATCCCATAATCCAATCTGTTGCTTCTAAACTCAGTCCCACCTGTAGTAATACTAATCTTAAGAAACCCCAATCCACTTTATCATAAGCCTTTATCAGATCTATTTTTAGAACCAATGCTTTAATGTTTTTCACCTTAATTCTATGTAGTGTTTCCTGAACAACACCAATAGCATCAGTAATTTGTCTTCCCTCAAGGAATCCAAATTGTTCCTTAGAAATCCCAAAGGACAACAATGTTTTGATCCCGGTCGCTATAATTTTAGTGATAATCTTGTACACTAAGTTGCATAGAGCTATAGGTCTATAGTCTCCAACGGACTCTCGTCTATCACTTTTTGGAATAAGGGCAAGAAAGGTAGCATTTAGTGCCCCAGAAACCCGCCCTTTCCTTTTGGACTCTTCCACCATCTCCAATATATTATTACCAAAAATATCATAAAAAGCTAGCAAAAATTCCATTGTCGAGCCATCCGAGCTAGGACTTTTTGAACCTTTAAATCCTTTTAAAGTTTTCAGAATTTCTGTTGAAGTGACTTGTTCACATACTCTGATGTTATCTTCCTCTGTGAACATCCTTAAATAGTTCTTTATAATTTCTAATTGTTCTGTAATACAAATGTTAGGCTGTGCCTTATAAATATTCTGGAAGTATCCTACAACTTCCACTTGTAATTCTTGATACTATAAATCACAGAACCATCTTCCTTACTAATCTCCCAGATAGTATTCCTTTGTTTCCCGGAATTTGCAGAGGCATGGAAAAATTTTGTATTCCTGTCACCTGAAGCCAACCAATCAATTATTCTCTTCTGCCTCTAAGCTTCAACTTCCTGTCTCAAAAGTACCAATTTCCTTTTCTCGAATTCTAAAACTGTAACTTTGTCTATCTCCGTCTCGAACCCCCCTGGGTAGTTTGCATAAAAATTATCCAAATCCAATTCAAGTTTGATCAATTCTTCTCTTGTTTCATTTTTTTTCTTCCTTTCCCATTTGGTCACCAATGATTTTAATAATTTTAACTTTTTTACTAGTGAGTCCATTGGGTTTAGTATCTTTGTTCCCAATAGTCCTTCCCAATTGGTTCTAACAAAGTTAACTAGATCGGGATCCTCCAACCAAATAGAGTTGAACTTGAAAGGATAAGAACCTTTTTCATTCTCTAATTCCAAGTGTAATATCACAGGTAAGTGATCTGCGACCTTTAGATTACAGACCCAATTTCTATACCCGAGCCCTGACAAAGCAAGATCCTCCGAAATCAAAAATCTATCCAGTCTTTTTGCTATATATTCTTGGCCACCTCTTCCATTCCTCCAGGTGGGAGGAATTTCATTATGCTTTGCATCCACCAAACCCTCTCCTTGTACCAACTGTCTAACGCAGGGTTGGAGGGGATCTGATGTGGCATGTGCACCCCAAACTTCTCTATAGGAGGTAGTGAAATTTAGATCCCCACCCAAAATCAATGATTGTTATTTAAGTAAACCTTCCCTTTTTATATTCTCCCAAAATACCTCCCTATCTAAGTAAGGGCCATAACAATTAATCAACTTCAGCTTTTTATCCAATCCTTTTATAATTCCTTCCAACATAATTCTTGCAGAAGTCAAATATGCATTGAAATCAACTTTTTTTAGATTCCAAACAGAGAGTAGACCCCCTGAAAGTCCATTAGAGTCCACCCCACAAGAATACCAGTTTAGAAGAATCTTAATAATAGTTTCCCTAGCTTTAGTAGCACTTACCATAGTTTCCTGTAATAATAATACATATGGTTTTGTAAGCTCAATGAATCTTTTTAGGGCTAAGTACTTCATATAACCCCCCACTCCCCTAACATTTAGTGTGGCCACAATCATTTTTTAACTCTGGCTAGGGATTTTTGTGCTCTAAGCGCCCTTGTACCAACAACCATATTAGTTCCACACGTAGCTTCTTTTGCCTTCTCACCTTCTCAAAGGCGAAAAATCCTTCTCCAACCCTCCCCGGACAGTCCCTTTTACCATAGTTGCCTCACTCGCCTCAAAAGGAGTATTCTGATGCCTAAGTACTTCCTCTTTTTCTGACTTATCCACTGGCTTATTTATCATGACTCCCCCATCAAAAATTGGCAGGGGTGATCTATTGAGTATGCCTTTATAGGTCGAGATAAAATTAAAGATTGAGTTCTCAATCTCATCCAGTACCTTCGAATCTGTCTTATCAGAAAGTTGACTACTAAGCGTATCTTCAACACCCCCTGTAGGATCACCATTCTGGGTTGGGAAAGATAAAGAATCGGTCCTCCCCTTCAGATATTCTAAATTCAATGGTTCAGGAGAAACCTTAGGAATAGTATAAAATTGTGGGCTTCTCCCTTTACCCGTAGAACCCCCCTTCCAGGCCTCACAACCTTTCAGCGATGGCTTTTAGCTAAACTCATTATTGCTCATTTCAGATCTCCCCAAAATCAGACTTTGACTTACATTCACCGCTTCATTAGGACTTCTATCCGCTAACCATAACCTCTCCCCAATAAATTTCGTGTTATTCCCATTACTCAGTAAAGAAGCACTCGGAATCAGAGCGCAGGGTTGTAGTGTATCACCTCCTAGCTGTGACTCAACCCCCCATCCACCAAGACTGTTATACCTACCTCATCCCCAGATCTATCGCCTTTTTCCGCGACAACACCAGGGCGAATTTCTAATCCCTCACTAACGGCTACCACATTGGTGCATCTATCCGGATATATACTCCCTTTCAATTCATCTCCAGGCAAAGGCACCATCCGTCTATTACCAATTAATTCCTCCACAGAACTTACATAAGGTGTCATTAATCTTTTTCAAGCAATGGATATTGGACTTACCCGGCGTTTGATCAATTTCCATATCCTGCGTTTGACAACGTCCACGCCATTCTTTAACTGGCATAGTCTCAGCAGAGGACGACATCTTTAGCTCAACTTCAACATTCAAGTCTTTAGATTTTATAAACCTATTTTGTAGTGTACCAGAGCAGTTTATCCTTAAATGACCTGTTGATTTGCATTCTGAGCACCTGAAGGACACCCCCAAATAGTCTAGTTTTTGTATGTAGGCCTCTCCATTCCACACCACCTCAATCTCGACGACATCCCTTCAAACAGGTCCATTTCCACGAGGATTTTACCCATCCTTTTGTCCAGAACCATAAGTAAACCAGGGTTTACAAATAAAAACTTGTCAATCACGTTCCCAATCTCCCTGAAGGCATCCCGATTCCAAGGTACGAGTGGACATCCGGGTAAAAGAACCCACAAATGTTTGAATTTGATTACCTCTTTTTCTGGGTTAAAAGCCACATGCCATCGTTTAAGCAGTAGGCTCCCTGTTTTCACAAGCCAAACCTTGTTTAGTATAAGCTATGCATCCTCCGATGACTGGAACAAGAAGTAGTACCACCGTCTGGGTAAAATGAAAGCCTCTGGTAAGTAACCGAGAACCGGTCCCCAACAATCTGCGATCCATCGGTGGATATCCCTCGCAACCATCGATCTATATCCAAATCTGCCAACTAGGCCCCTTAGGGAGTATTCACTTGCTTCGCTCATCCCTATATATCTACCCAGTATCAACTTTACCTTCTCTTTTCTCACTCTCCAGAGTTTTATATGTGATCTCTGTTGAGAACCCTTTCTGTAGTGGGTTCTGTCAGTTTCCTTCTCTATCGAATCCTTCCCAAACCCTCTCTCTGCTCCTCTCATAGGATTTTCTTTCTTCGAACCCACATTTGTCGCTGCCAAGAAACTACAAGAAGGTTTTGTAACTGATAGAACTCTATGTCATGACTCAATTCCAGCCCTGTCACCAACTCCCTCCACTGATAAATTACCAACTAGTCTTTGTTCTGATGTCAGCTCCACCTCCTTCTGAAAACTACGTGCAGGAGAAGGTAAAGTAAATACTTCCTGGCCAGATCCTTCGATAGTTCTATGATCCGCTTCCTCCACTGAGTTACAAGCCGGTCGATTTTTCTCTGAACCCTTCCCACCGCTACACTTGGGTGGAATAGATGAGTAGTTTTGGCTATTCCAACCCTTTTCTGATTCCTAGGAGAATAGTTCATTGATGATGACCAGTACACTCCTGACCTTTTTTTCCTTGTATGCCTAGCCATCTGTCCTGTACGGGATCAGTTACTCAAACCTGCCTCGATAACATTCTCCCTTACGTCAGTCGAGACCCTATTCCATCTAATTCTATAGAGTTCCTCCCTATAGTCCTCATTTGTCTTTAATAATCCCCCCTGGCTCCACCAATTATCCTCCTTTAGCTCCTCTATTATTCTCGAGGCATTAACGTCCATCTCTTACCTACCCTATCTGCCTGACAAAACCTTATATCTCCTTCAAAACCTTATATCTCCTTCAAAACCTCTCTCAATACCACTTTACACCAAAAACTTACACAGATCTCAAGGGTAGGTACCGTAACTACCCTCGGGAACCTCTCCCAGGTGTGGTAGTATTTGTGTCAAGGAAACCCTAATGGCCGCCATTCCCCTGGTTCAGACTCCATCCTAGGATCCTATCCGACTTTACGGTTTTCCCCAATGAATTTGAATACACTAGTTCAATGTAGTGAGGTTCTAAAATCCCACGGATCACTGGGAATTACTAATTGTGTGAAGTCAAATGAAAAGAGAGGAAACTTTCTATGAGAAAAAATAGATTTAATATTAACGTTGTTTGCATGTGATCAACATTATTAAAGTCATTATTATTCTTTCTTAATATATCTAAACTATAGTAATGATTTTACAGGCATAAATACATATTAAATGTACCAAAAAAGAACTTTTATTTTTATTATTATTAATTTTTTTTAATTTTAATATTGTAAGGATCACGACAAAATGGACAAATCCACATGATATTTTATATTTTTAATCAATATAATTTTTTTTTCAAATAGTTTGAATATGAATAAATCAAATGATAAAATAACAAAAATCCTTCAAATGTTTTATATTTTTAATCAATGAAAAGATTTTCTTAAATAATTTGGATATAAACAATGCACCAAACTAATCTAGTTATAAGGAGAAAATAAATTCTCAGGAAATTTCTTACCCTCTTCTGATTCACTTTCTCCATAGCATTCAACCCTTCGATTATACATAATGTGCTCTTTGTCACATATGTAATTTCAACTTGGAATAGAATAATATAAAAGAGTTTAAGTGAGATCTCTATACTTCCAAACCCTAATATTGGAACATATTCTTTTCCCACTATTTATTTTGTAAATAAATTTAAAAATAAAAAATAAAAATAAATAAAAATAAAATATATATATATATATCACATTTTTTTACTTTTCCTTGATAAAGGGGTTTTGTATGACTTAAGAAAATGAAACCATTGTCGTATAGGGGGTGTTTGGGTGTTTTAAGGTCACAACCAAGTTAGAAACTAAATTGGTGTATAAGGTCTCATTGTTTGTGGGACAAAGGACTCCCTCTATGCAACGATTTGATTACTAAAGTCTATGGAGATATACATACCCTAGCCCCCTCTGGATTTGAGCTTGTGACATCTTAGGAGGAAACACATGTTCTTGACCATTNTTATAAAGAAAAATGTGTTATTGAACTTCTCAAAATTTAGGGGTTGGGTAATTTCAACATGGAATGGAATAACAAATTATAGGCTCAAAGAGTTTAAGTGACGTTTCAAGACTTCCAAACCTTAATATTATAATTTATCCTTTGACATATGTAATTTCAATGTGGAATGGAATAATAAGTTACAACATCAAAGAGTTTATGTGACTTTGGAGACTTCCAAACCTTAATATTTTGCAAAGGGATTAAAATTAGACATTGAAGCATTATATATACATAGTTTTACCACATTTTATTTCTTCCTCCCGATAAAGGGGTTCTTGTATGACTTAGACAAGTGAATTTTTTGTGCACTCGGGGTGTCTTGTCTCACAAATAAGAAGGCCCCATACATGGAATTGGTCTCTAGCTGGGGAGTTGGGTAATTTGCTCCACCCCTTAAAATTAAATTATTGTTATTACATGTCTTTATATTAAGGGGGAAATTCTAAAATGAAGTATTCTTATAAGGAAATTGTGTTGTTGAACCCCTAAAATTTAGGAGTTGAGTAATTTGCTCCACCTCAATGTGAATGACAATGTCCTCTTTAAAAGCAGTAGTAAAAAACGTTCAAAATACACAAAAACATTTAATTTCAACACCATTGTAATAACCTAGTCTTGACCCTTTGAATGCTTGGGATCCAATTATAATTAAATGGTTATAATAATGGGAGTCAAGCCATGTAAACTTAGATAAAATGACCCCATGGGTAGATGATGTAAATATATTGTATGGATACCTGGTGTGGAGCTCAAGGAAAAGGCATGTCTAGTGAATATATAAGCATATAACCTCAGTAAATATGTTTTTCATATACCACGAGGTAGACTTGCCATGGTATCTTGAGATATGTAAATATTGTTTTGAAAAATAATATAAAGGATATCTGACCATATAAACTCACTAAAAATGTTTTTTATATACCAAAAGGTAGACTTCCCATGGTATTCTTAAGATATATAAATATGTTTTGAAATTAATATAAAGGTCCAAGGTTCATTGCTCGAGAGCATGAGAGGGACTATGAGTCCACTATATGGTAAGAGGAAAGGGGGTCCAAGGGGATGAAAAATAATCCTAATTTTCCCAAGTATCATAACCTTCTTCTTTTCACCATGTTCTTTATTAAAACCCTTAATCACCAATCATTGACCGCAGGTGGGGGTTGGTGGGGAAGTCCACCTTCCATAATTACAACAACACGGGAATTGAATATAAGTCACAAGGAGTGTAAAATTCTCCATCCCCCTAGGAATTTGAACCATCTCTTTTCTCCTGCACTCTCTCTTCATGTAAATTTGAATTTTTTGTTCCCATTTGTTATTATTCATTCTATGTGTTCCCATGCTACACATGATCATTCCCATTTGTTTTCAGCAACCAGTTGAACCATTCTACACACCCAAAGACCTCTGATTTTTGGAGCACAAGCTGCATTCCCATGTTGGGGACTATGCTTCAAATTTGTAGATGACTAGATAGAGTTGAGTATATGAACTTGAGAAGGGAGATGGAAGGATGCAAAACAACATATAGGCTGGGTTGATAAGAAACCATTCCCATTCCGTGTAGATTGCTACTCATTGAGTGTTCTAGAGCCAAGATAAAGTCTATGGAGTTTCCCCAAAGGACATATTGGACTCCTTTTGCACACACTGAAGAGAATTAGAGCGAAGAATATTCCCAAGGGACTGTTGAGGAGAGAAGGGAAATATTTTCATTGTGTTGTGTGGGGCAATTGAAGGGATTTCCATGGTTGGGTTGGTTGGATGGTTGCCTAGAGTGTTATGTGGTGAATTGCTTGGCAGGACTTGAGAGAAATTGGGTTGGCTAATGAGCTCGATGTCGTAGACTAGTTTCCTTCACCCTTGTGGCCTCTTAGCCTAGATTGGGGGTGGCATTCATAGTGGATTTCTTGGGTGGAAAATTGATTGCCAACAATTAGTTTCCTTGGACCATCTTGTTCAAAAGATAAGTGTTCCATGTTCGTATTTGAATACCTATTATAATTATGCCTTTAATCTGATGTTTTACTTATGTATGAATCTAGAAAAGGAATTCATGGATGCACGATGTTTGAATGCTTATCTTTGTTGTAATAGTTAGATGCATGTTTTAGTCGAATTTGAATAGCCTTAAGAGTGTTTTCGATTCGAGATCTCGTTATGGATTTTGAATTTGGACTACTAAAGAGAGAATAGTTTGATATCAGTGTCACCTAGGTTGAATGCAATCACTTAGTATGACCCTTCAAAGCCTTCAAGTTCTGAGTTTGAAGTATTCTTCAAATGTGCTTGAGAGCCTTTATTCTACTTTGAAGTGATACCCTTGAGTTGCAATTATGCCCATTTTACCAAAATTTGAAGCACTACTTCGGATGGGGAAGAAGGCCTCCTTTTTAATTAAGTTTAGGTCTTTTGGTTCAAGTTTGAATGTGTCTTTGAGTGGATTGAAGATCTTTTTATTATACATTAGAGTAAATCTTAGAGGTGGTTCGATCAAGCTCTTATTTATAGGATACCTGATTACCTTTTTATTTGTATTGAGTCGATCTTTCAAAATTGTCTAATGGGATATTTCAAAAAGGCCCATTGGATCTTTTGAAAGTTCTTAATGGCCTATCAAGCAGATCTTTCAAAAATGCTCGATGGGATGTTTCAAAAAATCCTTATGGCATGTCAGTCAGATCTCTCAAAAGCACCCTATGGGATCTTTCGAAAAGTATTGATGGTCTATCAAGGGAATGTTTTGAAAGTGTCCAATGAGATCTTTCAAAAAAGGTTGATGATGAACAATAAAACACCCGAACAATAAATACAATTGAATTAAGATAAGTTTTGCTACCTTCAAAAGAAATCCATAACCTTAAAAGAATCAAATTCTCATGAAATTTAATTTTATCATAAAAATAAAAATATATAACATGTGAATAATATAAAATAATGAAATGAATAGACTCGACATAACCAAGTCTACCATGTGTACTCATATAAACACAAAAACATGACATATTACAAAACAAACACATCTTATATAACGTGCAATATTTAATAATGGATGTGTGTTTAATAACACATTATTTCAAACGAGCACAAACTATATCCCACAAGGATAATCATCTTCTCCATTTAGATATTTCTACTTTTACTAATATAACATACATATATTGCAACTTCGACTTAATTGTTTGAATAAACCCCAATGCACATACATGGTATGATAACCCAACACAAAAAATGATCGAAAACACTTTGTACAAATTCTACTATAACTTTTTAATTGGTCACATAAATTTTGACTAATGTAATTTAATTGGTTTCAAATTTCCCTCCTTTGATGGAGTATGCTTATTTTTAATAATAACATTAAAAAAAATGAATTTTGTTTATTATTTCTTTTAATTTAAAATATAGTGAGATATTTATACAATATACAAAAAAGAGTAAAAACATTCATGGTGTAAGCTTGCCATTTAGGAAACCACAGTTAAAAAAGACCAATCCTATTCATTACATCCTAGTTTATCATATTATTATTTTGTATAGAAAAAGAGATTACCATCCTTTCTAAATGTTGACAATATAACATAAAAGCTAGATTAAAAAATAGCATTCCTATATTAAGTAGTGGGGCCCATGAAATCATCTTCCTCTAACTAGCCATATGAGTTCTTGATTGGTTGGGGCTTGTCTTGGACCGCACTAAAAGGCCGAGAATCCTCCGTAATGAAAAAAGTATTGGCCTATGTGCCCACAAAGCTAGGGGTATGCTCCATCAAAATAGCATCATGCCTTTGTTTTATCAATATCAAGAAATTTCAAATTTCTTTGACTCTTCATCCTTGCACATTTCTGAATGCCTCTATAAGCATATCTAATCTAATGGTTGGCATGTAAAGGATGGATTTCCTTACTTTGGAATATCGTTTCATTTCTCACCAACAATATTTCCAGGCAACATTACAAGACAAAGTTTTATGATTGCTTAATACACTTTTCTTATCTTTTTTCTAATAAGTTGTCGTCAATTTTTTTCTTAAGATTTTGATTTTCCTATTATGACTTTTGATTGTATTGTATTTCTTTTTTAATTCCATGATCTATGCACCCGACTCTTAAATTACAATTTTGTAAATAAGAATTATATTGCTCTACTAACTCACATCGTAAAGATTCCATGATTTAATAACTATATATATTCTTCATCATAAATAGACACACCAGATAAGATATGAGAAACCAACAAAATTGCAATTAAATTAGAATCTTGGTATCCTTCCTTACCTTATAAATCATATTAAATAGATTTAAAAAAGACCTTCATATTTTTTTTTTAAACATAGCCTTTCAATATTCTTCAACTTACTTCTTTGATAATAATTAAGATATTAGAAATAAAGACTTAAAAATATTATTCTTTCTTTACACCCTCTAATATATTTATATTTAAATACACCGTATTACTTTCTTTTAATTTTTTTCCTATAAAACTTTGAACTGTTTTTTACTCTTTCTTGTAACTTTTATTCTAATGAGAAGTAGTTTAATATTATCTTCACAAGTTTCATAAAACTTTTTATTAAATACCTCTCCTTACTTTGTTTTTATATCTTTCACGAATCAATGAATTTCCACTTTGTAGCATAAATATCATTTCACTTTTGTGATTTAGTATATCTAGCTATTATTAGCCAAACTCCAAAGTGATGGACTTTCTTTATGGCTTTAACCGTCATTATGGTCGACTTTTTAATTGGCTTCAATCGTCATGATCTTCCGTGGAAAGCAACCTTTGATTCAGTTAAGCAAATATGGCGGCGACCCAATGCTGTACTTTCTGTAATTGTTTGAATTATTCAATGGTCGCAGTCACTTTGGAATCCACTATCGTTAGAGTGGGAGCCTCTTGGGTGTTCAAAAATCTGTTTGTTTGCCATCTAATCTGTCCACCATTAAAAATGTTAATTGGCGACCTCTAAAAATTCATTGATGATTAGAATGTAATGTGAGTGGAATTCAAAATGTGTGATATCAAATGGCAGTTGTTGTGTGATGTTTTTGTGTTTAAGATATTTTAATGGTTAAGAACAAGTGTTTCATCTTAAGAGGTCATAAGTTCAAATCCTCCATAGACTTTAGCAGTGAAATTATTGCACAGAGGGGGTCCATTGTCTCACAAACAAGGGAGTCGCATACACCAATTTGGTGTCTAGCTTGGCCATGCCAAGCCATGCCCTTAAAATTATATTATTATATTATTATATATGTAGCAGGGAGATGGTCTTCAATGTACTTCTCATTCTTTGTGACGTTGATAGGTTATTTTTTTTCGATTTTCTAGCTCTAAACTTTAATTTTCAAAGGATTAGCTTTTTTTTAATTGGAAATTTTGAAATGCAAATGGCCAAGGACTTGTTGTGGTCCAAGACTTAAATAAATCTGAAAAAGAGAGGTTGACCAAAATATAGATCTTATAAGGTCTGATAAGGAGCGTGGTCAAAGGTCGAGATCAAAATTGGCTTTGACTTTAATACCAAGTGAAATGAACAATGTTTATTTATTGTGGAAACATACAACATAAGAAGGATCGACAACATAAATCCATATAAAATATTGAATAAGATATGAATGAAAATGAGATGTTTTACAAATACTTAAGTGATGGTTTATATCCACATTGACTAATCACGAGGTTGATGGGAAATATCCTTTCATTGGGTCTTTCCTTCTTTAAAGGATATGTCCTTTCATTGACTATTAATATTTATTTATTTAATTGATGCTATATAAATATATATATATATATATATATATATATATATATATATATATATATATATATATATATATATATAGGACTCGTTCTTCCTATTCTTAGCAACCAAACTACTATTATATTTAGGCATAGTTATTATGGTAAGTTTGGAGAGGGGGACAAGTTGATTGACAAACTATTCAAGGTATTGCTTGACCAAATTCTTTACAGGGCTCCAACAGGCAGTTGATAAGTTATGGATATACCTCTGGGCAATTGGACTCTCTTTCCATAGACTAGGGGAATACCAGTGTCTCCCAGACCTTAACAAGCTGAATTCCCAAAGAACCCCCTTGACTAAGCTTGGAATTGTAATGTCGAAAGGCCATAACAAGACTAGAAGAAAGCATAGTAGGGTACTTGGAGTTCGAATTTCCCTCTCTATTGATGCACCAGGGAGGTATAAACTATGGGTATCACCTTCCACTTCTCCAACCAAGCTCGAATTACAAACCTCAAAAACAAAGGTATTACAACAAAGAATGAACACCTTCAATAACCACTCACACAACCAAATCAAATATCACATCGACAAATGACCCTCCATTTTCTTTAAATAGAGATCATGGACCAATCATGTGTTAAGCCACGGATCAATGTAGTCATTAAGATCAAGGAGAATATGAGTCGTCAGATCACTATATGTTGGGAACATATCGTGACTATCAGATTACCTAACTACAAATGCATATTAATGCATACTAAATAAAGACATTGTTACCTAACGACACATTAGACCAAGTTGATCTTAACTAACTACTAAGTGTTTAAATATCCTAGCATCCCCCCTTAAGAACAACTTCTTGAACTCCTAAGATAGATCGAAGTTTGGAAAACTTCGCTTATGTAAGAGACTTTGTAAAAATACATGCAACTTGATCTTCTATAAGGAAAAATAACACTTCAATAACTCGATTATGAATGAGTTTTCTAATGAAGTGCATGTGTATCTTGATATGTTTACTATGTTGATGTTGAACTGGATCTTTGGCAAGCTTGATGGCACTCTGATTGTCGGACCAAAGGGTGGTTGGATGTTGTTGGTGGAAGCCAGAATCTGAAAGGATTTGTCGAAGCTACAAGGAGGTTGTTCCATGTATATTTCTTCCTGCAAATCCCCATGCAGGAAGGTGGATTTAACATCCATCTTATGGACCTCCCATTTATGTGAGGTAGCAAGGGCTAGAACAAGGCAAATGGAATTCATTTTGGCTACGGGGGAAAATGTTTCATTATAGTCAATGCCTTCAACTTGAGAGAATCCTTTGGCAACTAACTGGGCCTTGTGTCTTTCAACACTTCCATCCGATGCATACTTAGTTCTGTAAACCCATTTACATGGGACAGGTTTTCTTCCTTTCACAAGATGTACAAGATCCCAAGAATCATTCGTTATTAAAGAATGATACTCTTGATTCATTGTTGTATCCCAATATGGATTACCTAAATCTTCTATAAATATCTCTGGATCATGAGTCTTTGAAACTTAAGACAAAAGAGAAGAGGTTCGTTGGAATTGTGAACATGTTCGACACTGATATGAAGGATCATTGTCAATATCACCAGTTGCTTCTCAAGTTGAACAAACCCATCTGGGAAGCTGTGGTGCTAGTGCAGATTCATGTTCAATGAACCCATTTGAAGGAGGGTGAGCAGATGGAGGTGTATTTTCATCATCACCATCATCATCTAAAGAAGAATAAACCAGAATAAGAACAAAATATGACACAAATGTCGAATATGGATCGCAGACTGAAGAAGTCACAAACGTCAAATTAGGCTCGCGGGCCAAAACATTTTCATCAAATCTAACATCTCTTCTAATAATAATTTCATTAGAATGAGTTTGAAGAAGTCTATAACCTTTGACATCTTCAGAATATCCAACAAAAATACACTTCTCACTTTTAGGTTGTAAATCCTTTTCTTTTCTCATTAGGAATGTGAGTCCATGCTACACTACCAAATACATAGAAGTGGCTTAAATATGACTTAATTTTATTCCATGCTTATTCCGACGTTATATTTATTAGAGCCTTTGTGGGAGTGCAATTTACTATGTAATTTTCATAGTTAATGGGTCCCACCCAATAATTAAGACTTAATCCATTAGATTGTATCATACAATTAGTCATTTCTTTTAATGTGCGATTCTTTCTCTCAACAACACCATATCGTTGTGGTGTATATGGAACATTGCGTTGCATTTGGATGCCTTGTGCAGTGCAGTAACTTGTAAAATTGTTGCTCACGTATTTGCCTCCATTATTTGTTCTTAACCTTTGAAGTTGATGTCCAGATTGTTTTTCTACAAGCGCCTTGTAGGCCCAAAACTTGTCAAACACTTTGCTCTTAAGTTTTAAGAAGTAAATCCGAGTGCATCTGGAGAAGTCATCAATGAAAGTTAAGAAATAATTGCACGCATAAAAATAAGGAGAAGAAAGTGGACCACACAAGTCACTGTGAACAAGCTACAAAGGGGTCGAGGCGTGTCGAGAGGCACATTTGTCAAGATTTTCCTGATGGTGTTTGTCAAGATTTTCCTGATGGTGTTTGTCAAGAACACAACCGACACAAACACCATCTCTACAAGAAACAAGAGGAAGACCAATCACCATCTACTAATTACATAGTTGTTGCAATGAGGGATAGTTTAAATTACCAAACCGCTCATGCCAAAGTTTGCTCAAGTCATTTCTATGAACAACAAAAACCGATGGAAAATATGATGACCCAAAGTTGTCAAACTTGTGCAGCTTGGTAATATCGTCAACAATTCTAGTTGTGAGGAATGGCTTAGGATCTTTTAAATCCTTAATTACAACTTGGTGAGGTGAAAAATCTACGATTTTAAATTCACCTAAAGGAGAGATCTGATACACTGATAGAAGGTTACAGGAAAGACTTGGAACACATAATACATCATTGAAATGACCATTATCTACCTGAATTGTTCGAGACCCTTCGACACTAAGAGATTTATCATCACCAACATTTTTTTTCTTGGTGTTACATTCATTTAGAGAAGAAAATATGGCTTTATCCTTAGCCATATGATAAGATGCTCCAAAATCAATAAGCCACTCATCGGAATAACAAGTAGAAGTTACATTGAAGGAGAAACCAGAAGCAGGAAGTGCATGTCCATGAGAAGAAGAGTTAGAATAAGAAGAATCAATATTGATTTTGTGCTTATTCATCGTTGCTTCTAAAGCTTCCATATTCTTGAAACATTTGGACTCCACATGACCATCTTTCCCACAAAAGTTGCAATGTCTGTCAGTATTTGTACTTTTAGATTTTGCTCCTTTGTCACTATTAGGAACGGAAGTTGGCTAAGAGGGTTTGGGACCCTTGTTTTGTTTTCTATTGTGGTGATGATGTTGCTTCTTGGGATTCTTGGATTTATCTTTCTGTTAGGCCATTAAGGCTTTGTTGGAGGTACCAGTGTTGATCACTCCAAGTTGCACGAGTTTATTTTTCTCTCTAATCAAAACATCACAAAAGACTCAAGAGTGGGATCTTTATAGGCACTCGCTAGAGCATCTCTAAGAGTATAAAAGGTAGATACAAAGAAATAATATGCACCACCAAGCATAGAAAGAATAATATATATGCATCGATCCTCCTTCAGATCTATTTTGCAGTCTATACATAAAAGTCTAAGTGTTTTGAACTTATACAAATAATCTTCAATGCAAGAAAAGTCATTAGGACTTAGATTCATTAATTGATTTTCTATCTGGTGGGGCCCTCAAATAATATTGTGTTTACCAAACATAACTTCAAGCTTAGCCCAAACTGTATTGAGAGAATCAATTCCTTGAAGGTGAAACCTTATATTAGGAGAGATGGACATTCTGATTAGTCCATGTGCTTCGTCACTCTTATTAGCACACTTTACTTTATTTTCATCACCAATAGGTTCTAGTTCTTTTCCCAAGGTAATCTGGTACAATACTTTACTTCTTAATACATATTCCATATGGGATTGCCATGAGAAGTAGTTGGCACCGCTAAGCAGAAGATCATCAGGAGATGCCAAATTAAAATATGTAGAAAAATATGAAATTGATGGTCTGAATGGAAAGATCTCGAAAGAATAGTTTGTTTAAAAAAATGACACTGAAAATGGACTTCAGATGTGAAAGTTATGCCCTTTTGAAAAAATGCATAAACGGTAACCAAAGAGCCACGTGACAAGTAGAAGTTGGTCCACGTGGTGATGCTCCTCCTCCTTATCTAACTTTGCCTATAAGCTCACTTTTAAATAAGTTATTTTATGAAGTGACCCACTTTTATAGAATAAATGAGAATCACTTTCACAATGAAGTTACTTTATAAATGAAAGTTGCATGCAAAACAATTAACTTAAAATAAAATATTAAAGTTATATAATAGTGATTCACTTTTATAATTAAGTGAAATGCACTTTACAATGAATGCATTAAATTTTCAAAAAAAATAACAAAAAAAAAATACTTTAACTCAAGGCCTCTTACTAAGTAAAGTAACTTTCAACCAAGTGAGCTCGTGCAAAACCTATTATAGTCTTAAGAAGGGGGATTGTGGGTGTTGTTGTTGTGGGAGATGGTCTTCGAGTGCATGCTCAATAAAATATTTTTTTTATGCATTTACAACAAAAAATTTGCTTTTCGACAACAAAAATGGTTAGATCTCGGTTAGCTTACCTGGAAAATGCAAATTTTCCCTCTGTTTATGATTTACCGAGACCGCACAAAGCAGATGACAAAGAGCATACACAGACAGGATAACCATTTATGCTTTGTTTCTGATTTGTTGAGATCGGATAGAGTGCAGAGCAAAGAGCATAAATAGATCGAAAAGAGTAACAACCCAGAAATAAAAAAGACAAAAACCGAAATAAAACCAAAATATTATCCCCTCTAGGATACATCAAACTCAATTTTGATGGGGCATCTAAAGGTAATCCGGGGTCAACGGGATTTGGTGTTGTTCTAAGAGATGATCAAGGGAAAATCTGTCATTTCCTTGCCAACAACCTGGGATATGGTACTAATAACTCTGCAGAGCTCTGGGCCTTAATCAAGGGCATTCAAGCGGCCTCACAATTTGGTTATCATTAGATCATCATTGAAGGGGATTCACATGTCATTCTTACTATGCTAACCAAACTCTTTAATGACTTTGATCCGACAAAACTCATGCTCAACTAGAGACTTCTACGCAACTTTGAATTTCTCGAGTCATTATTGTTGCCTCACCTCAACCTTACTCCTTACGTCTGAAGGGAGGAAAACAAGATAAGAGATCAATTGGAAAACTCTAAGGTCGGTTGCAAAGAGAGAGACTTAGTTTGTGGGGCTACTCAATGTCCTGGGCACCCCCTATTACAAGAATGTAATAACATGGCCCAATTGAAGGGCATTCCCCCAGATGGGGTGTCAGTATGAGTATTAACACCATGGAACAGTTGGACAAATGTGCAAGCATTTGGCACTCTCTGCAACTCTTGAGATCGATGGCCTACACACGGTTTCTTCTCCAATTTCATCATATTGCACGAAGCATGTCTTCATGAGGCACAATGACAATTATCCTTGGCATACTTGATATAGGGTACTAGCAAAGTCTTTACAGTTCACTACAAAGTGTAGTTATGATGGAACAATCTCCTATAAGCCCGAGACATGCATATAAACTCAATGAGGAAGGAGCATATAACTTCTGAAGGTTGTTGTTTATTTTTAGTCATCTCCTTTGATTCTTTCCACTGGTATCACTTACATTCTATCCTTCTTGATCATTCCTTCCGACCACTCTTCCTTAGCAACATGCCTCGGGAAAGAGGGAAATCATGTAGGGCCAGTGGAGTTTTTTGTGGTTATAGAGATAGGCATAGAAGCCCTTCTCCAATGGACAATAAGGCACAAAGTGAACCCCAACAATTGGACTCTCACGTAGAGGAGTAGGGATCAATTATCATTCAACATGAGGAGGAAACATGGGGTTGCATGGTGGAGTGGGAAGACATTGATCTAAAAAATAAAGAAGACTTGAAAAACTTGAAAACTTATTGCAAGTGAAATGTTATGTGTTTAAAGCAACAGGATCAATTTGCAACACATAAATTAAGGATTACTTATGCAAAATACACATAGACAGCAGCATAAACATAGAACATAAACACATGTGCACAACAATTGATAAAGGAGTTCACCCCTCTTCTGGGCTACATCTCCTGGTCCAGCTTCCAATGGATCATTATTATTAATTTCTCAAAAAGTGCTCAAAAACATGTCTTACAATGCTTAAACTGACAAACCGACTGCTCCAATGGCTTCCCAGCGTCCCAAAACCCCTGTCTGGGCTCTTTCGGCACCTCAATCGGTCGAAAAATGAGAAAGATAGGCCTCATGGAAGTCTCCTTCTCCAAGCTTGTTGTCTCTGGTTCTACAATTCACACCCTCCTTGAATGAACCTGGCTCACACGCTCTTTTAAGCGCAAAAACCCAGTATCGGGTGCAACCGCGCCAACGGTTCAAACCGTAGGACGGTTAAGGGCGTGCCAGCCCCTAACCACCTCGGCACCTGGGAGTATGACGCATATGACCGTAGTCTTGGCAAATGGGTGGTTAGTTCGTTGAACCGCTCCAACCGTATAACCCCCGCGCTCCAACTCGTGGGCATATGCAATATATATTAAAAACCGTGGGCCACGTCAAAACCCATGCCCAAATGTTATAGTCGCGCCACATTGTAATACATGGTAAAACTTTGGTTTATTATTACATACATCTGCGCGCGCATTTATATACACGGTTATAACATATGGTTATACGTTATGGTATAAAACCATGGGTCGGGGCTAAGCCCCGACCCGCCCCCTTTCCAATTAAAACAATACACCATATGAAATATATGCGCGTTGACATTTGTAACAAGGAACGTCGGCGGGAAAGTTGGTTATTGGAATTTGTGAAGGCACTATGTGGAGGAGAGGTCCGGGGGTCGAACCCCGTGGCCTCCAACATTTTATACATAAACTCCTTAGCCAACCAGTGAGCGACACGTGGCGCCCTTGGATTGGGCCACGTGTTCTCCTATTATTGGCCACCCAATGACACGTGTCAACATCCGACTCGCCCAAAATCGACCAATCAACATCTGCCATGTCACCACCGTACGGCCTGTACGGTCCTACCACGTCACCGTACGGACTGTACGGACAGGTACAGTCAGTATCCAAAAATTTTGCCTGTTTGGCTTGGCGGACAGATCGCGATATCTTCTCCATACGGACTCCGTTTGAGAAAGTAAATATACCACCGGAATCAGGAAGACGAGACAGACACAATGGCACTGTTTTCATCGCATTCTGAGCACTTTGAAAATTGAGCAAAATTTGATCCCCTGTTCACACCTCCCCATTGGAAAGCTTTTGGACCTCCAAAAGACTATCTGAGTCTATGTGAAGATGAGGGTAAAGTTCCCTCACCCTTCCAACCTCAATCCACTTGGCCTTGCTTGGATTCGCCCCTTTAAGACCAACTCGCAAATACTCCACATTTCCTCGCTTCGAAGTTCGCATTCTCCTGTCAAGTATGGTGTCTTTCTGCAGTTCTGTTAGATACTCTGGAGAAAAATCATCTATGGAAGGAATCTGAACATGCTCTCCTTGATCATCAATCAATGGAGGCTCATACAACTTCAAATTCTCAACATTAACAACTGCATACATCTGCATATATGGAGGCAAATCTAAAGCATTGTTACCAATCTTGCCGACAATTTTGAAGGGACCATATCTAATTGGTTTCAACTTTTTACCTTCTCCTTTAAGCCTCTCTTTGTTGATGTAAAGCCACACTTCATCACCAACTTCGAAACTGTGATCAACACGATGTTTGTCATGTCTCGCTTTGTACTTTGCCTGACTCTTTTCCAACTGCTCTTGCACCACTTGATGTATCGACTGAATTTGTTCAATGAACTTCTCTGCCCGATCAATATCATATTGCCCATCAACAAAAATATCTTTCCCAAAGATGAAATCTAAAGGCGACTTGGGCAAATAGCCAAAACATGCCTCAAATGGCGACGTTTG
>ML787615.1:187002-199838 GCA_009831015.1 Picea engelmannii
GCCTCTTTGATATATTCTGGGGCCGACTTCTTCTTTTGCCTATTACAATTATATTATGACCAATCCGCAAAAGGGGATTTGGTCCTTTTACAATAGCCGACATGATCAATCCACAATGGAGATTGATCCAATGAATAATATATAAAATAATAATAAGAATACACTTTGCAGTTACATTATTTCAACACTCCCCCTTAACAAGAAGGGTATTATACAACAACATCAGGCGAGAGAGAGGCCTTTATCATCAACAGAATCAGGAGGACAACATCATCAATATCTTCTTGGAACACTGATTGGCGTATTTATAAATCATCGAAAGTTTTCTTCATCGGTAACATCGTCATTCTCAAAGGAATGCAATCATCATCTGCATCAATATGAATTAGTATAAAACTAATATATCATCATCATCAGAGCACGAGGCTGGCTCATCATAATACAAGACTGGCTTTACGTCATAGCTGTTAAGCTGGAAGCTCAGTACTCGTCTTGCTTTGCGTCACAACAATCAAGCTGGAAGCAAGATACTAGATTGGCTTTACGTCACATCTTCTCAAGCTGGAAGCACAGTGCTAGTCTCATATCAACGTCTTGCTTTACGTCACAACACTCAAGCTGGAAGCAAGATACTAGACTGGATTTACGTCACAGCTTCTCAAGCTGGAAGCACAGTACTAGTCTCATCTCATCGTCTTTCTTTACGTCACAACCATCAGGTTGGAAGCAAGATACTAGACTGGCTTTACGTCACAACTTCTCAAGCTGGAAGCAGAGTACTAGTCTCATCTCATCGTCTTGCTTTACGTCACAACCATCAGGTTGGAAGCAAGATACTAGACTGGCTTTACGTCACAACTTCTCAAGCTGGGAGCACAGTACTAGTCTCATCACATCGTCTTGCTTTACGTCACAACCATCAGGTTGGAAGCAAGATACTAGACTGGCTTTACGTCACAACTGTCAAGTCGGAAGCACAGTACTAGTCTCATAACATCTTCTTGCTTTACGTCACAACAATGAAGCTGGAAGCAAGAGATGTCTCATCACAGCAACTACTCCCCCTTTCTAGGAAGGTCCTTTCAGACTATACCAAGCTTATCTCGAAAGTGCTCAAACTTTACATGAGATAGAGGCTTGGTCAACACAGCATCAACCTGTTCATCCGTGCTAATGTACTGGAGCTTTAAGTCTCCTCTCTGCACCATGTCACGGATGTAATGATAACGAATCTCTATGTGCTTCAACCTGTGATGGAATACAGGATTCTATGTCATCTTTATTCAGCTCTGGTTGTCACATAGGATCGTGGTTGCTTCCATCTCTAGGTCAAATAGGTTGGTCAACTTTCGAAGCCATATAGCTTCGCAGCTGGCAGAACATGCAACAATGTATTCTGCTTCCGCTGTGCTGAGAGCAATGCTGGATTGCTTCCTACTCTGCCACGAGATCATGGCTGATCCCAAACTGAAACAATATTCTTAAGTGCTTTTCCTGTCAGAAACACTTCCTGCCCAATCTGAATCAGTGTACCCACTCAATGTGAAATCATGATCTCCATCATAATTGAAACCACAATCTAATGTACCCTTAAGGTACCTCATCACATGTTTTGCAGCCACAAGGTGAACATGTCTGGGTTCTACCAGAAACTGGCTCAAGGTGTTCATAGCAAAACAAATATCTGGTCTGGTGTTCGTCAGGTACATCAGGGATCCAATAATCTGTCTGTACAGTGTGGCATCAATAAATTCTGATGAAGTATTGACCAACAACTTCAACTTCGTTTCCATGAGTGTATTCATGGGCTTGCACTCTAACATGTCGAATCTCTTCAAGATTTCAACTGCATACTTCCCTTGGTTAAGGAAGATCCTCTCTGGACTCTGCCATACCTCGAGACCTAAGAAATAGTGCATTAGGCCAAGGTCTTTCATCTCAAATTCTGAAGAGAGTCTCTTCTTACATTCAGTGATGAGCTTTTCTTCTTCAGTTAAGAATAAGTCATCCACATATAGTAATAGTATTACTGGCTCATCGTTCATAACCTTGAAGTAGAGGTTAGAATTTGCTTTACTCTTGGTAAAGTCCAAGCTCGTCAGAAAGCTGTCTATCCGGCCATACCAAGATTTAGGAGCTTGCTCCAATCCGTACAAGGTTTTCTTCAACTTGCAGACGTGAGACTTCCTGTCTTCAACTTCAAATCCTTGAGGTTGCTCTATATACACTTCCTCTTCGATAACACCATTTAGGAAAGCTGTCTTTACGTCCATCTGGTGTAACTTCCACGTCATCTTAGCTGCAAGGGCTATGATGGTTCTGATCGAAGTGTATCTGGCTACAGGAGCAAATGTCTCTTCATAGTCAATGCCTTCTTTTTGAGAAAAGCCACAAGTTACAAATCTTGCTTTATACTTCTCAATACTTCCATCTGCAGCATGTTTTATTTTGAAGAGCCATTTGGACGATACCACATCCTTGCTATTTGGTCTGGGAACTATTTCCCATACATCGTTCTTTATTATGGATTGGTATTCTTCTGTCATGGCATCTACACATTCTTTCTTCTGAATGGCTTCTTTAAAGCAGGTAGGCTCCTTTTCTAGGAGATCACACATCAAAGCCATATAACTGGAGAATGGCTTAGGTCTCTTCACATGTCTCGTGGTTCCTTCGGGAACACCATACTTCTCTCCATCTTGAATAAGCTCTCTAGCCTAAGCTGGCTTTCTTTTATGCAGGATTGTCATCTGAGGAGGTTCTTGAAACTCTGCTACGTCATGATCTTCTAGAATTTCCTCATCATGGGAAGTTACGACTTCCCTCACTGGTTCAACATCTCTGGGAACCTCCCTCACTGATTCTGCAACTCTGGGGATTACGGGTTCCTCTTCATAATACATATACCTCTTCAAGATGGCATTTTCTTGATTTCTTGAGCACTGCATCTTCATCAAAGGTCACATCCCTGTTGATCTCAGTGTGGTAGTGACCTGGTATATAGATCCTAAAGGCCTTGGAGACCTCATAGTATCCCACAAATATTCCCTTCTTTCTTGAGGGTTCCAACTTGTTTCTTTTCTCTTTCGGTATATGTATAAATACTGGGCAGCTAAATATTTTGAGATGGCTTACCTCTGGCTTCTTTCCGATGAACATCTCTTCCGGGGTCTTGAATCCAAGTGCACTATGGGACAATCGGTTTTGCACATATACGGCTGTCATTGCTGCTTCTACCCATAAGCACATAGGAAGATCTTGATCGTGGATCATGGTCTTCATAGCTTCCATTATCATTCTATTCTTTCTTTTAGCCACACCGTTTTGTTGAGGATTATAGGGAGTAGTGAGTTCCCTCTTGATCCCAACATCTTTACAGAAGTTCACAAACTCTTTTGAGGTGTATTCTCCTCCATTATCTGAACTGAGTATCTTGATCTTTCTTTCAGAAATATTCTCTATCAAGGCTTTGAATTCCTTGAATTTGCTGAACACTTCATCTTTAGATTTCAAGAGATACAACCAAGTCTTACGAGAATAATCATCAATAAATGATACATAATATACATACCCACTAATGGAGGACGATGGCATTGGGCCACACACATCTGAATGAATGAGTTCTAGGACTCCTCCTGCTTTGCTGTCTCTCTTCAGAAAAGGGTTCTTGACGTTCTTCCCTTGTGCACATCCATTGCATACGCCTTCATGGTCAACCTTGAGTTTTGGTAAACCTGTGACAGCTTTGCATATGTAAACCTGTGACGGCTTTGCATTTCTTGAATTAAGCTTGTAGTTTGATTCTCCCACTTCCTTGACGGGATATTGATAATCATCTCCAAGTGTCACTTTTTGAGAAAACTTCTTTTCTGAAATGTAAGAGAGAATATCTCTTTGTCCTGTCATGTGCTTGGAGGCATCACTATCAATGAGCCAAGTGTCCTCTCCAGGTGTTACCGATCCTGAGAGGGCTGAGATTAAGACACGTTCTTTAATTTGTTCTCTTAACATCTTTGCAGGTGGCTCTTCATCTTCAACTACATGGGCATGGTGCCTCTTTTGTTTCCTCTTGTATTCTTCTCGTCTAGTTGGACAAAATTTCGCAATGTGTCCCATCTTGTCACAATGGCAGCATTGTACAGATGAGTAATCTCTTTCCTTTCGTTGTCCTTTCTTCTGGAATCTCCTTGGATGAGATTCTTTATGACTGAATTTGTCTTGGGGTTGAGACTCTTTGTAAGTCTCTTTTTGGAGGTAAGACTTCTTTCTTCCTCCTTTAGTGTGAGTAGCTAGGGCTTGATCTTCATCTCTTGCTAGTAAAGCCTCTCGGTTAGCTACTCTTGTTTCTTTTTGGATGCATTCTTCCCATAGACTATCAAACTTCAGTTTCTCTGTTCTGGCACAAATCGTTTGGATGAATGCATCCCAAGGTCTTCTGAGACCATATAGGGCTGTCATTATAAGTTCATCTTCGTCTATAGTATCTCCAATTGCTTCTAGTTGTTCTTTGAATTGGGATATCCTGGAGAAGTATTCTTGGATTGATTCTCCTTTATGCATTCTTGTATTCTTGAGCTGAGTTCTAAGATTCATCTTCTGATTTATGTTCTTTCCTTCATATACTATGTTTAGGGCATCAAACATTTCTTTCGGAGTCTTCTTTGATGACACATAGGGAATCAGTTGGTCTTTGATTGAATCTGCAATGATTCTTTTGGCCCTGATTGTGTCCTTTTGGTGCTTTGCTTTTTCTGCAGCATCGGCGGGCTCCGACACTTCTTCTTTTGAAGAATCTTGCTAGGTCATTCTCTTCAAGAATGAGACCAATCCTATACTTCCAGGCACAGAAGTTTTCCACACCTTCTAGCTTATCAACAAGCTTAACGCTTGCAGACATCTTTTACTTGAAGCTGGGAAAATGTCCAAAAATGAAAATGTTCAAAATCAAATTATGAACTTACCAGGAGGTGCGCTTGGCTGAGGCGAGTAGCCGGGTGTGCTTGGATCTGAGAAAATCCAACTTTTACCCCTCCAACCTTGATCTGCGGATTTCTGGATTGGTGCTTTTGGTTTTCTGGTACCTCTGGAACTTTTGGTACTCTGGTTTTCTGGTACTTCTGGTACTTTGTGAAACTAGGGTTTCACTTTTCGGGAGATCTAGCCACTGAAAAGGTGCGCTAAAGGTGCCAAAATGATCCTTGGGGGAGGGTGCACTTTTCTAGATGGTTTTAGGGCTGAAATACCTCACTAACAAAAAATCCTAGATTGCATGTACGACAACAATGACGTTTTTCACATTTCTCTTGTGAAAGATGCTCTCTTCAACTTGGCTCTGATAACATGTTAATGTTTAAGCCATTATTATAGTTCTTTGCATTTCAATAGATAACAATAGCATAAGATAGAATCATTGAGAAATACACAATCAAAAGAGACACATCATTTATCTTAGGAAACCCTCATGGGGCAGAAAACCCAACAAAGCTTCCTTAATATAGATGGCCAATACAATGCCAAGAGATAACTCAAACAAGTACAGAATGTCCTCTCCCAAAGATGCGCCTCTCTCTGTCTCTCTCTCTCTCTCTCTCTCTCTCTTCTCCAACTGCAGCTCCGAAACTTGTCTCTCAATGAACAAGTGAGTGTGTGTCTAAGTGAGGCGCTAGCCTGCTTATTTATACAAGGTTGGCATGTGTGGGAGTGTCCTTTCACTAGCAGCGCCGACTTCTTCTCCTGGGTGGTTATAACCACCTTTATTATATTCCGGGGCCTCTTTGATATATTCTGGGGCCGACTTCTTCTTTTGCCTATTACAATTATATTATGACCAATCCGCAAAAGGGGATTTGGTCCTTTTACAATAGCCGACATGATCAATCCACAATGGGGATTGATCCAATGAATAACATATCAAATAATAAGAAGAATACACTTTGCAGTTATATTATTTCAACAATTTTTGTGCTGTCAAGCAACCTACAACAATACAAATATATACCGGATTCCTTGTTCATTGTTGCATTTCTTGGTGAATTTGTATGTGTTCAGCTGATATAAATTTATAATACCATAGTTGCTTTGAGTTTCCAATTGGTGTGCATTATAATTATCAACAGAGAGTAGAGGTGTTTGAATCTACGGTTATCACACTTGCAAACTGTTTGACAAAACTGTCTAAACCATAAACCAAAGAAAAATCCAATAAAAAATACGACCGAAACATTTTAGTGGTATTAGAGCATGATCTAGGCCAGCTGTGGGGATTCGACAATGTAATGTCCCTTTTCGAGTAGGAGCTCCAAAGAGGAGGGATTAGTAGTCTAAACATCCCCGTTAGACTATAGCCAGAGAGATAGAGGGGAAAATAGGGTCACTTGATCTTACTTTGCTAGAGATTGTCATAATTTGAAATTGACATTAAATGAAAAGAGGGTAAAAGAGCCTTTAAGCAATTTTGAGCTCAAAATAGAAGGGCGCATAAGTGAGGGAGATAAGACTAGAAGTCAACAACGAATTAGGGTTTTGGAAAGAGGTATATGAGGAGAAAAGCGACCTAATTCCTCATTATGCAGATTTATGATTTGAGAGTGAGCTTTGAGGCGACTTAACAGGTTCAGGCGAATCAGTGACTTTGTGGATTCCAGGAGGAATACACCTAGAGGTTGATTTTGGTGTTGAGAGACACACCCTAGTCACTGGGGAGATCATACATATCTTCCATTAATCTTTAGTAGCAGTTACACAAGTTGCAACAACAAGGGCACACTTATTCAGGGTGAGGGCGCAACTTCTGAGGAGACTTAGAGATTCGACTTGTCCCAGCCAGGGAGAATCTAGGGATTCCCTTTCGACCCAATTGAGAGGAAGGCGGGGCACATCTATTGCTTGGTTTATCCTCGTATTTCGACGGAGAAATCATGAGGGGTGCAACAGTTGTTCAGTGAGGGTGCAACTCTTGAGGAGACATTCACAGGGTTCCAGAGAATTCACCGGAGAAACCCTCCTGAACCATTATAGAGGAGCCTAGGGCGCTCAGTTTGAGACTATTGCAGCCAGATTCCGATGGTGGAATCTCTAGGGCATAGTTATTGGCAGCAGTTGGGGTGCAATCCTCCAGGGGGATCCATCTGGGGTTCGTACAAATCAACAGAGGGCCGATCTTCAGTCAGACAAACACCGAGAGTGTGTATGAGGTCAGGGCGCGCTGTTTGAGACAGATTCTAGGCATATTCGAGGAGTTTAGCCAACAGGGTGAACTTTCCAGTCTTGCAGCAGTTGTCGTATGAGTTGTTGTAGCATGCAGCAAATCCTACAACTCATCCATTGATCCAACAACATTCTTCTATTTCCAGGTATCATTGTTTCAATTTGCTTATTGTATTTCGGCTAAGATCCTTTTGTCTCTGATCTAGCCGAGAGATTTATTTTATTGAGCCGCATGCAACATTGTACCTAGTCATTTTCATAATATATTGTTGCAGTTGTTCTGTGTCTTTATCTTTTGTGTACTTGCTTATATACTGTTAAACAACTGTAACCACATGCAAAATCACCACGCATGTTAAAACCAATCACTAAATGCATCCAAAAACCCAAAGTGTGCCAGTTCCGACAACAAATAATCGTCAGTTGAGGCATATATTCAAGTCTGTGGAATTAGGGATATTACAATGGTATCGGAGCTTTAGTCTTTCCAGCATGTGACTAAAGTCGATGAGTTCAGCAGAGGACCCAGAGGGCCGTGAGCACGTAAGTGACGAATATGTCACTTACAATAGACGCAGGGAGAGGATATCTAATTTGTAAAGCAAGCAATAATCCAATTTCATTATTTGTTTAAGGCAAACTAATAAAGTATCTCAATACATTTACTTTGCCCCACCTTGCAAGAGGGTGGCCCCAAGCCATTCTTTGCAATAACGGAAGGCTTGTTTTAAATATTGAAATCATTGCTCAAGTTAAAATTTATTTCCCAACGTTTGCCCCGTATTCTCTCCCCTTGCCACTTAGTTGGATCCTGGGTGACAAGAAAGGGCAAAGGTTGGAGGTAGTAACTAGGCATCCACTACCAATTGTTGTTCTTGCACCATCAAAACAAAGACTTGGAAAGAAGCTTGGGGTGCTAGGTCAGGGACGATCTCACGACGCTCGATGTCCTCCAAGTGGAGTATCTTGCAAACTTTGGGTTTGGCTTGCGAAGCTAGGGTAGGCCTCGTTGCCATACTTTTTGAGCATCCAACACTCTCTTTTGGTGTGAACAATAAATGGTTTTGGGGTAGTCACATAGTCTAGGACACATTCATTCACACTTAAACCCCCTAATTGAAGTCACACATAAAATTTACTAAAATCAAGCTACACACTACATTTCATAACACTTGCAACACATTTTCATTTCACAACATAATATTTCAATTTCATTTTGCAAGCAATCTTATGGTGGTGTGATTCATTTACAAGCAAGTTCTCATTTCAAGTGTCACAATCACATTTAAGGCAATTTGAGTTCTCATATATTTGGGTATTTTAAAGCAATCAACATTTCAAGGCAATATCTACATTGTGACATCTTATGTGATTGGTCTAAAATCGAATTTCCCTTTTGTATACTTGTAATATCATCTAATGTGCTTATTCTTGTTCATAAAGTTTTATGTATGATATATTTCATCATTTCATTTATCTAATTGTCTCTTTCATGTATATGGTGTAATCATCTAATTCATCTTGTTCATTATAAGCTATCTTGTATTTCAATTTGTATATCTCAAATGTAACGTAGCTCTTGTTGTATCCTATAGCATTATTTGTCTCTTGTATAAGTTGTATTTAATTCTTTAATTGTGTAATCTAATTGACCCCCTGCCCAACCTTAGGCACTAGTCTTAGTTCACTTAGGGAAAGGCTTGATTCTCATTCTAACGATTTGCATTTGCATTGTTGCTTTCCATATAGGCTAGCTTCCCCTCACCTTTAATAAACTAAAATTAACTCCTAGAATTCATCTAATAATTCATCTAGTAACTAGGGTCTACCCCGCTTGGCTTCCCTAGGAGTAAGCCTAGACGGAAGAGGTTCAGGTCAAAGTGACAGCGTGGGCTTTGAACCTAGTTATTGTGCCTATAAGGACACACTAAGTGAGCAGGACTTAGCTCACGTTTGTAGAGTCCGTGCCCGAGAACAAAACAACAACAAACTGATATATGCAGGTCTTGGTTAGCACTTCATATATATTAATGACTATCTAATATTTAAATAAGCAATTATTTCAATAAATATTGACGAAGTCAATGTTTATCAATATAGCAATGCAAAAAATATCACTTCCTCAATAAATACTGAAATGACATGGCATTCAATGTAACAAATCAACACACCATCTAATAAATGCCTTTAACTACCATTTAATTGCTTATAAAGTGAAACGTTGCTGCATCAAGATGAAATAACCAAGGGTGACGTCAACATTCTAGGGTTAGTAGGTTAGGGTTAGTGTAGTTAGGGTTTCAGTTTTGAAAAAAGTTTGAGAGTTTTTTGGATCAAATCACTTCAACGCTGGAGGCCTAGATCAGTGCCTTAGGGTTTAATGGAGTCAACAAGAAGGACGCAAGAGTAGAAGGAGGATGACTAAAGACTAGAGGGAAGGGTTCTGAAGTGCTGCAATGGAAGGGCTTCAGAGACAAAACCCTAGGGGAGAGAGGCTCACTCCGGTGTTGCTAAGGCAAGGCCTCGTGCTCTTTCCTCCTTCTTTAGATCAAATTGGCAAAACGGCTAGCTGAAGATAAAGCAAGGACAACCAAAGCATGAGGGTTTGAGGAGGCAAGGTGTTGCTACAGCAAGGCCTTTTCAGCAAACCCTAGAATGGTACGGCCCTGGTGTAGAAGAACTAGGCCTAGGACGTCTCAAGCTCTTTGGCTTCTAGATAGTACGAGTAGCTGAGGGAGAAGAAGAAATGAGAGTGTAGCTATGACTAGGATCTTTCTTCCTTCTTCAATGGCTGAAAATTTCTCTATCAGGGGACATGAGACAAGGACCAATTAAATGTGCTTGTCACCTAGGGTTTTGATTCAACAAATTTATAAATAATGTGCAAGAAATTTAGACTACAACCATTGAATAAGAAGTTTTGCAGAGAAAACACTTGCAATTCATGAAGAAATAACCATGCAAACCCTAGTTGTAACACCTTCCTTCA
Source organism: Picea engelmannii (assembly GCA_009831015.1). Lineage (NCBI taxonomy): Eukaryota > Viridiplantae > Streptophyta > Pinopsida > Pinales > Pinaceae > Picea > Picea engelmannii. The sequence goes on from ML787615.1 coordinate 197,198, forward strand.
AGAGAAACACCATAAATGCCAAAAAAAGTCTTCCTTCAACAAGTGCGCCTCTCTTAAATCAGCCAATAACCCCAATAGGGCGCTAAAATCAGACCTCACTAATGAGTGAGTGATGAATGATGTTAAAATGAGGCTAAAACTCCTCAATATAGTGTATCAATGACCTAATTTACTTTTTAGGTCATAAAAAGGCCGACAAGGCCAAAATATCAAAAGTAATATTGTTTTACATTAAATGTTCATTTTAAAACCCTAACTGAGCGAAAGTGAGACGTCAAGCCCCCCTGAGGGAGACGCTAGCCCTTTCTAGGGCCAGTGCAGCATCCAGAAGCCAAATGTTTGCCCTCCTTGGGCCCTTCCAAACTGCCACACGTGCCAACAACCCTGTCCATCTGCCATATGCTCATGATGACGTCACAAGCCTCCTGGTGACGTCCTAGGTCATCTGGACCTAATGTTCCACTGCAGGTGGGTCAATCCCCCTTTGTCCAGCTCAGCCAAAGTGCCCCTGATGGAACGTCCTCTTCTTCTCCGGTGAAAAACCCTGATCAAAACATTGACCTGTCTCTGCCCCCTGATGGAGTCTCATCATCCCATCTGGTGGGCTCTTCAGCCCCATGGAGGTCCGAACTGATCATCTCCCCATGTGTACCGGTCCAAATGGTACCTGTCCGTCAGGCATGGTCCTACACATCAAAAGCTACGCCCTCCATGCGCTCATTAGTCACATAGATCATAGCAATGTCAATCACATTTCATCATTAATATTATTAAACATATGCATAAAAACCCTTATACATTAGTCAATAGCTCAAAGACATTACAAAAACCTACAATACAAGATTGGAGAAAAAGGACAAGTCGTCCTATTGGGCTAGTACCCACAAGAAAATGAAAGTTTCCAGGAGGATTTTATCGAAGCCATGTAAGTGGGGTGATGTGGCTAGGGGATGTCCAGACATGTGGGTGAAGTGAGAGCCAAGGATGCATAATGTTATCTGTGGGTGCCTTTGTAGAAGGCGAGCTGTACCTGTCATGGATGCATTTTTTCCAAGCCCGTTCTTGCCTTTATTCTTTTTCTTGCTTTATTCTTTTATTTGTTTTTTCTTCTTCTTTTTCTTTTTATTCAAGGGCTAACCAGAGGACACTGCCTTGGCATGGTGACCAGAGCTGACAGTGTTACCGACAAGTACTTTCACAGAGATGATAAGGTTGGCTCGTGATGAGACCCCGTTTCCCTTGGCCATGCAACCAAAGGTCATTGCCCTGGCGTGGTAACCAGATGGTGGCAATGTCATACAATTAGGCACCCATGAACCTAATAGGCTGGCTCGTGATGAGACCCCCTATCCTCTTGACTAGGTCTTGTTTGTTATTTTTCGGGTCCCTCTTGTTTCTTGCTAAGAGGCCTTTCATTGCTTTATCGAGGATCCCTGGGCGAAGCATCTCGAGGTTTTATTTTAGGCTTTTATCTTTTACCAACTGCTTTTACCTTCTGGGCCTTTAGCCCCTTCTTCCCACGAGATAAGGTGCAATCCTACAAACATGTCATCCTAATGCCCTGGACAAGGGGAACGGGACAAATGAGCGGGAGATAAGATGAAACAATGGTGCTATGATGGGAGCGGGTGATGGCTTTTCAAAAACCCCCCCAGTGGCAAACCAAGACCTATGGGCACAGGCTTGCTAGGGCATCTTGTCAATCTCCCCAAGCATGGTCAAGTGGGCTAATGTAAGATCCAAGCAGTTGTTAGAGATAAAAGGAATCAGATGCATATATTTAAAGGTTTCAATAATCAAAAGTGACACATACCATGATACCTGGACCAATTACCTCATGGAGCAAGAACCTCTTCTAATACAAGACCAAGCCGATGGTGATGGCTGCTGCTGCTACTGACAAGACAAAGCTGATGGAGGAAGAAAAAGATGGGCCCTCTAGGGCCATGCTCAGGTCAATCCTGCTTTCGGTACTCCAGGTCTAGGACCTGTTGGCCTTGAGACATGATCTCCTAGTTATCCCTAAAAATCGGGGATAACAGGATACTCAATGCTCAGTCTTAATCCCCCTTGGGGGATCAATGTGTTTTTGTCATTGTCTCAATTTTGTTTCTTATTTTGCAATATTAACTAAAAAATATAAAATTAATAATAAAATCCATCACAACACCGCAAAACATTTAGAGTAGTTTCATTTACTTGTGTATCAATGAATCTATCTCTTTATAGTGAATGAATGTTATATGCTGCTAGATTAGACTGTTATATTGCTCTTGCTTTCAATTAAACTCCTAGATCAATAGTTGTGCTTCGTTAGTTCAGCCTTGGATTTATTTTCTTAGGGTTTACCCCCCTTGGCTTCACTAGGAGTTGGCTTAGACGGAGGAGTTGAGGATCAGGTGACAACATCTTGACTCGAGACTTGCCCCCAAGGACACACCCAGTGGATTGAAGATTTCTTCCACGCTACCCGAGGTGTGTATAAGGCGGCAACAACAAGGTGTGCTGAGAATCCAACCTGTGCTAGTTGTGGTAAACTCCCACCAATCTACTGCTGGAACCAACCCAACTGATATCTTGGATTGCATTTTCCAAATCATTTTCCCATTTGTCTTCTTCAACACAGTTGCTGATATCTTGC
>ML787615.1:200485-213457 GCA_009831015.1 Picea engelmannii
TAGCACAGTACCTTGTCTCTTTTATTTCACCTCTCATAGAAGAAACAAGGGCAGAACTCCAGAATACTATTGAATCCATCTCTGAAGCTCCATATGCAGCTGTATACTTTCCAGAAAAAATACGGCCATCGAAAGGTGAAGTGATGGAATACAAGATGCATATTGACAGAGAATATGAAATGGGAGAGGGAAAGGAAAAACAAATTTTAATGCTCAAACCAAAGGATATTCTTATAATCTCGTTAAGAGTACCTCAATATGTGGAAGACCTTCATGACTTCATGCTAGCTGTAGTAAATAGAACGGAGTGTCAATATAAAGATAGAGATGGTGAGATTGACGATAGCAGTATGTTGGAGGTGAAATTATATGTTCCAGATTTGCATCCTTTCTGCTCCCAAAATAGCAATATGGAAAATAAATGTTTTGGTATTTATATTGGTAATCTGGCTACAAATTTGCGAATCTGGAAAGCCTTGCATCCCGACTTGGCTGATGAAACAACAAATTTGGCTATGCTTGCCAAGGCAGTATACTACAATACAAAAGTATGCACTTCAAATGTTCGAGACCTTTATAGGATTTGAAATATTTTTTTTGGTCAATTGTTTTCGAGTTCACTGTAATGTAATTGCTTGAGTGGACAAGCCAGAAAATGAGGTCTAACTTGACTATATTTTGCAGCACTCTATTGAAGCCTTTGCTGAAAAAAATGAAGATGATGTAGAATTATTGAGAAACAAGCATTTCGAGCCCCATAAGTTGAATGTTTCTCAGACTTCTGCTATAGTTAGTGCAGTCAATGCTGTTAAAAAGAAAGAGCGTCCTTGTATAAAGCTGATCCAAGGTCCCCCTGGAACAGGGAAGACCTCAATGCTTGTATCACTTCTTTCTGTCCTACTCCACCTGAGGTACAAAGTACTTGTGTGTGCACCAACAAATGCTGCAATATCTGAAATTGCAATGAGATTTCTGAACTTAGTTAGGAGTCCATCAGATCAGTGCCCCAATACAGATGATTTCCCCTGTATTTTGACCTCGAGTAACCTTGTACTTGTTGGAAATAAGGAGCGCTTGGATGTTGAAGGACCTCTGGGAAATATTTTCCTTGAGGATCGAGTGGATCGTCTGAAAAATTGTTTTCTGCCAATGACAGGATGGAGGAATATTGTGACATGTATTCTTGATTTTCTTGAATCAGCAATTCCAAAATATGAAGATTTTCAAGAAACAGCAGAGCAGAAGGATTCAGTTAATTTTCTACAGTTTGTCAGAGAGAGGTTGAAAATATTAGCTTCAGAACTTTTCAAGTGTGCAGAAATTTTATTGAATGATTATCCAGAATCAATGTCAAAGAAACGGGACTTGGGTTGTCTGACTGAAGCTATTGAGAACTTTGTAAATCTAATTCAGAAAAATGCATTTAAGGACAAAATTCTTAGGGAATGTTTTTCTGGTCATGGAGAAATCTGTAAAGAAGCATTAAAGTGCACAGAGAATTCTAGAGAGAGTGTGATTAACAATAAGAAACTCTTAATAGAAGCTCTTTGCTCTGGGAGAAGCAAATGCAAGCATTTCTTAAAAGAAGAATTACGTTGTGAAAGAACACGCCCCAACCAAAATATTTTGGAAATTTGTTTGTCACGTGCCAAGGTGGTATTTTCAACTGTATCATCTTCTGGGAGGAGCTGCATAAAAATGGCGACACCATTTGACTGTTTGATTATTGATGAGGCAGCCCAGCTTAAAGAGGCCGAATCTACAATTGCACTACAAATTATAGGTGTGAAGCATGCATTTCTGATAGGAGATCCAAAGCAGCTACCTGCAACAGTAATCAGTAAGGTTTGTTTTCAGTGGCTTTTCTGAAAGACTTTTCTCAATTTAACTTTGTTACTAGTTCTTGTAAAGTTTTTAAGAAAATGCTATGATTGCTTCATCAGCTTGCAGAGAAAGTGAACTATGGAAGAAGCCTCTTTGAAAGATTGGAGGGACTTGGACATCCAGTCCATATTCTAAATATACAATATCGTATGCATCCATTGATAAGTCTTTTCCCAAACAGGGAGTTTTATGAAAACCATATCATGAATGGACCCAATGTTGAAATGGAGCCATATGGCTATACCTATCTCACGTCTGAAATGTATGGAGCATATGCGTTTATTAATGTAAAAGACGGAAGAGAAGAGAAAGATGATTTTGGGAAGAGTAAGAGGAACATCATAGAGGCTGTTGTTGTCATGTACATACTGTCTAAACTGTACAAAGGTAATTTTATTTTTGGTGTTTGACTTTATATGTAGATATAACTTGTATTTATTTTTTGAAGTCTTAATTAGAAAGTGTCCAAATTTGTAAATTGTTGTAGAGAAATGTCTATCAATTTGAAGTTGGTACATATTTGCACTGAAATAACCTTTTTTGTTGATGATTGTACATGTTTTGAAGAGTATATTGTTCATCTCAAGTGATTTATGTAGTAAAATGTTTATTAGTTGATTAATTTGGTTGTTGAGAAGTAATAGTTTCTATGCATAATGGGCAAAGGTAAGTGAAAAAGTGGAAATGGATTCTAAAGACTGCACATTCTCATTGTTAAATTAAAAGAGAAAACGCGTTAAAAATAAAAAAGTTGTGTTAGTTGGATCTCCCGTTCTGTCAGATATTATCTGTTTTCTTTTGCAATGATATAAGGTCATAGTCTTTTGAGAATATAGTTTCTTGTCTTTTTTAATTGAATTAATGGTTCATATTGTTATATTTAGGTAGCTCGAAGGTACTTTTGCATTTATTGTGCCTAGGAGCAAATGTCTCTCTCTAGTGACTTTATAAAGTGAGTTTATATAATATAAAGTGATTTTATAAAGTCAAGTTGAGCCTTTTAATATTTAATGGGTAAAAGTGACCTTATGAATTTTGGGTCACTTAAGTAATTTATGTGAACTAACGAACAATCAAGTCACGACCGTTGATCTCAAGAGGGCAAGATGTAATCTTGACTGTCTATCTCTTTGGAAGACCAAGGGTTAGGGAAGTTATTCATTAATGAGTGCATAAAGGTAGCCATTGAGGAGAGTGGGGTGCACTTTACAAGGAGAGCTTGAGGGAGACAAAGAGGCATGCATTCCAAGAGACCAAGAGAGATTGAGCTGAAGAGAAAGGAGAAGGAGAAGAAGGGAAGAGACACACTTTCCAAGAGGGAGAGAGGGCACACATCCCAAGACTGGTACACCATTGAATGCTGGAACGTACAATAAAAAAGAGAGGTCGCATAGTACGAATTTAGAGGGTCGTACTACTGTTTTTGGCTGCATAGAAATCAAGGCTGCTACAACATGAATTTAGAGGCAACTTGTGGGTATTTACTGTTGGGAACAAGTTCGTACAAAAGAGGGTTTTACAACAACAAATATGGGCACATTTATTGAGGTTCTGTAGCAGTTTTGCTGACTAAACTGCATTGTACAGTCTGTACAGTAGTGGCACAGTTTCAAGACAGTTTGACCCAGATTTCAAGGAGGATTTTTGTGCTGGGTTTGTGAGATAAGTGTTGTTTTATTATTGGTGTAATAGACTGCTTTAATCTCTGAATATATCTCTTGAGCTCAATAAAGAAGACACTCTTGGATTGGTTTTCCCCTTGTCGGTTTTTCCAGGGCATTGCCTAGAAATTCTAGTGTCAAATGTGGTGCTTTTGTCTGCTGTTCACTTATATTTCCGCTGCTATATTTTCCAGATCTTAGTCATTCTGTGTTTTTGCTCATAAGGTATAGTAGTTTACTGAAGTCTTTATTGGAGGTTGAAATTTGTGTGTTGACTAAGTGTTTGTCTGAGTTATTTCTACACATATGAATCTTGTTAACTCTGCCAACTTATGATCGAGGGCTCTTTGTGGGGTTTGAGCCTGGGTTAATAACTTGGTGACACTCTATTTCAACCAGTAGACCACAGTTCAGATCACTAGAATACAATTTGTTTTTTATTAAATACATCTTATACCACACGAAAAATATTTACATCCACAAAACAAAAAGTGAAAGAATGGAACTTTTATCTTCTTCCTCAGTGCTAGTACAACAGAAATAAAGTCGGAGTAAGCGTCAACCTCAATGGAGTGGGCATCCTTAACGAGCATATAGCCTTTGGCCAATAACTGGATATGTAGCTCATTCCCCTTCATATGTAATAGAAAGCATCCAAAGCAGTGTTACCAACATCTCGATAATATCACGATGTTGGTGATATTATCTTCAAAATCAAGGTCAGCGATATTTTCCAATATTTTCATTCTTACATTGTTTTTCATTGCTGCCCTGCTGCCCTCCTGAATCGATGATGGAACCTGTGATGAGTGTAGAATGGTGTGGGTGGAGTATTTCATCCCCTAGACCAAGCTTGGAACAAGGTGAGTGGAATCTTTCACCACTGAGTTGTTCTCTAGGGTTTGTAATCTCAAAACCCTCAAAACTGTGGGCTCAAGAGCTCAACAAGCAAATACCAAAATATCCAAGATGAATGAAGGGTGCGCCCTAGTCTTTCCTTTATACTTCCATTTTGTTTCCCTGTTGAGTTAGTTTAACCCCTAGGTTCAACTCCTAACTCAACCTCCAACGTTCTACTTCTTCATTGAGTTACTTTTTGCCCTTTTTCCCTTTTTCTAAGTCAACTTCAAAATATAACATTGAGTTCGCTGACTTGTCCCCATGCTGCATGAGACTATGGTCTAGTGGGGATGGCTAGACCACTAAGTCTTCCCAAACCTCTTCATCAAGAAGTGGGGGACATTACAGTCTCCCCGTCTAGAAATTGCTTGTCCACAAGCATTTCCAAACCCGTTTCCCGTACCACCTGTTCATTCTCCAAGGTATTGCTATAGATTAGCAAGTCATCAAAGAATACAAGGAGATGCTTCCTCAACTGTTTGTTGAAGACATGGTTCATACATGACTGGAACGTGGTTGGGGCATTGGTTAAGCCAAATGGCATCACCAAGAACTCATAGTGGCCGTAGTGACACCTGAAAACAGTTTTTGGGATGTCCTCTTCCCTCATTTTGATTTGATGGTAATTGGAACGCAGGTCAATCTTAGTGAAATAAACAGCCTCGTGGAGCTCGTCCAATAGCTCATCAATCCTTGGGATGGGATATCTGTTTTTGATGGTCTTCTTGTTTAGTGCCCTGAAGTCGATGCACATGTGAATGGTTCCATCCTTCTTCTTGACCAATACCACTGAAGAGGCAAAAGGGTTGGAACTCGGTCTGATGTGACCCATGTCCAAGAGTTCTTTGATTGCCTTTTCTATTTCGTCCTTATACTTCTTTGGGTGTCTGTAGGGTGTGGTGATGACTGGTTTTTCTCCTTCCTCCCACTCAATGATATGCTCAAATGCCCTGTCTGGTGGCACACCTGGTGGAATAGGTCCAAACACTTTACTGTGTTTGTCAATGATTTCGTGAATCTCTGGTGTGTAGTGAATCTTCCCCTTTTTGTCCCCACGTGTCGAAATCTTGCACTTAGCAGCGTACACGATTTCTTCTCTCCTGAAAATGGCCTCCGTCCTCTTGGTCGTGACTACCTTGGCTGAGTTACCTGTCATGCCTCTGAGGACCACCTTTCTTCCACTCTCCTCTGTGAAAGACATTTCCATGGTTTTGTAGTTGGTGGTGATAGGCCCCAACGTACTGAGCCACTGTACTCCAAGGATTATGTTGGTGTCTGGAAGGTCCATCACATAAACATCCTGTACCAAATCATGCCTACCCACTGTAAGCTTCATTCCTGGACTGTACCTGTTACAAGGCATGGTGCTTCCACCTGCTACCTCCACCTTGAATCCTTCAAATTCAACCGTGGGTATATGCCTCCTCTGTAGCAATGCCGAGTCAATGAAGTTGTGAGAGGCTCCCCCATCAATCAACACTGACACCTTTTACCCCTGCAAGACTCCTCTCATTCTGAAGGTGTTGTACTTGGGCACCTCACTGATGGATGATGCCAAAGTAGCTCTCTCTTCTGCCATACTGTCATGACCTGCAACCTCCTCCTCTGTAGTTTCAGTGGTGTCTGCCTCTATGTTCTGGATGTGGTCGAAATCCTCATCCTTTTCATTGTCAGATGTGTTGGCATGTTTACAGGTAGAGTGTGCTTGTCATTGATGTCAAGAACAACAACGACGTTGGCATGTTTACAGGCAGAGTGTGCTTATCATTGATGGCAAGATCAGAGTGGCAAGATCATAGTGTGCAACATGTTTACAGGCAGAGTGTGCTTGTCATTGATGGAAAGATCAGAGTGTGCATCGATGGAAAAACAGGAACAACGTAAGCTTAGGTGAGGAAGCAAACAGTATGCAGAGATCAAAGCTCAGGAGAGATAGCAGTTTCCAAAAGCGCAGACAAGGTCCAAGTCATCAGGACTCGCAGAAGGATCAAAGGACGAGGCCTTTGACACAGACATTCTTCCAAGTCGGGAGGAAGCGTAAGCTCAGGAGGAGGAGGAGGAAGCGTAAGATCAGACAATGACCTTTAGATCAGGGAGATCTACGTCAACAGATTACGTCAGCAAATCTCGTCCTCAAGGACATGTGGCAGACCACGTCAGCAAGGACATGTGGCGCAATCAGACAATGACAAGTGTCAAGTTGATTCGACATTTCAGGGACGTGGAAATAACAAATCCGAGTGACACGTGGTAGTTGCTCGGCTCGTGAAACGTCATAGAGGGACGCAAGAGTTATGTCACTCCGAGAGTTTTGCTTCGGGAGTTTTACCACCAGTACTCGACCAAAGACCCGAAGTCCCGAAAACCAAATACCCGAAGTGGATACGAGTCGTCTGATTTGAAGATCACTTTGGGTGTATTCTCGATCGTTGATCGTATAGCAGGATACGTGTCAATGGATCATGAACTCCGGGCGAAACTTCTCCGGGAAAACGCAAAGGAGAAAGGTTTGAGATTGACGAAGGCCGAAGTCCCGGAGCGGAGGATAGCCGTTGGATTAAAGAGGATACGCGTCAGTAGATTGTCATATCCAGTGAAATGCGAAGGAGAAAGATTTGAGATTGTCGAAGTGCCTAAGTCCCGAAGTGAACGAGGACCGTTGATTCGAGGACACATGGCAGGAATCTGTGGACTCCGGCTAAAAGCGTTCTGAGCAAGTGGAGGTTGAGAATTGAAATCGTCGAAGTCCGCAGACTGGAAGGAGATCTCGACCGTTGATCTGAGGGGGACACGCATCATTGGATCGTGGACTTCGGGTGAAATGCTCCGAGAGCAAGCGGAGTTTGAGAATCAAAACTCCCGAAGCCCGAAAGGCGAAATTGATCTCGTTCGTTGGTTTGAAGGGACACGTGTCATATGATCGTTGAGACCAAGGATTGCGTGTGGACAAAGGAAAGAAGGTAGATCCGTTAATTGAAGAGGACAAATGTCAGCAGATCTTCCATTTCGGAAAATATCCAGTTAGTAGCAACAGGGTTTGAGAGTTGAAACTCCCGGAGCCCGGATCACGAAGGAAACCTGAGCCGTTGATGGAGGAATGAGAGATCTGGTCTGTGGACTCTAGAGGACAGATCTGAACCGTCCATTCAAGAGCACCGTCAAGATCGTGAGATTGACGATCGTGTTCCATTACGGGGCCAGAACATGCTCGGGCCTTAATTTTTCGTAAGTGGGCCGCAATCGAAACCACAGTTTTGGAGAAAGGACGCGTGGAGGCTCGTGGTGAATGGCGGGGTGAAAAGCAGTTTGGTCTAAACCACCTTTGGATGCGCCCGCAAACGCTTGGTCACATGAAGCTCATAGCCCAAGGTCACATCGTGAAATGGAGCCAGCGCTCACTAGACAGAAATCGGGAAGCGCCTTTTGAATAAGCGCTTGGTCATCGTCACTGGTCACACAAAGGAAGGGGATAGAAGCCAAAGAAGCTATAGTTGACTGGTTGTAACTGACAGAGAAGACGAAGAGTCTCGACTGCTAGAGAAACTAAGGAATCTCAGCATAATGTCCACTGATGATGATCTCACAGGGAACAGAACCACCAGAGAAGATGAAGAGTTGCCATGATGATCAGGAGATGACCCGATGTGAGAAAAGCATGTAGAACAAAGCAGTGAAGTGATTCTGTTGTCGAGCTATGCAGGAGTGAGGAAGAGTTGCAGTGAACGACCTGTAGGGAGAAGTGTGACGCAGTGAAGAGGCGCGGCATGAAGTATAAAAACGCAGAACAGAGAAGAGATGGGGCTACTGTTGAGTGTGATTCATGCGGGTAGAAGCATGCTGTGTGCAGGAGTTGAAGCGCACAAAATATGCGTGGTGCAGAAAAAGCAAGGAACAAAAATGCATATCTGAGAGAAGAATAGAAAGCGCAACAGACGCAAGGAGAGAGACACTGATGCAGGTAGAGCAGATAAGTGTAGCAGAACAATGATGAGACTGGTAAGCCATAGATAAATGTTGTATCACTGTGATAAATTCAAGAAATCAAAGATTTATATTTCAGGGTGGTAGGGAGGTGCTAGGGAGGACTGTTGTCCTTAGAGTTTCAAGTGGGTGCTTGAACATAGGGAGTTGTAGCTTCCATCTGGTTGCAGCCAGAAAAACCAGGGTGGCAGGGTGGTGTAAGGGAGAACTATTGTTCTCTGTTTATCTTTTATTGCTTTTCCTTTTTTGTTTGTTCAAGAGCTAATCAGGGGACACTGTCCTTGCGTGGTGACCAGTGGTGACAACGTTACCCACAAGTACTTTCACAGAAATGAGAAGGTTGGCTCGTGATGAGACCCCCTTTCCCTCTGCCATGCAACCAAGAGTCACTGCCTTGGCGTGGTAGCCATCTGGTGGCAATGTCATACTGCTAGGTACCCATGGACCTTATAGGCTGGCTCGTGATGAGACCCCCTACCCTCAGGTTAGGTCTTGTTTTATTATTTTTTTGGGTCCCTCTTGTTTCTTGCTGAGAAGCCTTTTATTGTTTTCTTGGGGATCCCTGGGCGAGGCATATCGAGGTTTTATTTTTAGGCTTTTATCTTTTACTAGCTTGCTTTTACCTTCCGGGCCTTTAGCCCCTTCTTCCCACTAGATAAGGTGCAGTCCTGAAAATAGGCCAACCCAGTGTCCGGACAAGTGGAATGGGATAAGTGAGCGGGAAACAAGATGAAACAGTGGTTATATGATGGGAGCGGACGATAGCTTTTCAGAAATCCCCCCAGTGGCAAACCAAAACCTACAGAAACAGGCTTGCTAGGGCACCCTGTCAATCCCTCCAAGCATGGTCAAGTGGGCAGGTGTAAGATCCAAGCAGTTGTTAGAAATAAAAGGAATCAGATGCATACATTTAATGGTTTTGATGATCAAAGTGACACATACCATGATACCTGGACTAATTACCTCATGGAGCAAGAACCATCTCTGACACAGGACCAAGTCGATGGTGATGGATGCTGCTGCTGCTAACAAGATAAAGATGCTGGAAGAAAGAAAAGGTGGGCCCTCCAGGGCCATGCTAAAGTCAACCCTGCTCTCGATACTCCATGTCTAGGACCTGTGGGCCTAGAGACATGATCTCCTAGTTATCCCTAAAAGTGGGGGATAACATCTGTCTCCAAATCGGGGACATGTGCTCACTGTAGAGCGCATGAGAATCTCAACATCTTTGGCATAACCTGTTGACCTGGTCAATCTCAATAGAAGCATCAGTAACAAAAATGGGGTGGTAATGCCACCCCAACATACATGGATATCTATATAGACTGAAATAAAACAATCAATAATGTAGATGTGAAAGCAAACTAAGATGCCATGCAAATGGTATAATACACGAATGCAAGAATGCCTACTTACCTGCACTTACCTATGAAGTTAGGTTCCCCCAGATGGGTGGGGTTTGAGGAGGTGCCCGCTGACTGGCACTGTGCGTCTTCGTCCTTCCAATGTAGACAGGTAATAAGAGTTATTAACCGACTTTCTTCCAACTTTGAAAGGGCCAAGCCAAAATTGAGTGTTTCTTAGCATCCCACATCCATACTACGCCCCCCTCCTTGTACTCTCTGATTTTGAAATTGGTCGTTCCTTGAACAACCCTAGTGTATTGTGCAGAGGGAGGTGGGTCGGATTCTGCTGTAAACACTTCTTGTTGGGATAGATAGATCTGTACATCATCTTGTGCCCTTTTTAGTGTCTTCACAGTCTCGAGTTCCTTGTTTTTAAACTTATCTAAGAGTTGTTGGTATTCCTCTTTCTTGGGCCATTTAATGTCATCTGTGTCAGAATCACTAGGCTCTTGCACATGAGTTGTAGTCCTAGGTACATTCTGGAGACGACCAACAGTTCCACCTTTTAAGGGTACATTCACATAAGTGAGGTCCATCTCAAGAGTACCTCCCAGTTTTGAGGCAAACTTCCTAGACAATAACATCCCCCACACATCTGGGATGTCCACGACCACTATGTCCATGTGGATGACTTTCTCGGGGTATTCTTTAAGGCAAACTTCGACATTCTCAATCACCCCATGTGTGGGTATGGCTTTAGACTCAAAACCACACACATTCCTGTAAGGTCATGTGACTTTCAAACCTAGTTGTTCCATGACCTTGAGGGACATCATGTTAGCACCGACCCCTGTATCCAGCATGCAGTTGTTGAGGCTCTTGTTATTCATTATCAGGTTCATGAAAAAAGGAGGATGTTTATCATACTGGACCCTGAAGTGGTTGGCTTGCAACATGATAGGAGGGTCCATGGGTCCATCTGATCCTTGAAAGAAATTTTCAAAACGATTTTTGACAGATGGGACCTTAATGACTTCTTTCAGGGGAATCGTTACATGCATCTTGGATAGTGCCCCTTCAAAGTCAAAGTTCAAGTTAACCCTTTCGGTCTTGGATGTCTTGGGAAGAAGTACAGCCAAAGGTGGGGGTTTTGTTTGGTCAACCGTAGGTTGGTTTAGCGTCTTTCTTCTATACATCTGGAACTCTTGTTTCTTTAACTTTTCTTTTGATTCCTGGTCTAGGTTGTTTATTACCGCCATTCTGGCCGACTTGGCTGCCTCTTTCATGCCCTCTTGATGCTCTTCAACGGTGATATTTATTTGAGGGCTTTCTATGACGTGGCCTATATTGTTCACTTGTTGATGGCCATCATTACTATAAGGACATTCATGTTCCCAATGTGCTTCACTGCATTGAAAACACAAAGGGTTGTCATCCATAACGTTTGTCGGTTTTAAGGTGTTTGGAACTTCTATGCCCTTGAAATTTTTTTCGTTCTACTTAACGATACCAACTCCTTTCTGTATTGGATAGCTCTCTCCTTGTGTATGACAATAATCATCCCAATCTATAGAGATATCAGAGGTATCATCGGGACAATCACCCCAATCTGCATCTTCTTTTGTCAAGGGAAAAGTGGGGCAATCTTGAGACAAGCATGGATCCACCGAGTTATAGTCACTAGGTCCAAGATCATCTATTAAAGAGGGTGTTTGCTCATCTTGCTCAAAGTGACCGGTTTGTAATAGTGCGGGAATCTTGCCAAAAGATAATTGGTCATCCGGGTCTTGCTTTGTTAGAAAAGTAATTTTCAACATTTCATGAATTCTTTTAATCCTTTGCAAGATATAGGACATACTAGTGCTCAAGTTGGTTTCATTATGCACTCGGGGCTCTTCAGACCTGTTATCGCACAGTTTGTAGCTAGGAGTAAAGACTATAAGGTAGAGGGCCAAACTGTCGTAACATGAACCCATCCCACCCAATGTCACCACGATGGGTAGGTTCTTTCTCTTTAGGGAGGCTAGGCCCAGGGGAGACGTCCCCAATAACCTGGGGTTTTGAAAGCGCAAGGATAATAGGACAAGGACAAGTTCCCCCTTTCACAGATCACCGCCAATCAGATAGTAGGTTAGGGTTAGTGCAGTTAGGGTTTTAAATTCAAGTTTTGAAAGTGTTTGGATCAAAGTCTTACTTCAATGCTGGAGGTTTTGGGATCAGTGCCTTAGGGTAGAATGGAGTCAATAAATGAAGGATGAACAAGTTGAAGGAGATGAGATTTCAAAGGACTAGAGGGAAAAGTTTCAAGGTGCTGCTAAAGCAGAGCCTCAAATATAGAACCCTAGGGGAGAGAGGCTCACTACGGTGTTGCAAAAGCAAGGCCTCGTGCTCTCTCCTCCTTCTCGACAAACGGCTAGCTCGGATGAAGCACAAAATCAAGACAAGAAGGCTTAATGAGGGAGAGTGTTGCTACAACAAGGCTCTTTCATCAAACCCTAAAGGAAAAACAACCCTAAGTGTAGATAACCTAGGCCTGGGACGTCTTCCTCCTCTTGGATTCTAGAAGGTACAACTAGGACAGGGGAAAGAGAAACAAGGAGTGTAGCTACGACTAGGCTCTCTTTCTCTCTTTCAATGGCTTAAGGTTTCTCTATCAGGGGACATGAGACAAGGGCCTACTTGTGTGCTTGTCACCTAGGGTTTTGATTCAACAAATTTATAAGCAATATGCAAGAAATTTAAACTACAACCATTCAATAAGAAGTTTTGCAGAAGAAACACTTACAATTCATGAAGAAATAACCATGCAAACCCTAGTTGTAACACCTTCCTTAAAGAGAAACACCATAAATGCCAAAAAATCTCTTCCTTCAAAAGTGCGCATCACTTAGTTCAGCGAAAAACCCCAATAGGGCGCTAAAATTCAGACCTCACTATGAGTGAGTCAATTTGTGATGATAAAAATGATAGTGAAAACCCTCAATATATAGTGTATCAATGACCTAATTTACTTTCTAGGTCATGTTGCCGTCCTTATACACACTTGCAAACGTGAGCTTGAGTTCGGCTCACTTAGTGTGTCCTTGGAGGCACAATGCCTAGGTTCACAGGCCACGCTGTCACTTTGACCGGAACCTCTTCCGTCTAGGCTTACTCCTAGGGAAGCCAAAGGGGGAAGAGGTTCCGGTCAAAGTGACAGC